>VZRU01011261.1:1322584-1517198 GCA_013398155.1 Pedionomus torquatus
GTCTGCTGTTGAATGAATGCTGATTATTATCTTTTATTTACACAGATTCCAAGATTTACGTTAACTCCAAGTTTTGCACTGAACACAAAAGCCACTTTAGCTTAGTTAATCAAAACAACAGATTTTAAAGGTCTTCCTTACGCTTCAATACAGAACTACACTAACCTGGAATGGAGTGGTCTGAAGTATTTACTGCCTCCACATCTCCTGCTTCTTAACTGTTATGGTTTTGTGCTGTGCTGCGCCTGACCACATGCTCTACAGCCCAGTTGAAATAGTAGTGTAAATCTTTCCTCGATCAATGCTTTGCTCACTGCTTTCTCTTAGCAAATGTTTTTAAAACTAGCCTTTTATCTAGTAAAGGAATTTTTGAACTCATTCTTATGGAGTGTCTAAACTTGAGCTGGAGGAGTTTTACAGGACAATAACAGTTAATAATGTAGTAATCAGGTTAACTGGAATAATCAGGACAAAAATACAGAGAAAAAAGGAAAATTATTTTGTCTGCACAGCCACCCACCCCTGTTATTTAAAAAAAAAAGCAAACAATAAAATCAAATTTAAAAAACCAAACAACCCTTTCAGGCTTAGAACAAGCATGTTTATTGAAATACAGCAGGTACTGTTAAGTTGGTTATGGTAATAAGTGTTATACCTACCCTTTCCCTCTTCTTTTAGTTTAAAAAGGAAGAAAGGAGGGAAATTGTATCCTTTCTGTTTTATTTGCTGACTAGAATTAGGGAAGAATATACCGCAGACGGAACTATATTGTCATATATGCATGAGATATAAGCTGGTTTTAGAGAAATGATATAAAAAGAAGACTGCATTGAAACGTGGCTACTGTTTGATGAATCAGGTAGCCTTTTTTTTTTTTTTCTTAGGGACTTTAAGCCTATTTGAGTAGGATTGTAAAAGCAGGAAGAATAATCTCTCTCACACACAGCTGTACACTGTACTCCAGCATTCGAACAAAAAACAGACAGTAACAGCAGTGTTTCCAAAATGTTGCTCCCTTGCCCTGCTTCCCTGGAGCACCGCTGCTCTGCTGCTGGAGCCTGCCCTCCAGAAACCCTGGGTGAAACAGGAGGGCCGCTACTGCTGGGGAAACTAAGATTACTGATTAGGAGAGAACATAATCAGGTAGATTGAGCCTGTGTAGGGAGAAACCATTTCAGTGAGGAGGGAGGGAGTGCAGCACAGGCTGGCTGCCTACCTTGGGAGAGTACCTCGGTGTTGTTTAAGAAAACAAAATTGGCTGTAGTTCTCCTGTTGCCTTCTGAAAAGACGGTGCTTTTTTATGCCTGTGAAGCTGGCGGGCGATTTTGTGCGTGCGTTACCTACACCTGGCAATGAGTCTCCCTCCAGGTTTCTCCTACTTCGGAGAATGTGTTAGAGAGAAGTACCCACAGGGAAATCAACTAACCACTTCCCCACGAAGGTAGCAAGACACTGCAGTGCCGGCAATGTCTGGGGATGCCTCGGGTGAGTACCGGCTGTAAATGAATAGAAGGAATATTCAAAAGAATGAAAAGCAGCAGCAACGCAACCCTAAAGGCGGCATTTAGGTCATTTGGCTGCCTCCCGGGATATTTGTGGCTGGCTGGGGTGCTGCCTGCTGCGTAGAGGGGGCTGCGGGAAGTTCCTCTGAAAGGACTCCAAAGTTAAGGGCAAACGGGACTCCTGGGAGGGGACTGACCCCGTCACAGCACCAGCTCCATTCTGCCATATATCCATGCCTTGCACAACTTTATTTTTATATCTTGTTCAAAACTGGTCAGACAATATCAACAGGGTGTTAATACAGACGGGAAAACAAACAAACTTTTGCATGCAGTAAGTCTTTGATTAGGTTAAACATATTATTTTTCTTTTTTTTTTTTTTTCCCTGCTGATGAACCGTGCCATGTTGTCAAATGGCGATACTAGATAGATGCTAGTTGATCAAAGATGATTTAGTTATTTTACTAAATGAGCTCCTCATTATAGAGACAGCAGAAAGATATAAAGTTTACTGCAAACAAATTTGGATGTAGTCAAATGAATTACTCAACTGATGATATAGAAATAGCTTGGAAACTGGGCCATCAGGCAAAAACAGCCTTGCGTTCAGTCTAGGGTAATTGCATAGACTTGTCTGCAGAGAATTGATTCTGAAAAGTAGCTGAAGTAACTTTGTATCTTTCAAGCTATTTGGAAATAAATCTTGAGAGAATATTTGACTGTATATATGTAACGATGCTGCACTGGTGGTGAAAAGATGAACACTAGCTTCTGTTATAAATGGGTACCTTGATGCATTGTAACAAGTTTTGTTCTATTCTTTCTCCTAAAAGTGAAGGGAGAATATGTATTTTTTCTGAAACAAGAAATGGTTTTTTTATGTCTCATACAGGAAAAAAACAAAAGACTTTTGCAGTAGTTCCTAACTGAAGTATCTTCAGGGCATTTCAAAATTAATTTTACTTTCTCTTCCTATTTTTTGCATCCTTTCCTAACTTAGAGATATAAATGAATGGTTGATCCATCGTAAGGATGTGTAGCATTGTCATATTGGCTGGTTTTATAAATCAGTCTTTATTGGAGTGATTATAATACCATTTCCTATTATTAAATGGCTTTTATTAATCTTCTGTCTTAAAGATATTTTAGTTTTATTTCTATTTCTACATTTGTGCTTTATTCATAAGACATATTTTTCTGGAAACAACAGAGGCCAGTTAATGGTTTATGAGTTCAAGCTGAGCTGAATATAGCTAAGCTCTGTCTTGCTTGACATTTCATCAAAAGCTGTGTTGATTTGCAATGTTTACGGACCTATTTATTGAACCTTCACAGCTTGAACTATGCCACCAAGCTTGTTGACATTGCTGAGTTTATCTCTTGGTGCTTGTGCAATCTCAGAAGAAAAGTTTAGAGCAAATGAGTTATAACAAACTTGTCACAGTTCATAAAATATGCAGTTAGGACAATGAAGTTGATCTTCTTGTCCATTGACCACGATACATTAGAGAAATCTGAGTAGGCTAACGCAATCTCATCTGGGTAGGTGAGCGTGTGTCCTTCTCTGTGATATTAACTTTCAGATTTAACTGTAGCATCTTACGGGCTTTAAAAAGCAAGTCATAAACAGAACAAATCTTTTCAGTTCATAAGGCTATTTATATTTGAAAACAAAACCCAACTGTTTTGCAGCACGAAATAACATGATTATCTTACTTCTGTATAGATCTTATTTTTTGAGGAGTGATATATCAAATGAGCAACAGCAAATTGAATCAGAGGCTCATAAATAGCATAAAAAAATCATTCAGCTTTTAGCAGTGAGAGCATCCCATGCTCTGTACTGCTCTCCAGAACATCCTGTCTGCATAACCCCTATTTTTAGCCAATAAAATAAGATCTATCTTGCTATATCATCTACTACTATTACTGGATCAATAGTGCACATTATCACGGGTTCAGACACTTCTCTATGTAACTTGAACAGAAATAGATCAAAGATAGTGCAACTGCCTGGCATCTCTGCAAAAGCAACAGAAAACTATGTGTTATTTATTCATTACCAATAAAATGGATAGTTTAAGAAGTCAGGGCTTCTTTTTTCTGAGTTGCAGGGGTATCTGCGTGTGAACATTTTCATTGCTACCATTAACTCAGTTAACATAGCTTGTTCATTCTCCCTTTAGAACTGTAGGTATACAGCCAGTTAGAAACATCCAAAAGGGAAATCACGTATTTAAAAAAAAAAAAAAAAAAAAAGTCATAATTTTTCCACGTAGTTCAATGGTCTTTGATTGGACTCTTGGTTCCTTTTCAAAAATGACTGAAAAAAGAGTTTATGCTTTTCAAATAAAAAGCAATTGCGTATTGATTGTTGAATGCAAATATTGTTCTGGGGGTACAGTACAAAAAATATTCCCCCTTTCCAGCATATTCCTATCATATTTGCTTTGCTTAACTATTGCTGTGTAACGTAACCTGCTGAATTATCTGGATAGGCTTGCTAGGCTCAAATATCTAGACAATAGAGAGCAATAAGCTCTTTCAGCAAGCAAGTCCAAGCAAAAAATTAACTTTGGTGTATTGTTTCCTCAATTGCCTCTGCATTAGCAGATTAGCCCCGTAACTTAAATGCTTGAATTTAGATAATAAGGAATCCCTGATATATTTATTAGAACCCTTGTATGAATAACTTAAATGTGTTTTAAGCAGTGTCAACAACTTGATGGGAGGAGGTACAGAAAATACCAGTCAGCTCTCATTGATACGTACAACTTCTTAACTCTATGGAAAGTGAAACATACTTTTGGAGACAGTATTTAAATTAGCAAGGATTCATCATCAGAAATTCTCAAGTTAATGGTGTTCTGTGTGCACGGGAGGATCACCTGAAGTCAGGCTGGGGAATCTACAGAAACCAACAAATGCCTGAAATGTAAATGTCTTAAAATATTTGAATGTATTTCATAGGATTCTGTCTTTCATAATGATATTTCTTATTTAATTTATGTCCTATCTCTTAAGCTATTCTCATCATCTACCATTTCTCAGCTTGGCTTGTCAATTTTTTCTCCTCTTACAGTAGCAACATCCTCTGGTCTTTTTATGTGAGAATTCTTCAAGAAAAAACGGTAGGCACATAGGCTCTAAGTGTCTTCAGTCTGGGCTGAGTCTAGTACAGAAACACTGGTCAGTGTTCTGTACATAAAAGACTCTTAATTTAGCACTCATTAGATAGTAGGACCAAATTTTTCTGCCGGAAGTTAAGTTATAGAGTTGTAGCAAATAAAGGCAAAAAATCTGTTTTGTACAATATTTAAAATATAAATGCTTCAGGCAGGGGCTATTCTTGGTTTATGTTGTACAGATCAGTAAACAACAAGCCCCCTAAGTGCTAGTAGGAAGTGAAAACAGTACGAATAATTCAACATACAATTTGAAAAGAAATAACCTTATCAAAATCCTGATTCAGATAAACTGGTAATGATGGGATGGACTATGAAGACTTGATTATACTATACAAAATGAGTAAATGGTTTTCCAGGGTTGTAAGAGGTGGTTGTGAATCTTCTGCTGACTAGTGCAAGCATATAAAATTAATTTCTTTGTTTGATGAGATTATTTTTATGAGGCTTCTTGTTTTCCAATTTACTCACTAATTTTTGCTAATTTTTGCCATGTGTGCCCTTAAAGACACGCTTCTCCCTTATACATGCTCTGCTTGAAGACTTGACATAATTGCGCTATAAAAATGTCATACTTTGAGATGTTTATTTGGTTTTGTTGCTAAGAGCCACGCTTTGTGGAAGATTATTTGTGAAAGTACTTCAAGACAGAGTCTAGAAGTATGCTACTCTTCTCTAAAAAAACCCCTTTGTTCTCACTTTTTTCCCACTGGTCTGGCAAAACCTGTCAATTTTGAGAAAACCAATGTGAAGCCTCTTTGTTCATTCAGGATTTTGTACTGAGAAGGTACTGCTAGGTCACAGGATGCTATGTTTAGAGGCCTGTTTCTGGGTTAATCTCTACATTATAATATTGGCTAATTTTGTTTATATTTTTTTCATATGTGCTTCCTGACTGACACAAAATAAGAAGAAAAGATGTGTACATCATTGAGAAGATAAAAGCCCACTCCTGTTAGGATAGTTTTTTATTTTTCATTTGGAATCTGAGGATGTCCCGAGCATTCAGAAATGCTGAGGATTAAGATGCTCTTTGGTAGAATTAATGGTGGCCTGGAAAAGACTGAAGGCACGCACATATGTAGGAAAGAGGGTATGAATTTGTTTGTTTGTATGATTAATGAAGTGTCACCTGTACACAGGAGTATTCATAATTACTGGGAGCCCTTTAGCCGTGGACACAGGTGACTTACAGCACATCCATGAGTAGAATTACTGTCTTTCTAAATGATCCAGTTAATTCCCATACTGTGCTTTTACCATTTACCTGTGTACTACTTATTGTGTACTCCTTGGGTCTTCTAGATTCAAAGCTTTAAAGCAAAAATATTAATCTTATTATTTCTTTGTTAACATAGTCTTTGTCTAGTGTTACTAATCAGACTGTGACCTCCACTGACTTTTTCTTCAGTTCAGGACTCAAGCAAGCTTCAGGCAGCTGCTCTGGAAAGCTGTAAATTGAGTTGTCATGTCAGTAGCTAGTCCTGTTCTTTTCTCTCTCCTCCCCTATCCTCCTCCCTGCCCTTTCCTCAACGAGGGCCTGCACTGGCTGGGCAGTGGCTCCTCAATTGCCGACAGCGTACTTGTTGGTACCTTCTTGTTATTGAAGGCACCTGCATCCAAGCCACTCTGGTTTGTGGGTTAGTACGGGCCTTTAGTTGAGCTGAGGGGGGAGCATGGCTGTAGCAGACTGAGAACTGCCCAGAAATCCTCTGGAGTTATTTAAATCCTTCCAGCTTTTCCATCGTTGGCAACAAAACTTAATGCCTCTCTGATGTTGGGACTTCTCCAACAACAAAATTAAATTTTGTGTCAGTGATGAGAAGAAAATAAATTACTTTATCCTTCACCTTTGGAAAGGGGAAACTAAATCTTGGTTGTACTTCTGAGAACCTTTGAATCAGTTTGCTCAGCTTTCATAAAGAATTTAAGACTTTGCAGCCATATCAAGTTACTTTATCTTTTGTGGCTTTGCCTTTGCCTAGAGGGCTGATTTTTCTGCTTAGTGAGTTCCCAACTTACTAGAGTCATATTTTATCATTTTTATGAAATTTCTACAATCTCAGAGAGCTTTACTGCATAGCTAATTCAAACTTTGTTAGTGTGCTGCATTGCACTTAGATGTGTCAACAGAGGTCTGTGATGAAAGGAGATCCAGGTCTTAAAAAATGTCATTAAGATCATTTCAGGATATGTTAGTGAAAGTGTCACAATACAACACTTGGAACATTTACGTTTAAGTTCTTAACTATTTTTGAAGTGTAGCAGGCAAAATTCTGTAACATTTTGTACTAGAGTGATATAATATGAAATTGAATACTGGGAAATTCTAAGGTCAAACAACTGAATTTGTCTAGATTTCTAGCTTGTTTTCTGCTTCAACTGGATTTATACAATTGATTCCTATATTTTGCCTTATAGCAAAAAGAATCAGGGAGAGAAATACCACTCAATGTAAAACCCTTGTTGTGATCTTTTCAATTATTAAAATACTTGTGGAAGATTAGCATTGCCATGTGGGAAGTTCCTTCTCCCCTAAACAACACTGTAGATGTTCTAGCACTTTCTAGTAAGAGTTATCAAGTTGTCATGTATTTTATAGAAGCAGAAGGAGTAACTTGAAAAAGCGTGAAACCTCTTGTAGTTATTTCTTCCACTATTCTTTGGAAATAAAGAAAAAGATAATTTATTGATATATTTTAAAAGAAAAATGAATACAGTTTATAGAGTTCCAGTAGCATGGCAAAATTGCGTCATGAACGTGGATCGGAACCACACAATCAGAAACTGATGCCTCCTCTCAAATCAGCTCTCCCAAGACCTGAAGTGCACTCAGCTTTCGAGATTCCCCACAGACACATATGTACTGCGTAAAGTCCAGATCAGAGCTGCTAGGATGGCTTGGGGCTGGAGCATGAGGCATGGAGAAGCCCTTGATTTGTTCACCTTTCAGAATAAGACTGGGTGAGAGAGATGGCCATCTTACTACCTGGCTGGAAATTTGTAGAGAAGAGACAGACACTTCTTAGAGGTGCATGGCAATAGGACAAGAGGCAAAGGATGTGAGTTGGAACAAAGGAAATTCAGCTGAGGACTTGAAGGAGTCCTCCCTGAAGAAGGACTTGTTCTCAGTGCTTGGTCACTGGAACTGATCGTATGGAGATGTTGTGGGATCTCCATTGCTGGAGATGATCAAAACCCTGTTGAACACAGCACTGAACAATCTGTCCTTGCAGCCTCCTCTGGCTATGGAATTTGGACAAGGGGACCTTAGAAAGTCCTTTCCAGCCTCAACTGTTCTGCAGTTCTAGCTGTAGTGTTTCTATAGCTAGAACTACAGAAACCTTAACACTGCATAGTACTTCTTGGTAAAGTATCACTTGGGGGTTCTTTGATGAATGCAGATCCATAGAGCAAGAAATGTCACTTGGATCCCTTCCTGGACTTAGGGAAGGAAACTGTAATAGAAAGATGTCAGTGACAGTTGAGTTTATGACAAATTTTGAAGCAAAATTTTCCAGATTTGGAGGTAAAAAGGATAAATAATTACAAATTACTTCTCCAATTCCATGATTGACTACTATTGCCACTTTGCACAGGTAGCAAATTTAAATTTCATAGGAGTAAAGAACAGAGGACTGAGTGTGTGTCAGCATGCAATAAATCTTTATGTGCAAGGGTAGATATCATTGATCTGTATTATGTTGAGCCTTTGAAGCCTAACCCAGATAAGTTTCCCGAGCAGAGCAAAATGCAAACATTTTGTAAGAAAATGCTTTTGAAAGAAATCTGTTACCAAAGTCTTCATCTTTTAATTTTTGTTTCTTAGCAGCTGGTCCTTAGTCTACCTAATTGTATTATAATGGCTTTATGCTGCACCAGATGCTAAAGGGATAACATTTTTCTTTCCTAGATAGTAATGAAGTCTCTGTGTTTGGAATTCTGTTTTGTGATTTTCCCTGTGTTAAGCTATGCCACAAGCAAACCAGAGGTACTGGATTCTGCTTTTATATTAAATAAACCCAAATACTTTTGAACCTCGAGAAATACAAATAAAAGATCTCTCTAATTGACAGGATTTTGTTACTGACTTAATTTCAACCTTTGTTCTAAGAGCAAAAATAATGATTTATGTCCTGTTATTATAAGTGCTTGCTATAATGCACTAGCTTGTTTCCTTTCCTATTTATAAGTCTTTATTAAGTTGTTCTTTCTATAAAGATGGCTAGACCTATAGAGCAGTCTAATTTGTTATGTTGCATAGAATAAGGTTTTATAAGGAGGAAGCAATCTGTCTTTATGGCTAATTGCAGGGCAATCATAAGTCATGGAGGCTGTGATCAGATTATGAGTTTCCTCTGCCATCCCTGCCAGGATCTTATTTAAAAGAAAAAAAAAGGAAGGGGTGGGGAGGGGTTGGGGAAGAATGAAGAAAGAGTTAAGAGTGCTGTTGCACTTTCAGTCGGTGCATTTACTGTTATCGAAGAAGGCTTCTTCCTTTCATAATGGGATTGTTCTACATGCCCTTGTTTGGAACAAAGTAACTTCATAGCAGCTCACTTTAAAAGCTTGAATGGAATATTTAAATTTGAAAATGGAAAACTAATTTTTACTAAATGGAATTCTTAAATTAATAATCACCTGCTATTAAAATAATATCAGTAGATAGCATCTCAGCCATATTAATTTTTTATCACTTATTACATAGATCGTGCAAAGTGTAATTTATTAATATTTGTATTGCTTTCTTTTGTGTAGAAGTAGTGCATTAGAATAAATTATAATTATGTTTAAGATGTATCTGACCTTATTACAAGGAAAAAATAAGAAATGTTAATAGTGAGGTATTTTTGCCTGTTCATTGATACCCTAATTTGGGGCTATCAACTTCAACATTGCATAGAATTTTAACTCCTTCCAGTAACTTTAGAAACTATCAAAGGGCATCACATATTTCTGAAAAAATGGTTTTGTATGTTTTCTTTAAAAAAACCTGCTTACTAAAGAGAATGTATTTTTCTTCTGAGACTAGTGGGCACTAAGAGTATATTGAACATTTATGGAATAGATTTTCTGGCAGTGCCTGAACCCCCCAGCAAGCAACAGAGCAGATGGGAGTGGAGGGCAAAGAGGGTGGTGTTGAGACTTTTTGCTTACATTAGGGGAATGAAGCTTCAGATTAAGGTGCTCCAATGTAAGCATTTTCTCTTCCACTGTTGTCAGTGGAGATCTTGAACCAGATTCCATTGAGCACACCTACGCACTTAGCATTGTTTTAAGTACAGTGAGATGTCCCACCTGTCCTCATCTGCTGTTGGAGGGGACGAGACTTTTGTGCCCATGTCCTATCTGTGAATGCCACAGAGGTGTCATTGGTCACCACAGAGCACCAGCTGTCTTCTTGTAGGCAACAGAATACCACCATGAACAAATGAAGCCTACAGAGCAGCCTTTAAGACAGGCACTTAGTGGCTGTTCAGCTTCATTCAGACTCAGCAGATGCTGCTGCTGTGGCCTTGGTCTAGTTGCCAGAATTGACAGAGTCATTTCATGCTATTAGAAATGCTGTAGCTTGTCCTATTCAGCTTCTAAATGCTCATGCAGAAATGCATGTTATTGCCAGGTCCTCTGTTACATCTACTGATGCTATGAGCCCTCTGAGACATCTCGTATGTTAGGCGCTTCTGCAGAGGTAACACTCTTTATAGCCCAGTCATCATCATCTCTAATGAGATTTTTAGATTCTTATTTCTAAAGTGGACACCTAAATTAAGGTTCTAATTTCAAGCTCATTCTCATTCCTCAAGTTGTTTTTCTTCATTTTTGAAAAGAAATGTTTTTCACCATGTGTTATTTTTGTTTGTAGAAAATTGTATTGCATATTCTCAGTAATAATTTAGGGTAGTGTTTTCTATTTCTCAGTTTACAACTGAAAGAAAAAAAAAAAAGAGAAGGGGAGAAGAGCGGGAAAAGCACAAGGAAAGGGCAAGTGAACAAGAAAATCTACATAAATCTGTTAATGAGTTTTTTTTGGGAAAAAATAATAATCTCTGACTAGATAATAAATTCTTCATTATTATCTGTAAAGTACAAATAATTTCAGAACACCTTACGTCTTAACTTTTCTTCTGATCAGTGAAACAGATTAATTATCACTTCTCCCCACGAAGCGACTAGCCTACAGTTGAACGCTATTAATAGCCCTCATCCCTCATGAATGAGAATTCCCTCCTGTTATTAGTAACTGTCAACTTGCATGATTGTTTCTGCACCAGAAGTCTTGGTAGAGTTCCTCATTAATTAGTTTGTGTACAAACATGACTACCTCTGCCAGTGGGAGTAATGGGATGCCATTACAGGTAAAGCCAGAGAAGATCTGACTAAAGTAGATGAATCTTCATTACAGTCTCACCATATGACCTTTATCAACATCTCAAGCTTCATTACACACACAAGGTTGTTGCACCAGATTTATAGTGATAGCTTCAGATGTTCATTTTGAAGTTTTGTGGATACTAAGTTCATTTTCTTCCACTTGGATTTTACTTTTCACCAGGATTTATTTGACAAGTTTCAACATTTGCCTTGCATAGCCAAGGAGTGAGAGGTCAGACTGGTATACAGAGGTGTAGGATAGTGTGCAGCTAGTCTTTCTAAACTTCAATTTATGAAATAGCACAACAACCAATGGATTTTTCATAATTGTTTTTTTAATTTGGTAGATGCTATGCCTTTTCTTTATGTTGACTCTGATAGTCATTCTTGGTACAATACAAAGGAGAAAGAAAGCTATTTTCTTCAGGAAGAATAAATAGTTTGACTGGGGCAAGCGTCAATGTAATGTCATGGTTCTTACCTCGCATTTTCTTCAAGTATTAGGTGTTCATCATCACTATTTAAAAGGTTACCTTGTTAACCCAAAGGAGAAGTTGTCTGGTAGGTTTTGGCCCAGTGCTCAGATACTGCTCAGACCTGAGACTGCTGTTCCTTTGTGATTTTTCCAAGCTCCATTTTCCACTCAGATTGCAAGAGAGGTGACATCCTTACCACGTCACCTAAGAAGCCTTTAGTTTCTGGATGTTTTTATGTTATCAGGATTTGGTGTGTCGTTTCCTTGACAACAGTCCTCAAATTATTGTCTTAACTGAGTTTTTCCTGCTTCTGAGATGGAAGAAGAGTGTCAACTTGACTCCTGATTTGACCTTTCTTTGGAATCGGATGTATGGTGCCTGATCCTATGAAGTCCATTTCTTTTCTTGTCATGCAGATGGCACTGACATTTTTACTGTCAATTTTTGTTGGCTACAGAGTGATTGGTCAGCATTAATTACTTCCCCGCTTCTCTGTCCTTGCGTGGTAGGTGTTTGCAACATGATACGTGATACAGGTGGCTTCCAGTGACCTGCCTATGCACAGTGTGCTAATTCTTTTGTTTATCTGAAGTGCAATAATGCTTGTATTAGGTAGGGATTCACATAGGTAATTGCCCTAATTAGCTACAGTGTTAGAATAACAAAGTAGCCCAGAACAAATCCCAAACAGATTGAGGCAGATAAACTATATATGGGAGTCTCCAGATTGCTCCAGTTTTTGCAGTCTGGTATATTTAACATTCTTAGATCCTGTACAATGAGGGGGGGAGTGGGGATGGGGGTGTAGCAATTCACACCAAAGCAAAGAAATATAGTGAGACATGCTATTAAAATGAAAACATTGCGTTGGGGCAGGGGAGAGATTCTTGCTTGTTTTGAATGTCTGTGTTTTTGGTTGGGTTTTTTTTTGGTGGAGTTTTTTTGTGCACCTGGAAGGAAAAGGGGAACAGTAAGCTATCAGGTCTGTTGCAGTAGTAAAAGGGGTCTGCTCTTTTCTCTTGTGGGAGGGATCTTCGAGACCAGGCTGGATGGAGCTTTGAGCAACTGGGTCTAGTGGGAGGTGTCCCTGCCCATGGCAGGCGGGGTTGGAACTTGATGATCTTTAAGGTACCTTCCAACTCTAACCATACTCTGATTCTATGATTTTTTTTTTTTTTTTTTCTGTTAGTAACCTCTTTTTTTGATTATTTGGACACTGTAAAAAAGATCTATGAAAACTTAGTCTTTTGCTGGTCTGGTTAATTCTTTTATTGAAGGTTTAGTTGCAACGTTTAAAAATTTATAATTCCATTAATAACACGCCATTTTATTTTAACATCTCAAATTGTCATGGCTTAGCTATTGAGTTTGATGGATTTGCATGCAAATGCGTTTTCATTCTCGAGATGTATTCATCTGCATTATATTAGAAGCTTTAATATGTCAAGTAACCCTTTTAACATTTGAAGCAATATCTATTAAAATAGGTTAGCAAATTTTCATCTATATTCTGGGTGAATTGTGAAAGCACTGATTCTTTTGCTCAAATTGTTATTTCATTATGGAAAATTTTCCATTTCAGAAAAAACTGTTCCATTTTGTTATTTGCAAAACACTGTGGTTTTCTCGTTATTTCTCCCTTTGGGTTTTGGAATCATCTCAGTAAATATTTCCATAAACTCAAAAATCTCAAAACTCAAAAAAAAAATTCAATTTGAACAAAAAAATAAAAAACCACAAAAAAGTTGCAGCCTACATTTGCTCTAATTTGGGAAGAAAAAAAAGACTCTTATAAATCATATAGTATGGGAAACTAGGTTCTCTCTACATAACTGATAGTAATTTGTGTGCATTCCTCTCTTTTCTTTCAGTTGCATATACAAGTTTTCTATCGCATCTTCCTTTTCTGTCAGCAGTTGCCACTAGTGATTTTGTTTGTTTAGGAATGTTTTTGCTTTAGTAGTATGATTCTCCAAGAGATTCTGTCAAATAATATTAAAAAATTAATAAGAGTCTTGTGAGATGTATTTACTGTTTGTTGATTAGATGCTACAAGTGGTATCTGAGTAATGTGAAGAACTTGACGCCTGAGCAGTCGAGCTTCTCAGGTTGACCATAAGGAGTTAAGAACGTGAAACACTTTTATGCAGATTGTAAATTGGCTGTTGCTAATTCTCCTGTCTTCACCAGTTGATGTACTATCAATTAGCAAATATAGGTTTTAATGCTGCCTTTAATATTCATGATTCTTAATTGCCTTTGTTAATTGAGAAGAAACACTCTGGTGCGCAGTGCTTGACAGGTAAGAATTATTATCTGCTGCTTGTGTTGGCAGTTTTCCAGGGAAAAGTAGGTTACTGATATGCAAGTACGTGCAAAGATCTTGCCCACAGATCCGTTCTTTTGGCTGTGAAGAAAGAAGCAGGGAAACCCTGCTTCTTGATAGACAGTCTGAATAAGGGAACAGCTAAAGGTTCAAGTACAACATCTGAATAACCTGTTTTGAGGAATCAGGAGTGCAGGTCCATTTACAACAGGAAGCAGGCACAAAGGAGAGCTTTTTTTAGAAACTGCATATCTACAGTCATTTTATATAACTAGACGTTGAAGAAATGACTCAGATTAAAAAAAAATGAGACAGTATTATTCATGGTGAAAATTAGCTGGTCAAATTTTATTTTTTTTTCCAAAGGATGTCACGTTTGATTTGTATATATATTTGTCTTTAGACTGTAAGTTTCAATCCCTGAAATATAACTTATGCTCAGGTGTTTCAATTTTTTATGCTGCCCATACAGCTTGGCGATATTATACTTCCTTTATGATGTTATAAAATTGGCCTTATTTGAAATATCCTTACAACTACTGAACTATTTTCATTTAAACATATTCAAATGCCATATTTTATTTTCAACCAGCTTGAACTATTGCTTTCATACAGCTTTAAATAAGTAAATAGGGATGACTTTAAATGCTATGAAAGAAACAATCTGCCTTAAAAATAATAAAAAATCAAAAACCCTTAGCACCAGCTGCAAAAGTACTTAGAAGGAGGTGCTCACTAAAGTTAATTGGATTTGAATTTGTGTTTGCTTTTCAAAGAGACTTAAGATCTTGGTTTATTTAAAAGCTTTCAAAAATTTTGGCTTAGCTCAATTACGCTAAAAATGAAGGAAAAGAAGCATACAGCAGGTCTAGTAAAAAGTGATTAATGCTTTTAATGAGAAATGCTTATAAAGGAGGCTTTGGATCATTATTTATATTCATAAGGTAGGTTCTTAACTGGAAAAGGTGGTCATTCTGTGTTCTGTTAGGAACAAAAATGGCTTGATTTTTTAAAATGTTAATTAAAATTAAAATGTTAATTTTTCATGAGAGCTGCAAACTAAATTGAACTGGAAGAGGCTTATACAGGAAATGAGAGTTATCAGTTAATTTTATTGTCTAAGGTTTGGCATCTTGGCTGATAAAGGCGAGTCTCACTTATAATTTCCCTTTTGCTTTTGTCAGGGTTACCCTGTAGAAATTACACCAGCATCATGTGGCATGAGCCACAAAAGGCAGCTCTGCACCAGATGGACTTCAGAGAGATAATGGAAGCAATATTGTCCCCAGCTTGGCGGCTGTTGCATAGGCTAAGCTGACCAGCTGTACACTGTGGGTTTCAGTGAAGGATATTGAAGCAGTAATCTCATGCTTTGTAGGGTTCATGAACTGCTGTTGTGAGAAATGGAGGAAAGTTTCCACTCTAGCACAGAAACTTTCCATGAGGTGTGGATAGCCATAGTGTTAGTTGGGACTGTCCCTTTTACTGACGTTTTGTTGTTATAGCACTTCTTATTCTTTTATGGTTGTGCATCAGTACTACCGTATTTTCAAACTGAAATGGTTTAAAGCATCCAGAACTGGGAATCATTTGGAAAAAAAAAAAAAAAAAAAAAACACAACANAGAATGGGGAGTAATTTGAAAAAAAAAAAAAAAAAAAAAAGTAGAAAATATAAGAGGCTGATTAATAGAAAGTTAAATAGCTTTCCCACAGACTTTCCAAATGTAACTGTTATCAGATTGCTGGTACCAATAGCCCAATTATGAAAGGGCTACCTGTCCATCAGTGCTGAAAGAACATTTGGAAAGAACAGAGGTCATGGCTGCTCTTTTTGACATATCAGTGACTGCATTTGCATAATAACTCAGCCATTCTGTGTTAGGAAAACATCTTGGGGGGGGAGAAATTTGGTTTAGGCATATCATTGTTTCCAGTAGAGGCAAAATATGGGAAGATCGGAGGGTAGAACAATAGTTACGAGCTTGAAGCTATGTGTCAAGCTTAGAGTTTCTTATGGTTAGAGTTGTTTTTATTGGAATTATTTTGTTTTCTTGATGCACGACTATATACTATTCCTTGTCAAAAATCACCTGTTGTGTTAGTGATCATCTAGTATGAAGTGACATGTCTTCCTAGGGAGATTATGGTTGTACTTCTAGGGGAAGATTGCCCTGTGTAGGTAGAAATACCAGATTGCCAGCTCCACACCATATGCATTCACAGCTGGCTACAGTGTTTTGGATCATCAGTAATTGGAAGTGTGTGACTACCACAGAAATAGGATATCAAGGTCATCATAGTATCAGGCTTACCTGGAAGCACTTCAGTCTTTGAAAATATGCTTGTCTTCACCACTTTGAGATTTTTTGTATATCCTAAGTCCTTCCAAAGTCAGTGTTGTTTTTTCAGTTTCCAGTGTCAGAATTTAATGAATACATGAGAAAATAACCCCACCATGACTCACAAAATTATTGCCTCAAATATGCCAAAATTTTCCTCTGTATTTATGGAGGAGAGAAATTGCTGTTGGGTTAATGTATGGAGAACTCAGATGTTCTGGCTCACAGATATACCATCATTGTGTTTGGTGGAGTCTTGTTGGGTTTTGTTTGGTTGGGTTTTTTTTTTGCATTGGTAATCAGATTTGCATTTTTTAATACTGTTTTCTGGCAGATTACAAAAAAGAGACGATTTTCTTTTGTTTACACCTTTTAGTCATTCCTAGAATACCAAGCTGAAAACTGTTCAAAACAGATACCTGTGCATGTCAAAAATTCTACCAGTGATTCTGGTAGGCCATGACTGCTTCATCTAAACCTTTCCTTTAAAGTACAGGTTTTTAATGATACTGGCTGATGTTTGTGCAACAATACACTGGCTGAGTAATGGCTATACTGGGTACACTTAGATGTATCTTATTAGAGAAACTTCTTCAGTTGATATCTATTTTAATTGAAAGCCAGTGGTACCTAAAGGGGCATCATATAATATAGTAGTGAGCATATAGTTAAAAATGTAAGAGATAAGTTTTACAATACCTTTTAAAAATTGTCTTTAGTTTCTGAAGGGTTCTGTGAATCCCCTTAAGACCTTCAGTATGTTTGACTTTGTATGTTGTTAAACATGATTAGACTGAAATTATTATGTCTTTTTTAATGCTTGCCGCTTCTGTGAGCACATTATGATTGTTTTATCTGTGAAATACATGTGAAGTCACAGGTTACTTTAGCAGAAATCAACAGGTGACATTTCTTCTAAACTGTAAAAGTAAAGTCTTGTTAGTAGTTTATTCTCACTTTCATCCTTGCAACTTCATGTCTTGGCAAGATGTGATGACTCATGGTTGTTATAGTTGTCAGTTCAGTATTAGAGCAGAACAGCTTCACAAATGTCCTATTAACCTATCTCATAACCCCCTTGCAAAAACACTTTCATCATCTAGTCTGTTCTAACACGTTAATAGAGCTAAAGATTTATCGTTTTATTACTTAGTGCACAAAAGTCAAATTACTTCCTTGGTGTCAAAATTAATTTCCTAGAAATCGTTGCCAAAATCATCACTTCTCATTTCTTTTCCTTCTACTAACAAGACTTTCTAAACAGCTAAATTTTGGAAGGGCTCTGTTCCTTTCTACTGACATATGTACAATTGCCAGTAGCCTTTCTGTGGTCAATAATATATGCTTTAATCTAATGGCATATTAGAAGTTTAATAGTTTCCCATGGGTCTCTTTGGGGGAATTATTCTAATGTGATTGTACTATTTCTGTGATATTATTATCCTAAAGAGAAGTAGAACTAGACTTTCTTCTTCCCATACATAGGCAAATGTATATAAAAGTTACAGAAATGACTCATTGGTTCAATTTAATGCTCAGTTTTCAACAAAAATTTAAATAAACCATGTGGTGAGGAATAAAAATATTCCTGTTTGTAACTGATGGTTGCTATTTCACTTGAAATGAAGACAGACCAGTTTATACTAGAGCTGCTAATAAAAAAAAAAATAAATCATGAATGTAGAACAGAGATACAGTAATAAGATATCCTAGAAGTTGATTAGATTTGAAGGTGACCTTAAATGGTAAGGTAGCACAGGCAGATTTGTTTTATTTGCTTTTGTTTTATCCCCTCACCACTAAACACAGAGTAATTAAAAACCTGCATATAGAAGAAATTTCACTAATTCAAATAATTTAATATTTCTTATAAAGCACTATGCCTTTAGTTTATGAGACTGAATTGTATTACTAAAATAATGTAACTTGTACTGATACAAGCACAACATCTGTTATTGCTATTCACAATGAAGTTGCAGTGAAAATAAAAATTACTCTATATTTTCTAAAAGCTGAAATAGTTAATTATGTATATTGTACAGTTCACCATTTTACAAAAATATTGTGGAAAACTGATTTTTTTTATTTAAACAGTAATGCTTCTGAATACTTGTATTTCTTTTTTTTTAATGTAGTTCAATTGCATTAGAATTTATATATTAATATAAATAGAGACTGTAGAATAGAGTATAAGATAGGATATGAAAAGGCATGAAATACTAAATTCAAATTGGGAAAATGTCACAAAAGAGAACTCGGGTAAGCATTTGGGTACAGGGATAGTCAGAATGTAATGTATCTTACCAAAAAAAAATATTTTGTATTTTGTTCATTGCTCATCAGAACGGAGTGGAGGTTTTCTAGAATTTTATTTGAAAACTCAGAGAAGTTTCCACTTTGTGTGGACTTTCTGGTAGCCCATCCAGCTTTACTCCTCAGCTTTGCCTCATCTGAACCACAGCCTCATACCCTAGCCTTGTCTAGCCAATGCAGCCCATGTTTTTTCCCTTAGGAAAAATCAAATATTTACTTGGCCAAACTGAGAGGGGGATCAGTCCTGTTACCCAAAGTTTAAGGATTTCCTGAGGAGCACAGATGGCTGAGGTTCAAGTGCCTACTCAGAAGCCATACTCCAGTCTTGAAGGCCCTATCCTCAAGCACAGAATTATCTTCCCTTAATAGAAATGCTGTCAAAACCAGCTAGCCTTAGAGCATTTCTGTGAGTGAATAAATCATCATGTTCTGACATGCAAACATCAAAACTGCAGACATAAGTTTTTAATTGGCTATAGACAGGGACCACAGTGAATCAGCAATTAAACACAAGCTGTCAGGGCAGTTCTGTTGGTTGAGAGTGTAATCCCCGAGTGTACAGACAGGAAAATTGTCAGAAGAGGCTGGGAGATGTCTGCTGCTGTGAATAACAAGGATGAGGGAAATCACCCATCATCTATTCTGCCAGTACATCTCATCCAGGTTGCTGGTGAGGCTGGCGCAGAATACATGCTGCCTGTCAGGTTTCCAAGGGATGTTAGAGAAGGCAAGCGACAAAATATGAACTGAAGAAACAACTTCAGATGAGGTCCCGCATTACTTTTATTACAATGAAGGAGGAGGCCTGAATAGTTAATACAACACTGAGGGAGAAGATACTGGACAATAAGTAGGTTTTCCCCTTAGGAAAGATATGCACAAAAGGAAGGATGGAAACTAATTTTAAACATTGGATCTGTAAATAAAGCTTTTTTTAAAAAATGCTATTTAACAACAAAGATAATTAACCACTAAAACAAATGATGAAATGTTCTAAACCTTTCACTTTTCAGTGTTTTCAAATCAATAGCAGTACCTCTCTGATTGTTATCTTTTAGTCAAATATGAATTATTTGGCTCACCTTATGGATAAGTAGGTGAAACCTAATGATCTGTGTTCAGGTTGTACTAAATGATCAAATGGTTCCATCTGGCTATAAACTCTAAATCCACTTAATGAGTGAATAACGTTAATATCCAAAGACCTTTATCAAGTTGACTGTTGATTCTCTTCAAAAAAAGCTTGAAAGTTTCTGATGGGGGGAAAATAAAACACTTCCACATCCCTGTTTCACCCCTCTGAGGTGACTTCAATATTAATACAAACCTTAGCACAGTTCCTCGTGTGGTTAGCTGGAGAGCATTACCAGATTCGTGTCAGATTCTAATTCCTTTTCTTATGTTGATAATTACACTTTCACCTAGGTTATATAGTGATTTTTAAGATGTTTTTACAAAACAGTGCCAAACATTTTCTAGACTGTTTGGTTACTTCAGGCTAATTTCTTTTGCTTGCTTATTTTGAAGCTTCATCTAAAAATGTCCAAGCCATTTCTCAGAACAAAATGATGAAGAAAGCTTTATTATTTCTCCCCCCGTCTTTCCTCCTGGTGTCAAAAAGTCTTTCCAATGAAGTGTTAGCACTCCCTAAGAAAAAGTAGTGCTTTGAAGAAAAGGTTTAAAGTTGAAAGTCTGCACCTGCTTAGTCAAGATTTGTTAGTATTTGTTGAGGATTTTCTCTGTGGTTTGCAGCTGGCCCAAGTGTGCTTCAGTCTGCGCCTGCAGGTATTAGGATGCTTTCCTTGGTGCTTTTCTGTAATGGCAGGTGCTGCTGTGACAGTGCAGCTCAATGGAGAATGAGGGTTTGTGCCAGTTTGAAATAAAGCACAACCAACTTTCTGTTCAGTAGTTTTACATCTTAGCTAGGCCTCTTCTACCTCTCTGAAATTAACAGCATAATAAACTGCTTGTTCTCAGAGTGGAAAGAACAATGTTTGTAGTTTGTGCCAAAGAATGATAGGCAGAGAGGACCCTGCTTATACTTAGAGCTACAGCAACCAAGGTCAACCAGTTTCGTTAGTTGCCCCTTGGAGGGTCAGAAACAGAAAAAGCATAGAGGGGTCCCACCTGTGGGGAGGAGCGGACAATACCAGTGACCCAAACCTGACCAACTGGGCTGTTCCATCCCACCCGCATCATGCTCAGTATAAAAGCTGAGGGATCAAAGGGTCAACTTTCTTGTTTTGTTGGCCGATGTCCAAGGAGGACCCTGTCTATTCATTTGTCTTTGATCCTGATCCAAGCGTTCCTGACTCCAGCTCTGAAATCCAGCTCCTGTCAGTCACCGTGTCCATAGAATCATCCAGGCCAGAAGGGACCTCCAAAGGTCATCTAGTCTGAACTAATAGTGAGGATCGTTCCAGCCCAGGTGCAAAACCCTGCACTTGCTCCTATTGAACCTCATGAGGTTATCTGGGCCCACCTCTCCATCTGATCCAGGTCCCTCTGGATGACGTCTCTTCCCTCCAGTGTATCAACAACACCACACAGTTGCATTTATTGGCTCTTTTAGAAGAAATAATGACATTACTTTAGCAGCATGTACTGAAAGAATGAGTTACTTATGAATAAATACTTCCTATTATTTTGGGAAGTTTAGGTCTTTTAATATGCTATAAAGGAGTCAGTGTGACATGGTCTAAGACTGTTAGATTTGTCTGGCTTACACTTAGTGCTGGATTTGACAGCTTTTGCTTCCCTGATACTCAGCACTAGCTCTCTCATGGAAATAAAATGCCTCCTAGCTTTTCAGTGCCACACGGTCACCGTACTGTCCCAGGCTAGCATAAGTAATAATTTTTATGCTTTTTTTTAAAACATACCTGATATGCTAAGTTTAAATGCTTCTATGGCTCATGGAACTCTATGTGATATCGTATCTGTGCCATCTGTAATCAAGCTGTGGATGTGCTAGCTTTACTGAGTTCAGACCAGTGGAGTTTTGTTGTAGGTTTTGTGTGTGTGTGCTTGTTTTGGTGTTTTGTGTTTTTTGTTTTTTTGGGGGGTTTTTTTTTTGGTTTTTTTTTGTTTTTTTTATTTGAACGAACTTCTGAGGATGCTGGTAACTACATATATAAGGACTGATGCATTTTCTGTTCCATTCAATATTTTTCTCTGAAAGTAAAAGTGTATGTTAAGTGGAGTTTTTGCCTGATTTATGAGACTGAGGGTGAAAAAGATGGAGGATAAATTAATGAATATTGTATAGTGTCATGGTTTCAACCAAATTTATCAACTCCAGATTGACAGATGGCCCTTCCTCCCCCCAAAAGAAAGGAGAGGAAGAGATCGAAGAGATTTAGGAGTTTCAAATGAACTAAACTACTGTAATGAATTATTAATACTAAAATTAAAATAAGAAGAAAATAATTAAATAGATACAGTATATACAAAACTGTATCAAGCTCCCAGAATGATGATCATGTCACCAGCAGACATCAGGAAAAGTCCCAGACTGGACTCAGTGATCGACAGGAGCTGGATTCCAGATCTGGAGTCAGGAACGCTTGGATCAGGATCAAAAGCAGACAAACAGATGAGGTCCTCCTTGGACATTGGCCATCAAAACAAGAAAGTTGACCCTTTGATCCCTCAGCTTTTATACTGAGCATGATGCAGGTGGGATGGAATATCCCAGCTGGTCAGGTTTGGGTCACCTGTCCTGTCCATTCCTCCCTACAGGTGAACCCTGTATGCTTTTTTGCTTCCAACCTTCCAATGGGGTAACTAATGAAATTGGTTGACCTTGGTTGCTGTAGCACTAAATATAAGCAGGGTCCTCTCTGCATACCATTCCTTGGTATAATCAGGTCTCATCACTGTGAGAATGAACAGTTTTCTGAACAATGTGCTGTTAATTTGAGAGTTTAGTTAGTTAGAAGAGGCCCAGCTAAAAAAGTAAAATTGTAAAACAGAAAATGGGTTCATTTTACCTCAAGCCAGGACATATGGTAAGATAGAAACATCATACTTTAATCCACTTAGTTTGTAAAAACCACAGGTTTCTGTGTAATCTTTCAGTGGTGCCTTCTCCTTTCCATCCTAATTTGCTACATTAGATTATAAGGAGAAAACTACTTTCCTCAGTACTTTTTACCTACATTTCATATTAATTAGATGTAGGTTAATGATTTGACTGTAAATATAATCCATCTACGAAGTTCCTCAGCTTTATCTCTTTGCATTTCTGATAAAGCTGTAGTTGGAAATAAATTAGATTGTTTTAATGGCCTCTGAGTCATTTACATGAGGTGCTACAACCAAATTCTGTCATTTCTATTATTCAAATTATCTGTGTTCTTTTATCCTTGGTAACTCTGAACAAATTAAATGGACTTTATGGATTTATTTTTAAAACGGAAGCAGATGTAAAGTCAGTGAATGTGCATGCACATGCAAATATTAATACTGTATAAAGCCAGCAGTTCATACTTTTCAATGTTAGATGCATGGTGAATGCCCTATGTTAAATTTTATTACATCATTTATAGTATGAAATTGCTAGGACATAACTGAGATGACTTCCTGCCATTAAACCTCCTATGGCTTTTTGGCAGGAGATAGCGGTGTTAACCTCAATCGTCTGGCAAAAAAAATCCTGCTGTGATAACTGTACTGTCTATTTAAATTGTCCTCATAAGATTTTACCCAAGTTTCTCGTCTCTCTGTAAAATTATAACGTTATTGGCCTGAGTGAAGTTCAGTCCCAATGGTGTATGCACTGTAGTGGTGGGCGAGATATCTCTTTATCAGATTGCTTTGAAGAATTTGTGATTGAGAGTGCTGTATAAATATAAGCTGTTGGTACCAAAAATAAATCAGTAATTAGAGCTGATGGGAGTGAGGCAAAGCCACGTGAAATTCAAAATTTAATTTGATACATGAATATTTTAAAGGAAATATGAACATGTTCTTGCTTTGGACTGCATTAGCTCTGGGCAGCAATTTGTTGTTGTGGTAGAAGAAATGAAGGGTTTATAAGGAACTGCCAAGACCATTTTTGCTTAAAATATCCCTGCATTTTCTACTGTACATCAGTGAAGAGCATGATATAGGTTGTTATATGCAATGCTATATATTGAAGTTGATCCAGTAATTTTCCTGGAACAAGATTAAGGAGAGTTTTATTTTATGTATGTTTAAAAATGTACACAAAAATTTTAAAGAAAAATTTCAGTCGTTTGCTGGAGATTTCAAGCTGACACAGATGCAGGGGAAGAACTGAGCCCCACAGAAGCTCCAAAGGAGGCTTTGTGGGCAGCCGTTGGCATGAAGGCTTCTCAGCCCTTTCCCTAAATGCATCACTACTTCTGTGCCAGCCGCACAGAATGGTACTTATTCATCTAATTTACTGTGGTGTATTTCACTTACATTATCTAAAAAGGTATTTAGCATGTGCCAAAAATCCATTGATTGCATTAAACTGTCTTGGGGGTGGGTGAGTAATTTTAACCACAAACTGAACCTACTTTTCCTTTTCCTTTAAATTCGATTGTCTTGTCAAATTGGATATTTTGGCTTTATTTTTAGCAAGCCCTTTTGAATAGCAGCTGTTTACTGTGAGAACATCATGTTTTTTCAGGAATCTTTAAAGAAATATAGTGAGATGTTTAATCATACTTCATTTTGTTTGCCTCCGGTAATTGTTAGGTTGATACACAGCTTTGTGTGGGGACAGGTAAGGAAGCTAAGTTGTTTTTTTAAGTTGAGTAGGTTTTTTTTCAGGAGTGAGTTAATAGAAACATAAGTATGTGCTTTTTGTACGTAACTGGCAAGCTGTTCATTGTGAGATTTTTAAATTACATAAATTGCCTTATCTGTGATGGATTTCATTAATGGTATGGATTTGAATAGGCAAAATGATGCATATCTAGCAATTGTTTTCTATTTTTTTATGGGTTACTTGAGGAAAACTTCCTCTCTTTCCAGAAATGAATCCTAGCCATGTAAAGGAATAACACTGTAGATACCTGTTGCAGATGGGTTAACCTGTGTTCTGCTGGCATCTTTTGCAGTGCATCCATAGTACTTACAGAGATCTCGATTTGTGATTGAGACTGAGATTCAAGATGAAAACATTCCTTTCCCATCTTTTACACACATGATGTTTCTGAATTTGGGTGGAACAGTTAATGTTTTCTGTGTTTTGGTTCTTCTAACCAAACATACATCTGTTTGTTCTGCTCCTCATTTCTGCTAAAGCTACAGGAATTCAGTCTCAACACACAATATAAACCATATCCTACTCTGTGTATGTGTGTACATATATCTACCAAGGTGGGGATTTCAGCTGATCATTTTGATGCGCTGTAATAGAAAGTACATCAAGTCTAGAGTTAAGAGTTGGAGGAAGTATTACAGGTATGGTCAATACGGGACTTCTGTAAAAACATCCACATCTAGCAATGCATTCCATGAGCTGCAAGTAGTAAAAGCACACTGAGATAAGTGAGACAGTCATGCTTAGACTGAGAGGAACAAGAAGTTAGCTTTGACTCATTTATTATGGAAGTTCCTCAGCATTTTCAAAAAGGAGTGGAGGATTGTACCACTTCTACCATCATGTCTGTAGAAATGGTTATATGTGATGTGTTAGCATACCAGGTGCAGTATAGGAACTCCTGAAACTATGTTTCAGATTCAGGAATTACATAGATTTAGAAATTCATCAGGAGAATGCAAACATGCTTAAAGAGCAGGTAAAAACCCAAGGCAGGGCAGACTCCCGTACTGCCCAAATTTTGAAATGGGTGACAGGTCAGCTTGAGGTAATTGCTTCTCCAGTGGGTCCTGTTTTGGTTGTGCCACTTATGCAGGATTCTTTTTTCTTTGCCTCTTCCACGTGCCTGGGAAGTTGCCTAGAAGGCCACAGCACAACTCTTGATTTGGCAAATAGTTTATACTCTCAAGCTGATGCAAGCTTGTGTGACAGCTGAGTGATGTTGGGGCTCCTCCTGAGGTCTGTTGGAGCAACTACAGGCAAGCTGGGGTGGAGAGCAGGTATCTGCCATGCACTGTCTAAAGAGATGACACCTGCACCAGATCTGCTGGGAAACCAGCCAGACTTGCAGACCGTGTAGTGAGGAGATCAAGATGTCATAAGAATAATCCATCTTGGAAGAAGCTGTCGCTCCCTCCCGCGAAATTGCTGTGTGTGCAGCTGCCTGCAATGTATTTTGCTGTGCAAGGGCTATCAGAGCAATCGGTCACTTAAGTGCTGACATACCCATATTTGGCAGCCTGCAACATCTCAACTCAGTTGGATTTAAAACATTGTAGGGTTGTCCATCCTGAAACAATTTGGTGTTATTTTGCTTGACTTGCCTGTCTTTGCCTTCCCTCTGCTTTCTGGCTTTTAGTGGAAGTTCTTAAGGCCAAGGATGTTACACTTGAAAATAAGGCCAGTCACCGTTTTGAGCCTTGGATTGATGGTCCTGGCCTATTATTTTATCCAGCCTTTTAATTAGAGCCAGTGTAGTATGGAGATCCTTAAAATATTTCTATCACTTACTGTGAGAAGCTTTCTGAGTAAGAACTCTGAAGTTAATATATTGGAAAAAAAAGCTCTAAAATTAAAACTGAAAAAGTATAAACATGCAAACAGGGAATGGTGGAAAAAATATCCCAAGTGTTTGGATCCAGCAAAAGAAATGGCGCCTTCCCCCCATCTGCAATGACCTTTTCTTTTGAAAATATTCGTTTTGTTAGCAGCAGTAATGTATACTTTCTAAAAAGTATCCGAAGTCTAATTCCAAAGTCCAATTCCAAAGAAAGAAAACGCAAGGGTTTGGACACTGCTGCTTGCTCTTAAAAATAGGCTGGACTTTGTATGGCTGGCTTTAATGAAACTCACTCAGCAGGGGTCCTACCGTCATAGCTTAAAAGCTAAGCGAATGTGTTACCTTTGCTGCCGCAGTCTTTCATTTGTCATGGAAACCAACAGTTAGTGTAATCAAGACAAGTATTTCTTACATGTTTCATTTTCCATGCCGTGTGCATGCTGTTTACAAAAGGTGATTTTTCTGAAGGTTAGCTTTATTATGTAGCTGTTTGCATGGCATATACATAGTTTGTCCTAGTTCACTGGTACAAGAAAGCATGTTTTTGACCTGTCTTTCCATACGCGAATTAACAAAGGCGCTTAGTGATCTGATGAAAGTCAACATTGTCATTGTTGAAAACCTGATGGAAAAACCTGGGTTTGTTCACTGTTTGCATTCATATTTAAAGTATAGGATTTGAAGCACTCATGGGAAACAAGGCAGAACAGTTGCTAGAAGCTGTCATAATTTCCAGTTTCTTTTGCAGTGGAAGTCAAGATGACAATAGCTGTGTGAATCTCGATCAATTATTTTTTTTCATATCAAAATGAATTAAGCTGCTTTTCCTGTTAGTATCTCTGCTGCTGACAGAGTTAGTTGGACTTAAAAAAAGCAATACTGTCACTAGAAGATGACTGGCATTCCTAAATGTAAACATTTAAGGGCCTTTTTAAATCCAAAAGCTGTTGTTGCTGTAAGCAGATAGAGGTTTCTACTACAGAGAATGGTGGCTGGTGTGAATGTCAGTTCCAAGAGAAGGCTACTATACAATGATACTGAATTCTCTTATCAAAAATCCATACACAGATAGCAATTAAGAGCTTTTTTGCCTCGCATGGCATTAATTTACTGTTAATCAGATTCTTTTATAGAGAAAAAAAATGTGCAAAATCACAGCCACTGATTTTTACTTTTTTTTTTTACCTTTTTTGCCCCTGAATTAATAAAGCAAGAACATACATTATCTATTGAATTAATGGCCTCTGCATCTTTGACATTGCTCCTTGAAAATCCCCAGATAAATTAACCACTAAGTAACTGACACAACTTCAGCACCAAGCACCAAGACTTCTGCTTATAAATCAAAGACTTTCTGTCCGGAAATTAATGTACAAATTGAAAATCAAAGGAAATTAACTTTCCAAGCTGTAATGGATATTGTTGCCAACCTCGCATGGAGCTGATGTCATGATCATATTCCCACTTGTATATTTACAACAGCATGAGTAATTTTTGAGTAAGCCTGCTGCTAGGTAATCTAGGTAGTCTTGATCCATAGTTGACCCTATGAAATAAAATTGATTCTTCATGTAAAAGCTTTTAAAATTTGGTCTTTCCAACTAACAAGTCTGTAATCCTATTGAGACTTTCAATATGCATAATTGCAAGATAGGACAGTATTAGTACTAGAGACAATCAGTTATTTAGGGCAGTTTAGAACCGCTTATGCTTTTAACGAGTTTCCTCAGCTAGATCCCTGCAATCTTAAGAGACTATAGTCATTGTAAGTGGGGTCTCTACAATGTCTTTTGGATGTATTTCTGTGAATGCTTTTTCTTGGGCTTTTGAGTTGGATTTTAGCATTCTTTTTTTCCCTTCAGTCTAAAATAAACAACAAAAATTTTGAAAAATAAAAAATATTTTAAGACATTCAGTGAAAAGGTGCTAACTGAGGGTGCTTTGACACCATGTTCTTTCTCTTTCTAGCCTGCTGGTGGGTTTTCATATTTGAGTATTCCAGTGCATGGTACTTATGTAAGCAACATAGTTGGTTTGGTAGATAATCTTCAAGATTTTTGACGACTTATTTGAAGTCATTGACAGAGGAAAAAATAGAATTGTATGCCATAGTACTATGGAATATTGTCATATTTCTGTTCGCTGGTGAGCTTTTTTTGGTCTGACGGTAAGAACAGACAACTTAGTGGAACTGAGAAAATGATGGAGAGGATATTCAAATGGCAGTTATGCACTGACCAAGTCTGCCATTGGGCCTGGCAATGTTTTTTCTCATTGCCTCAATGATAGCTGCTCCATTTTCTGTAGGACTTCTCACTTTGCAAATTCTTTTTACTCATACATAAGATTTGGGAACTGCGCTTTGTTGTTGTTGTTAAAGGTTTGCCAAATTAAATTCTAAACCACCCTATTAGATGACTAGTATTTTCATATCTGAGGGAAAAGCTTAAACTGAGATGATGCTGAGCATCAGAATTTATGTGGGAATGTCACAAGTGACAAGCCTTCCCTAATGAATTGCTTCAAAAGAAAAGTACCACCTGTCTGACATTATTCCAGACTTGGTTAATTACCCTGTATCACTTCTGACAACTGCAGAAAAATCAGACTGATGTTTCTGACCTCTAATCTGAAGAGATCTTTCCATCTAGATGTTGTTTTAATCAAATAGCACAAGGTCTCAGTATTACCAAGTCACAGCTGCCAATCAAGAGCATTGCATTCTGCTTGACAGCTCCAGATTGTCTTCTTCAAGATTGTGTTGCTTTCATTCCCATTAAAAATTATGACAATTGTAGTCTTTATAATATCTCTTTAAAGACAAGATTCATTCAAATTTTCAATAAGCATAGATCTGAAGCCTTGCAGGTATGTTCATGTTTATTGTAGGCTTGTAAAATAAATCCCTTTTCCTCCCAAACTGTGTGCATATGAGAGAGTGATAAAGAAATAGAATTACCAAGAATGCAGGCCTAACTGCTTGAAATTTTACCTAATTTGTGAACAAAATTATTTCTGATCACAGTTTTAATTATGTTTTTTTCTTGAAACCATTTACTACTATTTGAAGTTGGTTTTTTTTACGTGCTTGAGAAATATCTCTTACCCTGGACTATTTAATATAAAAGTATAAATGGTTCTGTGATGGACTGAATTATTAATTGAGTCTAACTATATTTGGAATGATTGGAAAAGAGTGTACGTGTCTCTATGGCAATTTTCTTGTCTCTAACATTCCTTCTTAATGTGAAAATTCAATAAACTCTATACTTAACTAGTCGAGGTTAAATTAGGAAGATACCCCAAATGCAAAGTCTGTTATGTATTGTGAGGCATCTGGTATTTCTTGTAGAAATGAGCACAAAATTGTCTTGAACTTGTGATGCCAACAACCAGGAAATGCTCTATTTGATGATAGTCGTGCAACTGTTCATTCTTCCCATTGCTGATGTGCATTTTGGAGTAGCTTTTAAGTATACAGTGAGATAGCAGTGCCCATTCCCTTATAATCTCAGTGTTCTGTAAATATTGATCTGTCTGTTTTTCACTCTGCCCGTAAGATGATGTGGCATTAATATCTCAGTTTGACAGATAAGAAACTATGGCACAGAGCAATCAAAGTTAGATGTATATGTTAAATTTGGGATCCATCTTTGAGGCAGCTGCAATCAGTTCTTCAGAACAATTATTCCTGTACTTCTGAGTGGTTTTAGGGCATAATTTTGTGGTAGATACGTTGCCAGTATGTGTCTTTGTGTGCTGTTACCAGCAGGGCTTGTTAACTTTGCCACTGGAGTTAAATTCATAGGAATTTGGCAATCTCTCAATAGGCTAACCACTGGAATGGGCCAAAAATATACCGGAGGGTGATTATTTTCAGACTTTTGGGGGACTGAACACAGTTTGGGGGACTGAGAGATCAGCAATCTGTGTCTGACCTTGCTTCTCTGATTTTGCTGTGCTTTCCCCTTTCACCTGCAAACACCTCCTGATGGTCTCCCTTCCTGTCCATCAGCTCACCAGTCTGGGTTGTTCTGCTCTCTAGTTTCTTGCTCTAGGAGATCTAGTTCCTCCTCCATGGATTTTCATCAAATGAACATTAAACTAATTTTCATGAACACTTGTGTGGTATTGTAGTTTGGATTTTTTTCAGGGCTTTCTGGGGGGACGGAGGGTGATCTAGCCTGTGTGGCAAAGCATTTATTCCTCTGTTCTTTGCTGATTCTGATGGTAGTTCTATTTTTAGCTCACTTTCCAGGACTCACTTTCACCTTTTGTTCCACGCTATTGTGTGTTTGAAGGAAGTGCTGGAAGAGAGAAATAGCAGGACAGGGTCTTCACTTGCTCTGCTTATTGCAATAGAAACTGGTAAAAGTTATGAAAAAGTGGAGGTTTTATCTAATCACTCCCTGGTGCACTGCCACATGCTTAGCACTGAAATACAGTTGCCAGGTTCTTCTCCTGACTGCAACTTCGACTGGTTTAGGTATTTTCTTCCTCTCTCTCCTCTCACAGAAGCTAGGAAAGTTATGTCCCAAACAGGCACACTGAATTTCTTTGCAACTCCAAGGACACATTGATACATCTCAAGAAAATCTCAAACTATAAGATTATCTCCTAAAGCTATAAAATTAATGCTTTTTGGCAGGAGAAAATCTTCTGTCTAGTCTTACTCTCAAACATGGCTAAACTATTCTTAACAATTTTTTTTTTTTTGAAAATAGAAGTAAAGCACAAGTATAGAAATTTCAGCCTCACAAGGTTGTGATAAATGGGGTACATTGGAAACCTTTTGATTGTGTCAGTGGCTTCTAAATAGGTCTTATACAATCAATCCTGTTCATATCTGTCATACTTTGGGTGCGTTTATAGCTTAACAAAGGAGAATCTTAATCACCTTCATAATGACTAATAAATCAGGCATTGAGTTGGATGGACGCAGAAGCCAAAGCATGGATCTTTAATGGCTTAACATGTACTTTGTATTGTATCAGAAAGAATTCAGATGTCATGATTTTGGTTTTGTTTTGGCTTTTTATGTAACTGAAAAAAATAATCTGTCTTGTAATAACAATTACTTATAGTTCCACACCAATTAGAAGGTAGATTTTTGTAACCCATCCTGCCTCTGGATGCAAATTATCATTTAATCAATACTTTTGGTCTTTCACATGAATCTTTATCATCTCTATGAAAATTTGAAGCACGAAAGTTTACTGTCACCCAGCATATTGAAGAGGGTGAGTAATAAAGAAAAATGTGGATCAGAGAAGTTGGCTATATCTAATGCAGTGGGACAAGTAGCTAATATTTGCTAGTGACTCCTATAGTCAAGCTTGTTGATAGATATAGAAACTTCAGCTGTTGCATCAGAAATTGGAAGCACTTGCAACCTTACCTTAATACTTCATGCACCATTTGATAGAAATATTTCTGTATGGTTTGAGGGGAACCTACCTTGCTATTTATAAAAATTGTATTGTAGAATTGTATTATAAAAATAATACAACTGTTTGCTGTTAGTAATACATTATGTTAGCATGTTGGTTATGTTATCATAGACTTTCCAATATTATGTGACTTGCTGCACATCTATTCTTCACGTTCTTTAATTTGTGTTTTCAGGAAATCAACTTTATTCAGTCTGTTAATATAGCTAGCATGACTTTATAGTTAGAGAAATTTACTGGAAATATAAGGTTTTTAGGTCAATAGCCTGTAAGATGACCCTATTTAGGTTAGTTTTCTCTTCATTTTTTTCCAAATGTATTTATTAGCATGCAGTGAATGACAATTTTGGGAGAGAGTGTTTAGGATCAAGTATTCTGGATAACCAGAGGGAAGAGGTTCTGAAGCTCCTACATCTGTTTTCTTGAAAAGCTACAATAATTTGGATTTCAGTACTTTCTTCAGATGACAAATAAGGCATTTATATTTGCCTGACTTCTGTGGCTAGTGTTGGAGAAGGCTTCCTGTGGGTTAGCTGGCTTGGTGAAGTGACTGCTCAGCTATTACTTATTTTTTAGAAAACATTAAAGTGGCTGTTCTTCAAATTAGGTAGTAATGAGGTTCTCCTCCCGACAGCAGGTGTTGAGCTATAATTGGCCATTACGATGTCATGTTTTGCTTGGAGACTTTGAGAGGATAACAGAGCTATTTTCTGTCAGTACAAGTTGGCTTTTATTACAAGTGAGGGAGAACTCCAAACCAGGTCAGGGTGGTCACAGAGGTAGTGGCTTATTTTCCTGGGTGAAACCAATTAGCTTCCTTGACTTCAGAGCTTGTATTTCAGTGTAAAACAGTCGATTTTTGTAAAGGCACTGGAAACTTGATTAACATATAAATACATTAATTTTGCCCTGAAAAAAAAACCACCCAAAACCAAACCACCACCAAAACTCTGGGTCTTTATTCTGTGTTTAAATAATTTGAAAAACAAACCAACCAGCTTTTTTTTTTTTTTCTCCATTATGAGTAATTTGGTCATAAAGTGTAGTTTTGGGCTTCATATAATATAATGAGTGATGCTGCAATTCTTCCGTGTTGTATGGCAGAGCATAACAAGAGGTGGATACTGTTCATTTAACTTTCTCAGACTTCATTGGTATGACAATAATATAGAATGGAGCTCAAGAAAATGAGGCTGCAGAAATATTACACTGTATTTTTTTCTTTTTTTTTTGACCCTAGACATTCTGAAAAATGTCTTCAGTGCTCCAGTAATCCTTTGATGATAGTCAGAAAGATAATTCAGTAAATAAAACTACTTTCATACATCCTGCTGTGGGATTGTACTAGCAATCATTTGCTTGGAGAATATGCACATCTAATTAAATGTTTTCAGTGGATGAAGCAAAAATTACTAGTCTCATTAATGTATTTTCAAATTTCTATTTTTGGTATGCATCTATATTGTTCAGTGCTTTGTGCCTTTATGCACCTGCATATTTAGATAGCTTTTAGTCAGCCAAACTATACCTAGAAGAAAATTAATGGACCTTTCTTTACAGGACAAGTAAGATTTTTAGTATGATTTTTATAATTTCAGTTCAAATATTCCTTCTTCTTAGTGGCAAAAATACATTTTCAAGTTTGAGATAACTTGTTAAAACTGTGAATAGTATAAGAGAAGGGAAAATAGAAAGCTATGCATGAAAACAAGACTAGATAAAATAAATGACTGCAGGAAAACTAAAATTTAATTCAGGATGCTAGCGTGTTTAATAAAAACAGTGAAACATACCTACTTATTTTTTATATGTGATGAAGATATTTGTTGATATTTCTGAATTTTGCTGATATTAGTATCAGTTCTATTGAAGCTTACTTTTACTAGAAATTTGATTATATGTAGTTAATACAATATGAATGTATATAACTTGAAGTTCCTGGAAATTAGTGCTTAATATATAGAATAATCATTAATATAACAAATATAATGCCATGGAAAAGCCAACATTTTTTTCCTTAATGGTTTGCTTTTGCACTATACCAAAAATCTTTACAGATTGTTAGTAATGCTTATAAATTCTTATAAAACTGGTATTTCACTAGAAGATGAACTCAAGAGGTATTTTAGTCCAGTCATATTTGTAGGGGAACCTTTAGTTGGTAAACTTATATCTGATCTCTGATATTTTTTAGAGGACTATTACCCTTGAAATCTGACATACCTAGGTTTTTATTATTACTATTTATTTATTTATTTATTTATTCATAAGGAGTAAGTGACTTTATATGAACAAATTCTTCTACTATGATCTCATATCTTATGTTGTACTCATTCTCTCTGCAAAGTTGAATCTTATGGGCCTTTATCCCAGCTAGATTTACTGGGGCTTCCTTGCCTTTTCAGTAGAGGTGCAGCAGCATGAATTTTATTTCAACTGATTGTTTCATTTTGTTTTATTTTAATGTTGGAGAAATATCTTTGGAAAAGCTGCAAATGTGTTGTCGATATTTAACCATTGCAGAATTTGTTTCCCCTGTGATATAAGCCAATGAGAAGCTGCAGATCAACATTTTTTTTCATACAAAATTTCTAAATTCAACTAATTACATTGAATAACAGCTCTAATTAGGCCTGGAAAAGGAAGCACTTTGGGAACCGGGTAAAAAGAACCGATGATTATTTAGCATATTCTGATATGGCCCTGCAAAAGGAAGCAAAGAAGCAGAGAGATGCTGCTATGGTAATGTACATGCTAAACATGAATAAATTTAGCAAGTATGGTCATGAATTGCTGGAAGCAATAGGTTATAGGCAGCAAACACAATCTGGTTTTCAATGTCTTTTTTTTCACTCATTTTTAATAGTTTAGATTACTTGACCTGTGAGATATGAGCATTTTAGTGTAATGAGCAACACAGGGGATCTGTGAAGTCTACCTGCTTGGTTGATTTTCATTTTTAGAAGTTCACCTTGTGTTTCTCTATAGGAGAATGACACAAAATGGGCAAGGATAGCCTGTGGGATTGTGAATTACAGATTTGTGAAATGGTGTTAAATTGTGTGTGGAAATGTAGTTTCCCCCTAATCTTGATAGTCCCACGTGTAGCCCAAGGGTTTTGAAAGATCATATTTCCTCTTTGGAAAAGACTTTCAGAAAGCATTAATGAGAACATAGAAAAATATTCTTGCAGAAATATGGACTTTATGTATGGACTTCTGTTTTCCCTGAGCCAAACGCATGTTTCAGTAGAAGGCAGTTGCTTAAAAAAACAGACCTTTGCATTAAACAGTGTCCTGGTTTGAGGTAAACTGATCTACAGTTGCCTGATCAACAGGAGTTGCTTCTGGGCTTGGAGTGAGGTGCATGTGTAATTTCTTCAGGTAAGCATATCTGTAGGAATTCAGGTCCTAGTTAAGCTCCTGCTTTTTCTTTTACTTCCTTCAGTTTCCTCCTGTATAGGGATGCCATTTATTTGTAGTGAATAGAAAATGGTCATAGGCTTTAGTAATGATAGTCAGATCTGAGTATCTTAGTTTATTTGTGTAGCCAAAATAACATCAAGATAAGGTCATGGCAAATCTGGGCCTTGTTTGCTATTGTGTGCTGTGTTCTGTGCCCGGATTCCTTCAGGCACCTAGACCTTGAGATAGGTGACAGCTCTTGGAAAAGTGTGCTGTCTAGAGATTTGCTAAGAGGCCCGTAAGTTCACTTAAAAATTAGTTTTAATGTAATTTCAGGTACTGGTGGGAAACTATATGTCTTCCAGACTCTTAAATAAAAAAAAATTCTCATATGAATGACTACTAAATTCTCTGAAATACAATCATTAAGTGGGAGATAAACTTTTTAAGAATTTAAATCTTGTGAATCCAAGAAGAGCATGTTTCTTGAAAGATATATCAGCGACACAAGAAACTTTTTATACTTTATATTTACTTATATTTATTTTTTATATATTTAATATTTCAATGAATTCATTCAATTTTAACTGTAAAATTCTGTTTGAAAACTTGCAAATATATCTGTTGAAATTATATGAAGACAGTTTAACCCTAATTTTTACCTTTTAATGCTAATCATAATTTCAGTAAAGACAAGAGACTGAAAATGCACAAAAATTTAACTAGCTTCAGTCTCTTGAAGCTTAAAGACACCACTCTAAGAGACATAATAGATGCTGATGTAAAAGATAAATTGGCTTAATATGTAAGGAGTTTCTAGAGATACCAAACCCAAGATTTTATTCTAAGCATTTTCTTTTCAAGGTTTGTTTTATACATAAACTTAGATTACTTTTGGAAAAAATGACTGCTTTCTTTTTGTATGTGTAATTTGGTAGAATAGTTGCAATTGCTGCCCATGTTAAAACTTTAATGGAATAACATCCTCTAGTCAAAAAACCCACCACTTTTAATTATATATCAGGAATGTGTATTAGCTAGCCTGTTTTAAATAATGCTGAAAGCCTGCAGTCCTAACAGCACAGATGGCTGAGTAGCTTCATAATTTTCAATCTTTTTTTTAAATAAAGATGTCATATGTTTATTGATGATACAGTACCTTAGTGATTCTGGTTCATCATATCTACATATTTGTTGTTGTAAATCAGTGCAGCAAATTAATCACCATAATAGTTCTTAATTTTTGAACTTATTGTGTGACAGGTTTTGACATAGGGAGCCAATTTCTGTTGTCTTTCCGTATTGGCATGAACTGAAATTATTCACTTCATTTCACTAAGATGGTTTCAGATGTATTGCAAACAAAGTTAGACCAAATAAGGCCACAATAAATTCTGTATTCAGTTCAGAAATACAGTTTATATAGGCTGTGTTAATGGGAATGCTTTATATTTAGGAAAAAATAGCTATTTAGTAAGTGATTAGTTAAAAGGTTACTAATTTTGGCACTGTTAAATTGTATACATCTGCTTAAAATGCTGTTCTTAGCTTTTGGAGGTCTTTGTTTATGAACAGAGTACAAAATTTTTCAACACATTAATCATCCACAATTACCCAAATTTCAGTGAATAATTATTAACACATTGAGGATTTGCAAATATTTGTAGTTCTCAATTCATATTTTGAAATTACCAGTACTAATTCCTCATCTCAAAGTCAGTTTTGAATTAGCCAGCATAATATGTATTTCCAATTATGTTTTCAGAGCTGCATTTTAAGCTGTGGAATTCAGTTGGTGTTGCATACGCACAGAAAATACAAAAAATGAGGGGTTTTACCCTATTCCATCAGGAATGTTTGCAATGATAAAGCCTGAGTGCCTGAACACTAGTAGTACAAATATTTATTCAAACCGAAGTTTTGAATTAGAGTGTGTATTTACAGTACTTGTTTCGATATGACTGATAACTTTCCAATTAGCGATTGTCTCTTGTCTGATTTGCTATCTGGTGGTATCTCAGACTAATGCTTGCAAATCTCGAGCAATTTTCTATTTGTTGGTTGATTAAGACCCAATTGCGTGAAAGCCTCCGGCTTCTATTTTTCACTAACAAAACGAGTGACACAAACCGCTGTGAACCAAAGACATAGTTACTCCAGGCTGCTTAAGGAATGTTGTCTTCCCTGCTGGCCACCTCAAGGAAGAAGCCTTCCAGAGCGAAGCAACAGCTGAGTCACTGCTCTCAGCCCCTTGCTCCCCTTGCTTTCTGCTTTGCTGTACTGCAGGAAAATCCTCCTGTGAACAGTGTGTTGTCTCACTAGTGTCCTTCATGCGTGCTGTAATAAACTCAGCTCATTTAGTCTAAATCAGTCTAGCACACATGGCTTAGAGAAAGTTTAGTTCATCCGGATAAGGCAAATTGGACCTGATAACAGCTCTGCTTTGTATCTGTCCTGATACATATATATGTGTGTGTGTGTGTGTATAAAGTTTGCTTTCTTGCACATCTCCCTTATCAGTGAGTAAAAAAGCACATTGTAAGTTGGTAGGTTTCTTGTTACCATTTCTTAGTATAGGATTTCAGAAATGAGCTTTTGTCAGTACTAATATGTAATCTGTCGTTTAGTGATATGTAAGGCATATGCACTAATATGTATATGTGCTTAACATACAGAAGACATTTTTGTTCTGTTAGGCAGCAACTCTTGTATCTTGCCAGTTTCTTTGCCCTTTTTACAAAGGAAGCAAGAGCAGTCATGCCTCATTATGATATGATAGAATCATAGAAAGGTTAGAGTTGGAAGGGACCTTAAAGATCATCGAGCTCCAAACCCCCCTGCCATAGGCAGGGACACCTCCCACTAGACGAGCTCAAAGCCCTATCCAACCTGGCCTTCAACACCTCCAAGGATGGAGTGTCCACAGTTTCTCTGGGCAACCTGTTCCCGTGCCTCACCACCCTCACAGGAAAGACTTTCTTCCTAATAGCCAATCTAAATCTCCCCTCCTCTAGTTTAAAGCCATTACCCCTTGTCCTATCACTATTCTTCCTGACAAAGAATCCCTCTCCTGCAGGCTCCCTTCAGCTACTGGAAGGCCCCCTATAAGGTCTCCCCGGAGCCTTCTCTTCTCCAGGCTGAACAGCCCCAGCTCTCTCAGCCTGTCCTCATAGGAGAGGTGCTCCATCCTTCTATCTTTGTTGCCCTCTGCTGGACCCATTCAACAGTTCTGTGTCCTTTCTATGTTGAGGAGTCCATGTGCTGTCTTTCATCTTTATTTGTAGAGACACTACAATGAGATTGCAAATATAGTTGTATTTGTTTTAATGTGATCAATAAATAATTTTTGTCTTTGATAACTATTGTAGATTATTGGTATTACATATATTGCTTCTCCACTAGTTAGGGAGTGGATTATTGTAGAAAATTAGGTATATAAAATAAATGAAAAAATGCCTTATGATGTCAAGAATTGCCACTGCTTTTTAATTTTATTTTGAAGTTTTGTAAGGAGCTTAGAGTACTTATTTAACTCTTCATTCTAACAGCATTAAACAACTAGTAGAATAGACTGGGCATTTTCATTGTATTAATTAAATACAACAATGATACTCTTTATTCAAACAAGAGATAATGTTTGAATCAATAGATGGTTTTCTTACTTGCTATAAAAAAACCAAATTGCAGTTCCAGCCATTCGTCTCCTTAATAGCAATTCTATAGATGGGTTCACCTTTTGACTAGAGATGTTTCTATGCATTTCATTAATGAACTAGTATACCCTTATACAGTCTTTTTTACAACTCTGTTAGTAACAATTTGTGTAAATTAAGAATAAAATGCCTTGTTCTTGTCTAATTTTTTAATTAAAAAAACCCACCACAAAACAACAACAAGCCAAATAAAAAACAACTTAGCTTTTTTACATCTGTCCCATCAATGTAAAAGCATTTTTCATTTCTTTGGATGTGAATAAACAGCTATGCTGGCTACATCAGGGAGCTCTGGCACCGGTAGCCATGTGGCTCACTGCTTCAGCAGGTGCTTCACCAGCAGCAATACAAGACGACCTTCCTAACCTGGGAGGAAGAGCAGCATACCCAGTCTAGAGTCTAGGTCTTTCTCAAGGGTTTCAGGATAGTTAGCTCAGACTGAATGGAAATGTGTTATGAAGGGTGTTCCACTGCACCAAAAACGAAGAGGGGGGGAAAGGGCAAAAATATACAAATCTACACTGCTATGCACCATGTAATTTTTGACCTTTTATTGAAAATCTGATCAACTCACTTAAAATTTTGCATACCAAAAAAAATGCAGAGTAAAGAACAAAACTAAGATTGTTGCATGTACATTTCTTGAGTTTATTCTCTTGGTTTGGCATATTTCTTTTGATATTCATTTAATGACTTGCTTGTAAATGTCAGTGGCAAATTGGTGCAATTTTGGAGCACTCTGGATTTTATTGGTGTCTTTCACAGATATGTATAGGTTTTGGGAGAAGGGCAGCAGAGATACAAGCACACACCTCCACCCTGTAGAGAGTGATGGTGGGTGGACACTGAACAACAGCTAACTTACAGAACATCTGGAATACATTTTGTGTGCAGAGACTTTTTGTAACACTGTGCATGGTGGGTTAGATTTGCAGAGCCAGAAGTGGCAGAGCCAGTAGTGCTTACATGGCTTCTCACTTAGAGGAACAACAGAAAGGTGCAAACTATACAGAAAGCTACACTCTTCTGAAAAGTTAAAGGTGGGGGATGGGGGAGGAGTGGGTTAACAGCTAAAATGTGTCAACACAATGTATGCATAAAACGTTCATGAACTGTCCCAAGCTATAAGGTAAATGGTCAGGCATTTTCAAAGAATTTCTGCTGGAATTACATTTGCAAGATCATCCAAAAGTCCTGATTGGTGGGGCTCATTATTTGAAATATTTGTTGATAGTTGGCTATTTAATTTTCGGTATCTTGTATAAACATCTTGCAAAACAATGGCGAGGCACTAATAGATACCAGTGGTTGAGGACAGCAGCTTGCCAAAAAATGGTCAGTGATAGGAAATGTATATGAGATATGCAATCTACATCTGTTGTTACATGTAACAGCTCTCAGAAATAAAGTTCGCGCATTTTAACCATCAACCAAATTGCAGTTTGTAAAGTGAAGATGAGAGCTAGCAATAACATTGATAAAAGACAGCTGCAATCAAATATATAGTATAAAAAAGAGCGGCTTACGCATATAGGTTAAAGTTTATATTCCTAGATTAAATCACAGATTAAGGAACAAACCCCATATTTCATGCCCACTTTAGCATCATTGGAATTGAAAACTATAAATACTTAGAAGTGAGGGGAACACTTCTTGCCTGAAGAGTTTAATAAAAACCATCAAATATCATTGGATGTTATGTGCCATCTTTCAGAAACACGTGGAAAGCTATGTTAGCATATCAGTAATATAGAGATGTGGCTGCTGGAACATTTGCACAAAAGAAGATCATATGCATGATTATTTTGTTTCCATCAGAACTAATCAGTCACAGAGTGCTCTGTTACATCTGAAGGTCAGAACTGACCGCCTAAACTTTGCTACTTTAAGCAGGTATATCTCTTTGTACATGTGTGTGTTTGTATTGGTTGCTCGGGTAGTCACTTAAGACACATTTCACTTCATATAAATACTGCAAACTTTAAATATGGGTGCATTTGAAAATTACATCATGATGATTTTTTTTATTGTTTGTAATTTGCTTCTGAATCACTTTGTTGATGTCTTTTTTTTTTTTTTAGAGTCTTCTGTGCATAGCAAGTCTGTTTTAATTAACAATCAGTTTGTCTAGCTGAATTCCAATTTTGTAGAATTAAAATTAATTCATCCTCAGTTTTTCATCTTTGTATCATTGTATGGTGTAAACAAGTGCACAAAATGTTAATACCTGGAATGTTTGTTGCAGTAATAATTCATTCTCTAAAGCAGCATCTAATCCCAGTAATAGTTAATTCTGTAAATTAATTTCTAATCTCAGCTCTTAAACTTTTCAAATGCTTACATTTCTGACAAGGCTTACAGTAAAAATAAAAGCCAACTTTTGAGTATTTTTCTTTTCTACTCTCACTATAATCCTAATAATTCTATGTTTATTAGGAAAGTATAGAAACATTTTCAAAGAGGTAAAGTTCTATGAAAAAATAATAGCTTGGAAAAGCTATTAAGCTTCCCAAACCAGAAGTGGGCAATAATTCTGTCATTTGCTTATTTCTCAGCATTAGTACCATACTTGCTATGGTTATTTCAGTCTGTGTTGCTTAGTATGCCAAGACTGTAATCCTCAATGATTAGAACAGCTAGTGTTTGTTTCTCTAACTGATTGTTTGCTATTCATGTAGAAACTGAAAATCTTAAATATCCATCTAATTGTGCATAAAGATTTTAAAACTTCATGAATGATAACAGGTATTTCATACTTTACAGTTTTATTTTACAGTGTTAATGCACTTCTATAGAAACAAAATTGAAATATGAACTTGTATTTTTTTACTGAGAGTAATTCCCTATTTCATTTTTTAAGATACTGAAAGCCACATTAAAGTATAGTCATACTTTAGGCTCACTTTCTTTAGTCCAAAAAGTTCAGTCTGTGTTTTGGGTAGTTCTTTACCATGTATAAACCTAGAAGGCAGGTATCTGCATTTTTTCCTTTCACGTAATATCTGCATGCCCTCTTATATGAATAAATACAATTTATAAGTTATCTTAAAGTTACTTCATGTACTTGAGTATTGTATTTGATTATGGTTTGAATGGAAACAACTAAGAAAGGATGAGGTTTTATGCACAGTAGTCTCAGATGGTATACTATTTAATATGGAGAACTGTGTACTCCCGAAGTTCTTTATTCATGACTGAAGTGTGAATGGAGAAAAAAATGTCCAGGACTTGAAATGCACTCCATTTTCTTTTTACTGGGGAAAAAAAAAAAAAAAAACCAAAAAACCAAAAACCAATAACTAGAAGTGAATAAGAGACTTTTAAGACTTCCATTTGCATTGATTGAAATGTGACAGTCATGTCAATTTGACCTTTGTAAATTGTTTTGTATTCATTAGAAATCCTTTTCATGTTACTTTTATTACTTTAGCTGCCTGCTGCATTATTTTTCACTTGTTCCATAAGAATGGCAGTATTTTTAATTTCCAAAACCAGTATTTGGTTCCAAACTCTCTGGATTCTGACCAGATTTTAGGTGGCGCCTGAATGTTATGAAAGCATTGCTCCTGATGGCTAATTAGATATCCAAGTGATTTAACCTCTGTATGTCATTGTCATCAAGCTGATGATCCTGATGAAGAATGCCTGACAATTAGTGATGTAGAAATACCAAAATAACATAGACATTATGTATGTGGTTGCTAAATTACTTAGGCATTGCAAATATTAGAGGAGTAGCCAGCTCATTCATTGCTTCTCAAAAATCTCAAAAAGGTTCTTTCTTTTTCATTCTTGTGTTGGCCAAATAATTCTTACTTTGTGAGTTGAGTAAAAGGAGCAAAATGTAGAAGTCATTATAATTTTCTTAATCCTGATCTGCACTGAATTAGCCTAAAAGTCCATCTAGCAATAATGTGAAACAAGACTCCTTTATATGGTAGATAAAACCTTGCAGCTTCTGGATATCGGTAATTAGTTGGTACTGAAGCTAAGTGCTGCCTCGGGTTACTTACGTTCAGATCCATTTGTATAACTTTCCACCATTAACTTTTGTAAATCCTCTTTAATCCTCTTACATAATTGACCCAAGAATTTTGTATGTTTGGTGTATTTCTGTTTTGGAGGGGTGCAGGAAGAGTGTGCAAAGAGGTGTATTATTAATAAATTAAAGAAGAAATTTGAAGAAAATAGGAATTACACTTGGTTTGGGCAGGGGAAGAGGAAACATATTTTCTCTAATGGTGCACACATAGAACTGTTTTGGATAGTGCTATCTGGACTTTCTAATAAATATTGGGTACTTTCTTTGATCCATTCTAAACATGTTGTTATTTCAGTGAATTTTCCTGGCAAGATTTTAACAGAAATTCCATCCCCTTCATGCTTTTCACATGTCTATCTTATCTCCCCTCTCCAAACTAAAGCATACCAGCTCTTTGAGGATCTGCTTATAAAACAGCAACTCTGTCCCCTTGATTGTCTCTGCCTGCCCTTCTCTAATTCTGCTGCATCCTCTGGAGATGTGGGGACAGGAACAGGATGCAGTCCTTCAAGTACGGGTACACCAGACTTTTATAGCAACAAAATAACCCCTTCTGTTTTGTTCACAGCACATGTGGGGATGCCCCATGTTGGGGGACCTTTTTATATGCTTTGCACATTGAGGTGATGATTTCAGAGAATAGTCAGAAGTGAAACTCTTTTATAGTTGCTGGTTCTGGGCTCAGCCTCATGTTGGCACCATTTATAACAGTTTTCCCTGGATACACCACTTCATCTTCAGTGTTAATAGCCATCATTTTGCTGGCTTGCTCAGCTTTGTGAGGTCTTCCCAGACTTATAGACTCCTGAATGATGTTCCAGGCATTTCATGGCCTAAAAGAGTCTTCTGTTTCCTCCCTGCTAGGGTGCCTGTATGTCCCAGCTGCTTCCTTGTCTTCATCCTGAAAAGTCTTTTAAACCTTATCCTTTTCTAGGTATAATTTAAGCTGCCTTCCATTTGTAAATCAACTATTCCTCCGGTCCCATAGAAATTTAGCTTTTCTAATAACCTTGGGCATGGAACATTGTCAAAGGCTTTGCTGGAACATATGTAGATGATGCCCTCCATGTCCCCTTTACACAAACCTCCTGACAGAATCACTGAATTCCAGCAGGTCATGGGCTGGATTTCCCTTGACTGTGAAGTTAGCCTGACTCATTCCCAGTTTATTTCCACGTCCAGTGATCTTACTCTTCATTACAAGCACTTCCATCTTAACATGAATGGAAGTAAAATATGCTAGTCTATAGTTCACAAATCTTCTCTGGACCATTTTTTATGGGTTCTACATTGACATCCCACCACCATCCTGGCTCAGCTGCCATTGGCAGCTATTTTTCAATTTCTCATTGGGATTCCTTCAGAAGTCTTGAGTGTGCTTACTAGCTCTCATAATTTATTGCCATATAATTTACTAACACAGCCTAATACTTTCTCTCTGTTTATTTCAAACTGAAGCAATTCCTCTGATGTACTTAAGAACATGTCAGGTGTGGGAAATCGTCTCAGCATTTTCAGCTGTAAAGACCAGTGTGGAGATGAGTGTCTGCATTGACCTACTAGTCCCTCGGAGCTCATCCACCAGCTTTGCTATCTGGCTTTGTGCTTCTTACATACTTCTTACTAGTGGTTTGCACAACATATGCAGGGATGCAAATTCTCCTCCAGTTTTTTTTCAGCCACTTTGATTTCCTGCTTAGATTTTAGCGGTGGTGGTAAAGTAGGTGAAAGTTTTGCCATGGCTCCATTGTTCAACGTTGCACATGTTTGTCAAATGGCATTGTAGGTGGTCCAGTTTGTTTTTCTTTTATTTTGGGTTGTGTGGTTCTTCAGAGGCATACTCTGTTTTAGCTCCATTTTGGTATGGAGTTCATTTCATTCAGCTTGATACACGTTTGAGATTATGGAATTAAGCCACTAGAAAATTGCCATGTATTAAAGCTATTGTAACAGTAAAGTAATTCATATGGAATTCACTCTGCATATTAGATGTACTTTTCAACTATTCTGAAGTTTGACTATATTTGTTGGATTTTCAAAATGATTGTACTTTAGGATATTCTAATAGTTGTCAGTACCACAATATAATAGTTTCAGCTTCTTGGGTGAGATTTTATCAGTAGCTACTGTACATGAATCCTCAATTCCTCTCTCTTTCCTCTCCCAATAAGCTATCCATGTATTTTCACATTTGTTTAACTCTTATTTTAGGTTTCTGATTAAAATATTACTTTTGGCATGTTCCTACCAAAAAGCTGCTGCTTTAGACAGAACATGGGAAAAACTTACTGAATGGGTTATATATGGAGTTAGAATTAGGTCTCCTTATTCACACAATTTTGATTCCTGCCAAACAAAAACCTCAAACCTTGTCAAACAAAGGCTGTGTAGAACAAATTGTTTGTTTGCTGTGTGCATACATTGTATGGCATTCACAGTCCCATCTCATTTTGCCATTTTTCAATGAAATGTTCAATTCTGAACTTGGCAGAAGTATGAAATTCACTAATAAAGTACGTATGCTGTTTTCTTTTAACTCTTGAAGTATGTCTTCTTATGCATGTTATAAACTAAAGAAATACACTTGTCTTGGAAAGCATCTATTAAATCCTAATCTATTTCCAATTTTGATGTCAAATATTTAGAACACCTCATCTTTCTCATATGACTTCAGTAGCATTTGTGCATGCTCCGATCTTTTAAATTATGTGTCCTTTTTAAATTCTTTTGTTATTATTTAATTTCTATTATTAATATATTTTAAAAATGCTTGTAGATTTCAATATAGATATATGCAAACAAAGCAGTAAAATGCCAGCTACTTCCTAGTGGGAATCAGTAGGTATAAAATCTATTTCCAGAGTTGAAATGTCTGTTTCCAGAATCAAAATATCCATGATGTACATTTTGAATATTGTGATATAAACACAATGTGTGGGGAGACTCTGGGATGCATAGTGGAAGAGCAGTTGACTGGAACATTGCTTCAGTCTGTGAAGAGACGTTTTACTGGGGTACGATAGGACTGATAGGTTTGGGTTCCTGAGGGCAGGTGAAGAGGAGGGCAGCATCTCTCCTGCTGATGTATTCTTCCTTCCTCCCTTTCCTCCCTCTGCCAGCTTGTGTGTTTTCCTGCCCATACATCTGTGAATGTTGTCGTTTGGTCTTTTGTACAATCCTCTAGGGCAGAATCCAAAACTTGAGTTCCAATATATATTTACTTCTGTTTCTCTATTAGAATGGATGTGATCAAAATATCTATGTGGTTTGACTGAGGTTCATCTAGAAGGCATTAAGCTATGAAGACAATTACTCTTCTTTACTGTTGCAAAAACATTGGAATAGAATAACAATATGTTTCTTGAATGTAGTTTATGATGTTGTGAAATGTCCTACTTGCCTTGAGTTGTCTAGACTGGAAAAGAACAGCTGTAAAAAGAATGACAAATAGGTGTTTTTCTTCCTTTTCTGTACTGAATCTATATTAAGGAGATGCAGTTCCTCTGAGTAGAGCTGATGAGTTGGCACTGAATTGAAATCAAAATCAATGTTTATAATAGGTAACTGTCCTAACATCAATACTAATATTTCTTAATCTTCACTTAATGTTATAGATATGAAATCATTCACTGCAAGCAGTTCTGAATGATGTATAAAATGAAAATCCCTGATCCATGCACAAAATACATACAGGCAGGAAATATTTTAGTTACCTAAAACGTTCATATCTAGTGCGGCCAGAAAAAAACTAGTTTCAGCTGGAAGATCATGAGAACTGTGTGGATTAAGTAAGCAAACAGATAAATAATCTATCTTGTTATTGTGAATATTTTTGTAACTTCTTCAGATGATGCCTACTTAATGAGAAAATGAGCAGTACCCATCTTAAGTCAGATCTTAACATTTATTTCACTAATGCCTCAAATATTCTGCTGTAGGGTAATAATTTCAAGGAGATGTTACAAAATCTAATGATGTTACCTTTCTAAAAATTGCTCCCCCCTTTATTTTTTCCCTTCCCCAGTGTGGAAAATTAGCTCAATATATGGAAAAGGGAATAATTTTTCTATTTTTTCTTCCTTGCTATCTCTGTGTCCCTGTTCCTTTTATTTTTACCAGTTCTTTCTAATCTACCCTCCCAAGATAACTTTAAGATGTTGCACTTTATCCCCATTTGCAGTTGAGCTCTGTGTCTAGCCCCTGTGTCTGAGCATTCAGATTTAACAGATGTCAATTCATTACTGCCAGGTAGATGGGTTTCAGATAGGATTCCTTACTACTTTTGGTTAGTTCCTTAGAAAACTTAAAATTAATCTGAAAACTATCTGCAGAGTTGTAAATAATACATTTAATAACACATAGCGGAGTATGTTGTTCCAATATGACTACAGATATTAAAATGCTCCTAAGTGGAACCTACACCTGACTGCTTAAAAAGAAATAGGCCAATTACTTCTGAATGCAGTACTTGATAGACAGGAACTGTACCAGAAACCAATGCCATTCACTGGCATTTGATAGACAAGGATGGTACATCATATAAAGAGCTTCTCTCGTGTACATTGATGTGATTTCTACAGCTGATAGTGCCAGCTCCATATAATGATAGTATTTTTCCCCACTGGTTTCTGGGGAAAAGAGAGGTTGGAACTATTGATGGATCTGGGCACATACCCTAATTCTCCTCAGCATATTCTGTTATAAATACTAAAAAGTGAATTTTCTTTGTAATGGTGGTCACCGTGATTGGGGTGAAGAATAAAATGGATTTCTGGTTTTTTGTTGATAACAAAAAGAGTCAACCCTCCCTCCCTTGATATTCTTCCAATTTGAATATTTCTTCAGTCACTTCCCAACTAAAGATTTAAATGAAAAATCAGAAGCTTCAAAAAGAAGCTGAAGGAAGAACTATTTGCAGTCCACAGTAAGCATTGTGGCTGGTTATGAAGTGCTGCTTATGAACTGTGTAAGAATTCACTTTCTTTTTCCTTTCAGGAACACTTTGTGTTATACGGGATAGGGACTCACATTTAACAGTAGCAGTTTTCCTGAATTTGGGGTAATACTAGCCAAGCACATTAAGTATAACAATTAATTAAACACTCAAACCCTATCATGTGTGTTTCTGAAAGTTCACAATTCTTTAGTCACTGAACAGTTGAGGCAATACAAGAAGTATAAAGTAGCTATGAAATTGGAAGGCGTTTAGAGGAATTAATTTCTATTCTATTATCTTTCTCAGTATCAACAGGGGCTTTTAAAATCTTACTCTTTGATTAGACTTTCTTTTCTCCCCTTGAGAAAGGGGGGATGCTTGGCAATGGTGAGAGGAATCCAAGAGACCTGACAATGTGCAGTCTGTAATAGTTCTTTCCGAACAAAATAAATCACAATTAGACACATTCATTGTTACCTTTTGTACTTCAAATAAGATTAAAACAAGAGTGGAAAACCCTGTTCACTTATCTTTTAATTATACTGCTGCTTTTAGGGCTGTGTTTTATTTTCTTTCAAAGATTTGCAAATGGTGTGTAACAAGGTGAAGCCCACCTGAGAGCCAGTAAATGTTATCAGCTCTGCTATGACAGTATCATCACTGTAAGAACAGAGTGAGTGTATTGTAAACAATTGCCTATTAACATCATGGTCTCATTAATCAGAAACTTCTCTGATACATGTCTCAGTGGCAGCCTCTACTAATTAACTCAGATACTAATTGGGTCAGATGAAACAAAGTAGACAGCAGTCACTCAAGCAGATTAGAACGGCCTGTTCTCTAATTGCTTTTGACAGAAGAACAAAAAAAAGAACTTGAAATATTGCAGACTAGTGCTAGCCACATCTGTGTACTTCGCATGACTATTTGTAATGAGTATTTTAATACAAACTGAAACAAATGTTGCTTCTCCACATAAGGTTAAACCATTCTCCTCTGTGTTCTGCATGTGTGTGACATTAATTTTGGTATCCTGTGATCGTGTAGATCATTTGTCTGGGTTTTTTTCATAGAACCAAAGATCTCGGAGAAAACACATAAAAGTCAAAGTGCTTCCAAGCTTTGCAACTATGTATCACTAGGTGGCATTTGCTGAAAACAGTACAGCAATTTTATTTTTCTGTGAGAAGCTTGTGTGAACCGCTAGGTACTACTGTCATATTTTAGGCTCTGATTACCTGTTTTAAATCCTTATACTTCTTTCAGCTACATTTGTTATTAGTTGACAGCCTATCGTTCAGAAAGTTTGTGGGCTCTTATTTTCCTCTTTTGATGTATGCTGTTATGACAAGTCCACGAATAAAACCTTAATATCTTTGGTCCCTTGTTCGTATTGTTTATATATGAACGTAAATAGAAACCTAAATGGTAAAAATCTCAAGCTAAGGAAAGGCATGATCAGTCTAACAGTAAATACTTATCTACTGTTTCTTGGACAAACCAAAAATAATTGTGTATTTTTCATAAAAGTTAAAAATATGAAAATTGTGGGTAATTTAACCTAGTTACATAACCCTGATTTTTTTTTTTTATTTTTTTATAATTATTCTGTTATAATAATACTCCCACACAGTACTTCTGTCATAGCTACTCTGAGGTGGCCTGCTGATCGACTAAATGCTGGTCTGTCCCCCAAAGTTTAAAAAATGCAAACAAACAAACAAAAGCCACCCTAAGAAACAGACAACCTCCATGTCCTGGCAAGTGAAGTTTGCTGTTGGCCACAGCTCCTTTATCACAGTTTTTTTCCTCACAGTGTGTATAACAACTTTCCTGGTGAGAACCATGAAGGCTAGGGCCTTTTAAAGTTTTTGAAAAACGTGTTTTTTATTTTGTGAAGATTTTTTTTGTGACATTGCTGAAATACAGGACATGCCAGTACTGCTGTTTTCTGGTACGTAACTTTTCCTGCAACAGTGACAGGCACATTTATAACGCTGGGTTTCACTTTGAGCCAGCTTGGCAGCAGCAGCTGAGGTGAAAGCCTGGTGCTTTTGCTTTGAATTAGTTTCAGCAGTTCTCGGATGATTGGTACAGAGGACTAACAATGCTTGTTACGGGTTGTCACTAAATGCCCTGTGTACACAAACCAATTTTATTAGTCTTTAACTGATGAGGATTCTCCCAGCGCTGACTGTATGTTAAGGCTTGCAGAGGGACTGCTGCTGCCACACTCCCTGCCTGGGTTTATCAATCTGTCCTGACACCACAATCCTTCCTCCACAAGGAGCAGCCTATGAAAATATGTCTGTGCTCTTAGGAGGCAAAAAGCATATATATATATATATGATGCTGATTCCCTCTTTCTTCTGCTACCAATTCCCATTTTACCTGGGAAGGGATAAAAATGGGTTAAAAGTAAGTCCATCTGAAACTAGAGTTAATAGCAGTCAAGCTTTTTATTACATCTACTCACTCCTTCAAACAAGTTAAACCTACTTCTTCTCAAGTATCAGTTACGTTCTACCCTTTGGTCCAAGTCAGACCAACAACGAGAATTGGGCTGAGTAGCAACGATTGCTTCCTTACTCCAAGTGGAGGGTGATCTCTGCTAAGGATCTTACAAGTCCTTAGTTGTCCTTGGGAAATGAGAGTTTTATTATCTTTCTTCAGCTGTGGTGAAAACTGCAAGTTTGGGCTGTGGAGTTGCAATAGGGTATTATAATAATAATAACAATAATAGTAATAGTAGTAGTAGAAAATTTTATGGAAAAAGGAATACCTGTAAATTTTATACTATGTAACATCACATGATGATTCAGCAGCATTTAACTTGTGCTTCCCTCATCTTTAGATAGAAACAAAGAAACAAATCTATTCTGAATAATCCATCAAAATAGAAACAGTGAGGTATTTTCACCAAATATACTCATTTGACAAGATGAAGTTAGTATCTATGAACTCCTCCTCCTTTTCTTTCTCATTTTGGTAGCATTGGTAACCTTCCCCAAATTTTCTGTGAATTTTTAATGACTCAAGTATAGTTTATCACACTAAGACTTACCCTGTAAATGCAATTTTTAAAATTTTACCCAAAAATGCTCTTAAATCATCCTTATTAGCATTTTCTTAAAGGTACTTGGATGCACTGACAACATGATTTCTTTGTTATGACTGCTGAAAAGTTGATAATATGGTTAAATCATATTCTGCAACTTCCAGCAAACTGCAGTGGTTTCAGCTGCTATAGCGCTTTTAGCCACCATTGGGGTTTAAGGTAAGACAAAGATGTTACTTAATTTTAAGGTGTAATATATCATCTCCAATGTTCAAAAAATATTATTATAATGATGGTGCGATGCTAAAATAGCATGTGCTTCTATTAATATGTTATTAAGCCTACTCTTCATCTGTCAATATATGTATATGACATTGAAAAAATTATAATAAAGGGGCTACAGCTTATACACAGCTCAATATTCAAATGAATAATTATATATTTCCATGTAAAGATAAAAAGTCATAAGCTGAACTTCTTCCCTTTTTGAGTACAGGCTACTCAGGCAGAGATTTGTTCTTCAGTTTTGAGAATTTATTTTTTGCAGAGAAATCTGATGTATTGAAACACTGCAGCTTTTTAAGAGTGATTTCCCTTTTGGAAAAACTTCAAACTATCCAAAATAATTGCTGGATAGAAAAGAATAAATGCAAACCAACAAACAATACCAGTAAAGCTTGTGTTTGCAAAGCTCTCAATAACTAGGAGGCCAGGGTATTTTTCGTAGAGTGTGGTTCAAAAATCGTCCAAGTCTTTACTCTTGAAAGCCTAGGGCAAGTATGGGTCACTAACTGGTGACTGGTGTGGCTTTTGTCCCATCAGTCATTGTAGTGTTACATGGGACGGGAGAAGAAAGCAGCTGCCACTGTTCCTATGCCCTTACCCCACTGATAACAGAGGTGAAATGAGGGCCATCTTCCAAAGAGTACTCACCTCCTGCACAAAATCAGAATGGAGGAAATCTTAGGAAGCTTTTCAGGGCAGAATGGAAAAATTCTGCCCTGAAAAAAATTGGTTTGTGGTTTGTTTTGTTTTGTTGTTTGTTTTTTTTTCCTGCCTGTTGATGCCATCTATACTTTGTTTGCAATATGGAGCTAGGTTATTAGTTTTCTCACTTAACAGCCGTCCAGGAAGAAGACAAAGACCAGCCAATGGGGCCTTTCAGGAAGGTTATTGCTATTAGCAGTTCTGCTTCTTCCTCCTGGGTCAAATCTGTGGATACAGAGAAGCATGATCAGTTCCCAAAATGTGTTTTCACGTGGTAGACCAGAGGAAGACTAGGCCAGCTGCTGGGAATACCATTAGCGATGTATGACTCAGAGCTGAACACCCCATGTTGTATACACTTGTAATATTCTGGAAATGTGAGATGAAATTCTGCTTATTTTCTTTATTATTATTATTATTATTTTCTTTAATTCCAGTGGACTTGTGTTTCTGCTTTTGTCTTGGCAGTTTTATCTGCTACAATATATTTAGGGGAAAGGGCTGAGAAATGGCAAGGGGGTGGTGTTTTTTACAAACAGGCAGCAAATAACATGAATTTGTTCAAAGCTAGATCTGTGTGTACATTTCACAGCTGCCCATTATTGTTTTAGGGAATATATGTAGCTTGTTTGCTACAAGCAGGTATTTTTGAATGCTAGTATTTTTTTCTCTTTTTTTCCTTTTTTTTTTTAAGTGGTTGATGGGTAGTTCTTCTGTTCAAATCCAGTTTCCTTGCCTATAATCTTCTCGTTACCAGATATCACAACCAATACCTCATCCCTTTTTCTTTCCAGAAAGCGTTTGTCTCTGCCTTTTTCCAACGTGCTTCTACTTCTCCATATCTCTTTTTCCTCTTTTTTTTTCCCAAACCAGGGAAAATGCTTTTCCCTCTCCTTGTCTTCCACTCCACTCCTTCTTCATCTTTTTGTTGTTGTCATTCTTTTATTTTCTTCTCTTTCCTTCTGTTCCAGGCTGGCACTCTGTTACATTCTCTATCCTTTGTGCCACTCCTGGTCTTTTTCTACTTCATCACTTCCATAGTGGTCCTCAAAAGCACTCTGTAGTTTTTCCCTAAATAGCTAATTAGGCAAAGTTAGGTCAGAATAATGAGATCTTATATAAACACTTGTAATGCCTTAAAGAATTAAAAAAAAGGAGAAGAGTCAGGAAGAAGTATCCTTTAGATATTTATAATGAAAGAACCTTTTCAGCTAACATCATAAAATGAGAAAAATACAAGACTTTCTCAGCCTGGAGTTCAATGTAGGGTTATGGTGTCAGAGAAATTCTGCAGATTGGATCTTAAAGCTGTTCCCTTTTCTGTGGGTTGGATCTTATAGCTGTTCTCTTTTCTGTTCCCTGAGCAGCAAATGGAACCTCTTTTCATGAGTTCTTGTATTTGAAGGACGAGATGGGGAGGTGGGGCGGAGAGACCAGAGTTGAGATTAAGTCTTTTCCGTATAGTAATACCTCTGCTCCTTTCCTAAATTTGCCTTGAGTTTTACCAAATATCTTCATAAAATGTTGATATATTATTTCTCAGAGGACTGTATTGCACCCTTTTTCCTTTTTTTTTTTTTTTCTTTGAATTAATGATTTTTTTCTGGATGCTGAAGTCTGCTGAGGTTTTGAATAGGTTCATCAATGTTTTGAGAAGCCTGAGATAGTCTGATTATGATGATTTGACTCAGGTTTCACGGTAAAGTCTCAAGGGGTAGCATAGGGAACAGGGTGTCTTAACAGTATTCAGATAAAGTCAACACACTGCTCATCAGTATATTTATAGAAGATGGACAAAGAATTGCATGCTACATATTACTGTACTTGAGTAATAGACATAAAATCATTGGCTGTCTGTCAAAGCAATCTTTTGTATTTCCTGTCAGCTTGTGAATGTTGTGGATGACCTCAATGACTAAAAATCAAAGCTAGTCCACTCAAATATCATTCAGTCATTGTGTTGCATTGATTTCTTCTTTCCCCCTCAGATAAGCAAAAATGGGAAGGGAACATTTCTCAGCAGTTGTAGTTACTGATAGAGCAGTGTAACAATGCACTGGAAATCTCTAAGAATAGTGAGCCGATGTGGACAGAGTATCAATAATATGACTATCTGTGGCCTCTTTTGTTCCTAGTGCTCCCACCATTGCCGGTACTAACTCCCACTCACTGAAGCAAATGCTGGCCTTTTCAAAATCTGCATTGTTTGGCTGCTAGAAAGTCAAAAAGCAATTTTGATGGTTTTATTCTCTAAAGTGCAGTGTTCCCATGAACCTACAGTTGCCATGAATGAAGGAATTGACACCTGCCTTAATACCATTGTTTCAAAGTTTCCAGCTAGTATAGGGATTTTTTTTTCTTTTTCTTTATTTTCTTTTTCTTCTTCCCCCNCAGGCTCCTGGTAGACAAATCCTAGCTATTCCAATATTGTTTAACTCAGCTGAAGGCATCGCTGTGTAACAGAGTAAGACAAGTCTCCTTTATTCCTGTATGCCAACCTGCTTGCTGAAGACTGCATAAAATCTTTTGTTACACAACCAAGCCTCCTGTCACTGTCTGTCTCTGCAGTGATTTGAATATTCTACACATATTATGTAATGTCTTTATTGACACCTTAAAGAGAATGATTTGTTTGTTTGTTTCAAATTGAAGCTTATCATCTGAGGATACGGCTTATTTCCCATGCCTCTAAAGTGCCAGTGTACTTTTGTTGAATGTCTTCTAATTTTCCAGAATTAGCTGTACATCCTTCTTGAGGAGAGTTTCCTAAGCCCCCACCCACATTTGTCAAAGGTAGAATACAGATGGTAGATGCAGTCTTGATGTTGCAGTCTCTAAGCAGGGAGGCTGTGGAGTCTCCATCCTCAGTGAATACTACAAAACAGACTTGACATTTGTCTCAGGCATCAATCACTAGGTAAACCTGCTTGAGCAGGGCTTGGGACCATACCTCCCCAGGTCACTTCCAACTTCAACCATCCCAAGAAACTATTATTTGTTCAGGTGTGTCACGATTAATACAGGCTGAAGATCCTTTAACAAAATAGGGAAAGATGCACCAAAGAGTGGAAACTTCCTTCCCCCTGCTCCATTTTTTCTGTGGGAGCGTGGCTTGTATCATACAAATGGAATGATCTAGTGACATATATACTGTATATTTCTGAACTGTACTTCATTTAAAATCTGTTTGTTATTCATCAGCTTGCATTATTTAAAAGTACTACTTGTTTATGACTTGTTAACGCTGTTGTATATTTTCAGAAGAGAATCTAGAGCATACCAAATATTTTAAAAGACTTTTTTTTTTTTTCCTATTTTTTTTGCTATTTTTTATTTAATGTATTTGGTAGTATTTGGGGGAGGGGGGGAAGGATAATGTTGGAAAAATAGATGTAGTAATAAGTGTAGTTTAGTAAGACATGACAATGTAATGTTTCTTTTTGGTGGAAAATAGAAAGGAATTTCATCTGAGTAGTAGGTTGTAAGCAATAACATTAAGTATCCAGGAAAGTTGTCTGGTATCCACTTGCCATTAATAATAGCATGTTTGTTATTTTGAATCTTGATTGCAAGTTCCTAAGCATTCTTCAGCGTACCACTTGTCTGGATGAGCCTTGCCACCCTATTAAATCTTAGAACTGTCCTTTGTCAGATGATTAGCTCCATTAATACTGCACTTTCTTTCCTGGCCATAATTTCTTATGAGCTCTAGCCTGGAGTAATACATTTAAAGGCAAATGTGCAGTTAGCTCATTTGAGAGGTTTCTGATCACAGTTACAAAACTGGATGCTTATCCTAGACCAGAAATATATCAGAACTGTAAGATCCATTTGTGAGTCTGTTCTGGTTAAAACAAGGTCTGTTCAGTGGTACTAGAGGCTCCAGGGCATGAAAACCAGCTAAATCTCACAGGTCAGTATCTTTTTTTTTTTTTTTTTTTTTTTTTTTTTTCTGGAAGGCTTACTATAGACCTCAAACTCAGCCTGTTCATTTTCTGAGTGGATAACCTACAGAAAGGAGATTAAGCCTGCTCTACTCAACATCCCGCATTTTGAGAAAAGCATATTTTTGCTGTGGGAAGTGATCTTGTCATTACTGTGAGAAAGCAAGCCACGATCTGTGCAGTTTTCCATGTTTAGATTTAACCTGAAGAAAGACAATATGCTATTTTGCAGTTCTTCCAGCTTGAAAGAAAGGAAGTAAACATGCTGTATTACTCTTGAGCAACCAAAGGAATTACCTGCCTGGCCATTTGATTATTCTTATTGCCTCACAGTAAAAACACCTGCAAGGGCATTCATTGGCTCACTGCTGAAGGATCTGTTATAAACACAGCATTATGAAAGTGGCAGCTGAGCATTCTTGGCATGTTTCTACAGCACCCAGACAAATGTCATTTAGCTTCCACATCTAGCATTCAATCTGGGTTAGGAGAACGTCTTTTTTTTTAAAAAAAAAAAAAAGAAATAATCATGCTTATTGTGGGGAAAGCATGCTATGTATTACAAAAAGACTGGTTGTTTTTTATGTTAAGAGACTGACACTAACAAATTGCTGTGGTATAAACTTGTCAGAGCAAACATCTAGAGATAAAAGTGCTTGAAATGATCTCTGTATAAAGATACCAGTAGTGGAATAGATTTGTGTTTGCAAAGGTAACAGGGAAATGCCTGAACTTTGAATAAATTACAGACATTTAGGTCTCATTTTCCTCAGGAGAGCCCAGCTTTTTATTAGCTCAATGGACATGAATTAATTGGTTACTAGTAGTTACATCTCTGGCACATGTCTTTATAGGAAAAATGTAAATCAAATAACAGACTGTTACTGAATATTCTATTATAGCAGCCTCGGGTGCAAAACAGAAAGTTTGCGAAGTCTGAGAAGTGAAAATGTAAAATTGCCTTTTCTCCTGCTGAATCTCACATATTCTTCTTCTACTCCATTTTAAGATTGCATATGTGTTTTTATCAGCAATAATTAAATAGAAATAGCTACGTATATGTAATATTTTATGTGAAGTTGCTGAAGGAGTTTGTGATACAACGTCAGATTGAATATCTATCTTCAACCAACAAAATGCATCTTCCTTCTCCCATCTTCTGTGTATTGCACATGTCTTGAATAAGTAAAAATTCATATAATAAACAGCTTACTAACAGTCACGAAAGAGGGAAGTGATGCTTGTGGGGAAAAATAACTTTTTAGCAGCTTTAACATACTTTATTATCAAAACCATGCATCTCCTCCACATGCTGTTGCTTTTTGATGAATCTATTCCATTATTCAAATATCACTTTCAACCAAGGGAGAAAGCAAGCAGCATTATTTGGGATAGACAGCAGTAGAACTCTAGAAATTTTATTGTCGCAAATACTTACATATTAGTGGCAGCATGTATATAATGCTTGACTTCTGTGGCATGTTTCTAGCGGTACTATTGCGTTGCCACTCTTTTCACTCATGATCATCTGAAAGCAATTAGAGCACACACCCTCATCTATGCAGAGGTTTTTTACAATGAAGCGGTAGCTTTACAAACCCTAATATTACGTTTTCCTGAGTTTGGTATATAGCTGAGAATGAAAAACATTCTTGTGAAAAGGATCTTTAAAGTGCTGTTGAGGCGAGGTGTTAAGAACAGAAGTTATATTTGTATCAAAAAGATTTGCCTTGTCTCGTCTCCTTGAAGGGGTCGAGGGAGAGAAAGCAAAGTACATTATTAATAATTTGCATTTCTCATGTAACTCATCAATACCTGCCTTTCAAGTTCAGCTGAAGCCATTAACATTATTAATTACTCAACATTTCAGATGGGAATTTAATATTCTTTTTATTTAAGAAGTGCAGAGAGTTTTACTTCAAACTAAAAGACAGCATTGAGTGAGCTTTATCTTAGTATAAACATTTTGCAGCCTTTATCACATATGCCTTTTAATTCTAGTTTGGTTTGACTTTGTCATACAAAGAGGCCTGCCCTTCTGTATTATTTCAAGGATGATGACTAACAGATCTTTTTAAGCAAATGCTTATTAGGTTCTAATTTGAAGGCATCTTTCTCTTCCCACCTACATAAAATACATCAAAATTTTACCTTTGTGTGTCCAGTTCCGTTCTGCATCAAGATGGTACTTATAACATAGATACAGAAATCAAGGCCTAAGATCATCCTCTACAATGTTGATCATATTAAGGAATTGAGAATCATAGAATTGCAGAATGGATAGAATTGGAAGGGACCTTAAAGATCATCAAATTCCAACACCCCTGCCATGGGCAGGGACACCTCCCACTAGAGCAGGTTGCTCAAAGCCCCATCCAGCCTGGCCTTGAATACTCCTCGGGATGGGACATCCACAGCTTCTCTGGGCAGCCTGTTCCAGTGCCTCACCACCCTCACAGGAAAGAATTTCTTGCTTTGCTAATATCCAATCTAAATCTCTCCTCCTCTAGTTTAAAACCATTACCTATCACTACACTTCCTGACAAAGAGTCCCTCTCCAGCTCTCCTGTAGGCTCCCTTCAGCTATTGGAAGACTGCTAGAAGGTCTCCCCGGAGCCATCTCTTTTCCAGGCTGAACAGCCCCAGCTCTCTCAGCTTGTCCTGACAGGAGAGGTGCTCCATCCCTCTGATCATCTTCATGGCCCTCTGCTGGACCTGTTCCAACAGTTCTATGTCCTTTCTATGTTGAGGACTCCAGAGCTGGACATGGTGACCTGCTGGTCACGCTTCTTTTGATGCAGCCCAGGATACAGTTGGCTTTCTGGGCTGCCAGCGCACACTGCTGGCTCATGTTGAGCTTCTCATCCATGAGCACTCCCAAGTCCTTCTCCTCAGGGCTGTTCTCCAGCCATTCTCTGCCCAACCTGTATTTGTGCCTGGGATTGTCACGTCCCAGGTGCAGGACTCTGCACTTGCACTTGTGGCATTCGAACTTCATGTGATTGGCAGTAGCCCACCTCTCAAGCCTGTCCAGGTCCCTCTGGATGGCATCCCTTCCATCTTGGTGTTGACTGTACCACCAAGCTTGGTTTCATTGACAAACTTGCTGAGGGTGCATTTAATATATGGCTGAAAAAATCTGTGTTTTTTTCTTTTTCCACTCAAGGAAAAATACATAATAAAGCATGACAGGTAAATAGTTTTAAAGAAGAAAAGGCATAAGGTATGGCAGGGGCTGCCAATGGAGAACTATCATTGGGGTCCAGAAGGCTGCACTTCCTCAAGAAATTTGAGGACACGTATACAAACTTGTGATTTCAAGTACTAATATAAATGTGCTGTAAAATAGTTTTCTGCTCCCAAAACCATTGAGTAATATGTTTATATATATACGTGTGAAATTAAAAATTTGAATGGGATATTTCAGTTGCTACTGCAACGTGTTCTCTTCCAGGAGAAAAGATACAACAGAATGGGTGATATGGGCTAGGTATATAAGCTATGACTGCAAAGGGTGCCTGTAGGCTTTCAAAAGTATATTATTGTAATTGTCAAGGGTAGAATACATCCAAATAGGTGCCCTGATTGTCTTGAAATTATTAGTAGTAGCTTTACTAAAAACCGAGACTAAAGCATTAATCAATAATAATGTATTATTTTGTTGAATAATTCTAATTAAGTACTCTGCTTTTCTTTGGCAGATGAACGGGAAGATGTTCAAAAGAAAACATTCACAAAATGGATAAATGCACAGTTTGCTAAGGTAATTAAATATTTTTATTTATTTATAAACCAAAATATGTTTTATATATTTAACAAAAAAAAACCCCAGATATCCCTCCATTGAGGCTTAATTTCCAACATAAGTGTTACAGGTTGCAGGTATTGCTGAATGTAGTTGACTGATTTATTAAAAAACATGTCCAAGTTTCATTCTCTTGATTTCAGTAGGGGTTGAAATGTAAGAAGCTGTCCTCTTCTTCGATTTAATTTGCCTTTTCTCAGACTAGTGATGCAGATGGATTACTGTGTGTTGGACTCTTTGTTAGGTTCCTGATATACAGAGGAGTTTCTTCGATTTGGCTTGTCTTTTCTTGTTTCTAAATTTAAGAAAACTGGATGAATTGGAGAGGAGCAAAGTCAAAGTTAAGAGGTGTGATCCAGTCATCAAATTATGAAAGTCAATTATAATAAGTTTTGAAAAAGTTATCTTTAGGTACTCTTGGAAAATGGTAAAGATCTCAAATATGTTGGAAAAAAAAAAGAGCAAATGGTTTCATTTATCAGAAGATGACCCTGCCTGGCAGTATATAATAATTTTATCTTTAATGCACAGGATTTGATTAAACATTTTGAAGTTTCTGGACGATAATAACTGAACTGTATTTGCCAGTAATAAACTAAATAATCTGTCATTTTATCTACTAGGCAATAATTTGCAATAGACAGCCATGAAATAGTAGCTGTGATATCTTCTGTTTGGTCTGGCTTCTGATTTTGCCCTTCTGATTCTGCTCATTAAAAAAGAGGAGTAAAATAGTCTGAATATGACGACCATAATATTGAAAAACATGCTGAGTGGTGGTTCAGTCAAACAGGACATCCCACAGGACTTTTCCATGGTCTGGAGCATTTTCTAATAGTGATTCAAGTGATGTAGACAGCACAAATTTGTACTCAGCATCTTCACAGCAGAGATATCCAGCAGTTTGGAGAACTGGATTGGGATGAAATACAGCCTTGAACAAATGGCCTCAAATTGGTCAATGAATTATAAGACAAGTATGAAGTGTCGTATTTAGGACAGAAGTAAAATGTATGCATACTGAAGGGGGAATAACTGGGCTAGCAATAATAAAGCAAAGAAAAGCTCTGGAAATGCAGTGAATCACAAACAAAATGAGTCAGTGACATGGTACTATTGCAGAAAGAAAAAAAACAATTTTATTATATCTCTGATAGTAGAAGTGCCTGACAGAGGGTGAAAGATATAATTGTTTTATTTTACTTGCCAAGATAAGATTTTGGCTTGAATAATTTACTGTCTTGGTGTTCCATATATGAATAAGTAGTCCCAGCAGCAGTTGGGATACAAACTGATTTAAAATGTATTGCCAGTTATGCCTTGTTATGGTCACAGACATAGGTAGGGAAAACTAAGAGCAACTGTTGCTTCTATGTCTAATGAAAATATCATGTTCCTAAAGCATTGCTTTCTCAGGAAAAATGTTTTATAGAATAGTGAAACTTGCAATTACTGAGAGAACTTGGAACAGGTCTGCAGAAGAACAAGTTATGACAGGTTTAGAAAATACAAACTATGAGCAGACGTTTATAATGATAGGTTTGACCCAGTCATCTGAATGATCTAGATGTCTTTCCTCTAATTCTAGTTCAGTGGAGTGTACTTCAGTGGTATTTTAGCTACTTTTTACTTCAGTTCCATAAATAGTATTTTTAGTTGTATGTGAACAAGTATGGATTAACATACTGGGGATCATTAATAATGATCTCTGTCTACTTCAGTTGGACACCAAGGAAAACCTCCTAAATATTATGATTCAAGCTCTTTCTTTGCCTCATGTTACCGGTGTTTTGGTCAGGGTCTTTTCGTTTCATCAATCAATCTACAGAAAACATCTAATATTTAAATTTTGGACAACTTACTCTTGTCCAACAAATGTGTTATGTGTAACACCAGAATAGTTGGTCTGAAATGGTCAAGACTGGCAAACTTAGTAACCTGGCTATATGCATGGTATATGCTTTACTCCTCAGTGTGCTCATGAGCCTTGCAAACTTTAGTTTTGTCTAGGGTTTTCAGGACAGAAATACAGCAGGCCCTGCTTGTATTCTACTGTAACATGAGTGGTCATAGTTAATAGCTGTGTGCTGTCATGGGACTGTGCTTCTCCGTCTTCTAAAGACCTAAGATGTTTTAGGAGAGGTGGTCTTCAAAAACCGAATATGGATCTCTGCTGTGAAATCCTCCTTCTTCTTCTGACTTGTTTTCAGTAGTTCAAATCACTCTCTGTTTCTAGTTGTGGAATTGATTTCAGTTAATGGGCTACTCCTGGTTAATGATTTCTCATAATTGTTAGCTTTGTAGAGAGTTAAATAAATTACTTTCATTGTAGAATTAGTTTGTATTTAGTCCTTTGTGGTTCTAGAACTGCTGTCTTGAGCAGATTAACCTATGGGGTCAGAATTTCTCATTTCTCTTATTTGTGAGTGGTGTAATCCAGGTCATTTATTAACGGTAAAATATTCAGAGTTGAATAAAATTGTTTTATGCAATTCCTATCCCTCTGCTGCCCTCCATAGGTAAAAAAAAATGCCCTACTTACGCAGTCAAAGTAAAAGCTTAGTTCTAAATGTTCTAAATCTTCATTTGTGTTTGGTCTATAGTGCGTTGCCCATCAAAGAGCTGTATTCCTTTCCTGAAAATTCAGTATCTAGAGTACCTATGTCTCGGTACACTTCTTCTCAGACTAAGCTTTCAAAACATTCACATTTACAAGTTTCTTTCAGAAGACTAGTGGTGTAAATACAAATAATACTTTTAATGTCAGAAGTTGTAAGTTATTGAAGAAAAACTTTCTAATTTTATGTGTCATCAGCATAACTTAAGAATCTACATATATTTTTTATTTGTGGGGAAAAAAATATCTATTGTTTGAATTATAGACCTGGAGGGAAGCAGTAGTCCTACTTCTGGCCATGAATTTGGTGACATTTTACTTGGATAATATGTAGATACTTCGGACTCTGATGCCTTGATTTCAGAAATAAACTCTGTAATCTCTTAGCTAAGGAGTCAAGTCGCTAACATGAAATCTGTACATACCATCTTGGCAGTTTTTTGACTGTGACATGCAGAACTTGGAAACCTCTGGAATGCTACCAAGAAGTCTACAAAAAAGTATCTAGGGAAAGCTAGCATAACTGTCAGCAAGATTGCAATTGCCATGGGTGAGGCCATGTCTCTATTCAAACTTTTTTTGGCAGGTTGTGTGCTTTAAAGGGACAAACTAGGAAAAATACGTTTACAGGTATATCTTACAGCTTCACAAAACAAGTTTATCTCTAATTGCTACTCCTTTTACTAGCCAGAAACTGGATTATGCAGAAAATCTGTGCTTTAAAGATGACAGTATGTAACTCATTTATAAGCAATTCATTATTGTTTCAATAAGATAGGCCAAAAGTTGGCTTTTGATGTCTGTGAGATAAAACAATTAGCAATTTAAAAGTATAGGAGAAATAGGAGAATGTAATCCAAGACCTTTATGTTTTCCCCTTTCCAATCATAGACATTGTGTGTGATTTTCTTTAGTGATACCTTCTTAGTTTACTATCTAAATGGCATGCAGTAAATTGATACTCAAAGCAACTCTAAAAATGTGGAACATATAACTTTAATATCATTTTATTCAGAAAGAGGTTTTCTTTGTTCCTGGAAGAAGTTTATTTATAAAATAATAAATACAAGTTCTGCATCTTGTATGTGATGATAGAAAAAGAACATATTGTAACCTAGTTTTTTAATAATAGAACTGTAATTAGAGCTCTCACAAGAGATATATCTAGTATGATAGCTTTTGCTCAGATCTCCACTTTTAAAATTTGAAATAACTGAAATCTTTGTTTATAAATGAAGCACAGAATCTTAACTATGTATTTGTGAAAATGCAAATATATCACAAGCCCTTAAGTGTAGCAGCTCTCTGCTGAACTTTTGAAACAGCCAGAACAATGATGTCAACGATGCCTGTACCTCATTTTAAATGGGCTTATGTTGCCTCACTGTTAAACATTTTCAGTTGTTCATTGCATAATAGGCTTCAAAACAGAAAACATTACTGAAGATGGAAATGTTCTTTACTTGCATGTAGGAAAGAGCCTGTAAATGGCAATTAATTTTAAAATGAAAATGTGAAAATTCCAGCACCAAATAAACCCCACCTCACCCTAAAAAAGAAACAGCACACTCCTATGACTAAAGAAATACTGTCAATTAACTTTGTTCCCTCATTATGGAGAAAGTCTCAAAGTGCTGGCAATTTTAATGTCAGCAATGAAAATATCTGTTGTGAGTACAGAGAAGGCAAGTAGCTAATCATTTTATGTTTTGGCAACTTCAATTTTAGGTTATACCCTTATGTCTAACTTGAAGTCAACAGCTTAAACTGTAAGTGGGTTTCATAAAAGAATGGTAATTTGTGAATGAGTTTTCAACATTTTAATCTTCAATATCAAAAAACAGATGTTAAGAAAATTGCTTATTATTCAGAAGTTTAAATAGGTTGTCCACATTTCTACTAGGGTAGAAAATTCCACTAGATAGTCAAAGAACCTGTTGGAACATGTCCAGTGGAGGGCCACGAAGATGATTAGAAGGATGGAACACCTCTCCTACGAAGACAGGCTGACAGAGCTAGGGGCTGTTCAGCCTGGAGAAAAGAAGGCTCTGGGGAGACCTTCTAGCAGCCTTCCAGTATCTGAAGGGAGCCTGCAGGAGAGGGATTCTTTGTCAGGAGGAGTAGTGATAGGACAAGGGGTAATGGCTTTAAACTAGAGGAGGGGAGATTTAGATTGGCTATTAGGAAGAAAGTCTTTCCTGTGAGGGTGGTGAGGCACGGGAACAGGTTGCCCAGAGAAACGGTGGACACTCCATCCTTGGAGGTGTTGAAGGCCAGGTTGGATAGGGCTTTGAGCTGGTCTAGTGGGAGGTGTCCCTGCCTATGGCAGGGGGGTTTGGAGCTCGATGATCTTTAAGGTCCCTTCCAACTCTAACCTTTCTATGATTCTATGAAAGAAGATATTATGTACTTTTTCATGTAAGCATTGAAATTTTTAATATTCAGCCAGATAGGAGCAAGAGTCAGAAAACAAAGAATGGTAGATTTTGATAGGAAAAAAGTGTTTTTTTTTAAAATGGTTTCTCTACCTTGTGCTTTGTTTTTACTCCTGTTGCTATTGAAGAAGGCAGACTATGAAAAAATATTTAAGGCTACACAATATTTCATTACTTAGATTTACAGAAAACCAAGTAATCATTTTAAAGGAGAATTTAAGTTATGAAAAATGACAGCTTTTTATAGGCAGGTGGAAATACTAGGGGGTAGTTGTTTGTGTGATGACCGTGGAATCAGATTCCCTTTCTTGTGATTTTGTGAAGAAACATAGTAAAATGCAGCCTGTGCTAAAGAGTGTAGGGTTAACAGCCTAACTTAAGATATGGGTGGCTAGTAGAATAACAATCAGCAAAATTAAATACTCCTTTTACTAATTAAGTTGTTTTAAATAACAGCTAGGTTGTCCAGGCAATCGGTGTATGCAGGGGCAAAAGGAACACAGAAGTGGGCATCACTCATAATTTTAGTCAAACTACGTAGCAGTCAAAATAATTTCATAATTACCCAGTGCTTGCATGTATTTTATATGATAGGAGGTGTAGTGGCAGTCTCTGTTCTTTCCCTTTTCTTGAGTTCATGGACACCTGAAGTTATTCAAGACTCCCTTTCACTTTAGTGGTCTCTTGTGATTGTAGATTAAATGTCTTCTGCATATCAAAAACTACTGTTACAAATGAAATGTTTCCTGACCTTTGAGGAAGTATGTCAAATATTTGAGGTACAGAGAGACTGTGCTACCGTAAATCTGGCATCTGATAGAAAAACTTGCAGTGCTGATTTTGCTCACACACTTGCTCAAATTAAAACAAATTTTAAAAGCAGCTACTCCTTACAAAGTGAATTCAAATTGTTGTAGAGTCTGGGACGGGAGTAGTCTGGTGAAGCTTTGTAGAGAAGATGATAATAGTTTCATTTGCCAAATTTCTTTAAGTTCTATGGAAATGTGTTTTCCACGCTGACTTACTGTATCAAACTCCATCAGGTTTACCATTTCTTTAGCCATATTTCTAAACTACAATTTATTATTAAGAAAAAGAGCTGGAGGGAGGGGTACTGGCAACAAATCTCCAAAATACAGATTAAAATGTAATGTTAATATCAGCCCTGTCCAAACTGCTATCTTGAAAACTTACCTATAGGACAAATGAAGACAGCTGCTTAGATGGATGAGTGATTGGTAGGAAAATTAGAATTATATACCATACTTAGAGGTTCAAATCAGTGTACTCAAGCTTCACTGATGTCTGCTGGTGTGTTCTGTTTTCTAAAAGCAGAAGAGCAGTTGCATATGCATGTCTATGAGAAGGCTAGAAAAAAAGCCAAGCTGTTTCTCATAATAAAAGTAGTCAGTAGGGTGTGATGATGTTGTAGGGTTTCAGTTTTAGAATTGAGTTCTAGAGAGTACATCAACACTGGCTTTGCAGGACAAACATTAATATCACTGTAGACAAATTCAGAAAAGTTAATTCAGAAAACTGTGATACTTTAGCCATTTGTAAAGAATTTAGTGCCCATGCAAAAGCCAGTTGGAGAAATAGAGTAAATGAAAGTTTGCTGAACTCCATGTCGCCACAGATTAGCCTGCAGCCATCAATCAATAGCATTTGCATCTAGCCCTGTATTTTTAGAGTATTTTGGACCAGTATCTGACACGGCAGTGTAGATGAGACTGAGCTCTTCCAGCAGATGCCCATCTAATCAGATACCTCAACTGTTTTGTGTTAAGGTAGAATTTGAAGAGGCAGGAGGTAGTTGAAATATTTTATTATTTTTTTTTTACCAAATGCAAACTGAATATACTTGCACTCAATTACAGAACAAAACAAAACAAACCAAACAACAATAAAAAACAAAAAAATCTTATTCTTTTAAATTGAGGTAAAAAGAGTTACGGAGAAATTCACCAAAAAAAAATTGATTGTGGTCAAAGTCAATGAGGGTTGAATGCTGATCCTGCTTCAAGCCTTACAACGGAGCAACCAACACTCACTAATAGCCAGTGTTGCATCTTCCAGATCATGAAGTAGCATGGACAGTAATTTTACGGCTGAGACTGCATATGCACACTGTGGCTGGCTTCAAAAGCTTCTGGGTTTGTGCTTATATCCATTTGCCTATTTGGGTCAGTAGAGTTATTCTGAATTTCGCACACACAAAAAAAGAAAAGAAGTCATGCTCTATTCATCCAAGGAGCACTAATTTGGAGATAAATGTCAAGGAGAATCAGGTACCATAAGTAAGAACGTTGACTTCAGGACAAAAAAATGATGGATTGTTAGTAAAATTTTGAAATTCTGTCTGTGGTAAAACCCTGATCAAATTTTTAAGGGCTGCACATTAAAAGCGAATATGGTAGATGTCAGCTCAATTAATTAACTAAACATTGATAATACCTTTGGAGAGCAGCCTCAGAATTTCTTTTTCTGAAAGAAAATTTTAAGAAAATCACACAGATTTAAAATTGTATTATTTGTGACAAATCTGAAAATGTTATAGTTGGTATTATTTGATTTTGGTAAGGCACCATGATTGCTACTTGTCCGTCCTAAATACCTAATTATCTGGTCTGTGTCTCTTGCCAGCCTTTTTAAGTGCTAAAGTGAAAGTGATGAGAAAGAGTGGTTTACTAATGCGGGAGCCAAATGACTTTTCTCTGCTACAGTGTGGCAAATAACCAGAACTCTCATTGAAGATTAATAGTGCTTAACTTTGCTTTCCAGCTCTGTGTGATCAAGACTACCCTTGGGATACATACGGTTTTAAAATACCAGGTCTTCTTATGCCAATAACTTTTTTATAATACGTCTTGCAAGAGCACACCAAAGGCCCGTCATGCCTATTCTGTGTTATTAAAGCAAAAGCTTTTTATCTTTCTTTTGAAGCCAAATGATGTTTAAACCTGGTATAGAAAACACATTTATATTAAGTGATTTTACTTTTTTGGATATCTCCAGAATACATAAGCAAGCATCAGGCAAAACACATACTCAGAATTATTTGCATTGATGTATAGTAAATTACCTATTAGGTCCAAATTCTGCATTTTTTTTTATGATGTAGCAAAAAGGGATACATTCTGTGTGCATATTTATTACGTTTCAAATAATTTTTCTTTGTAATGAAAAATAATTTTAAAATTATTTTTACTGTACTTTTTAAGGTAGTGCCATTGGCAATAGAGCCATTTATTTTACTCAGAATTTTATTCTAGAACTTGTAAAACCTATTAATATATTTTTACAGATTTTTTTTTTTTTTACGACTCAGAAAGTTACCATGAATAGAAACAGGTACAGTTTAAAGGCACAAATATCTTCATGCTTGTAATTTTGCACATAACATCAACTTTATGTGCAAACTTTAAAATCTATAAACTTGATGATTTTTTTATATTTTGCTGCCAAAGTAATTTTTCAGCTTACTATTGGCAAAATACTTGGGGCATAACTGCCTTATCAATTAGCTATTTATCAATATTTAACTCTGCCCAATACAGAGGCCTGGATGGTGGTAGGGATTAAAATAGAGTATTAATCCCTTTGCACGTACTGTAAAAGCAAGGAACACCAGAAGCTGAGTAGTGTCTCAACGCAGTTACAAAAACAAAGTAATATTTAAGAGGGAGATCTTTTCTATTTTCTCTGTTCTTGCTGACATCAGAAGCGCAAGCTGCATGACCCACTGTGACAGTCACACAGCTGGAGATGCCTTAAAAACTGTCAGTACAGAAAAGAACCTCTGAAAACCCAGAAAGGACAAAAATGTATATTGTTATGCTTCAAAGACACAAAGATAGACGTTGGAAGTTAATGAAAAGCTGATGGGACTATCTCTATATTGTTCATGGTCCCCTTTTTATTTTAAAGTTGCTGTTCAAACAGCGAAGGTTTCATTACCTCTATGTGAAGGGACAAGGGCGCTCTAATGTTTTTCTTCCATAATGTTCTTGCATTGCCAGAGGACTTTACAACTTTGCCTCTTGGGGCTTTTTTCCCCATGTCTCAATGACTGCAATTAAACAAGACAGCTCTTGGAGAGCAGATACACCTTCACTTTAATTAAAAGTGAAACTTCTTTCACTTAATTATTTGTACATCTTTTGGTGGAGCTGTGGTTACTGGCCATGACTCAGAAGACCTTTTGCTTGCAAGTGAGACTCCCTTCTGCCTGCTCCCTTGACTGCACAAGCAGTGTCGTGTTTTCTCTGCATTGCCTTAGTGGGCATAAATTCAGAACTTCTGCAGTTCAGGAGCTTTTCCTTGGGGACACACTGGGATCTGCCTCCACCAGAACTTTATATCCATTTCCAAGCCTGATTCTCTTCTCAGGCTTGGGTGCCTGTGGGAGCTGCAGGCCTGGCACCGCAGCCACCCTGCCCACATCCACAGCAGCCCTCATCGGGGAAATACCCACTGATCAGAAAGTGATAGAGCTGTTGCGGCTGCAGTCTAAATCATTGAAGTCACTGTCATATTCTCAGTATTTTTTGTTTGCACGTGCAAAGGTTAGTTTCCTATTCCATAGCAAATTTTAAGTCTCAAAATGTTTTCCATTAAAAGTGACTTCCCTTCCAAAAAACCCATACAAGCATTATCTTAAACAATGAGCATCTGCATGACAAAACACTTTCACCACTCTGAGTGAATACAGACTGCACTTTAAACACTTCTAAAGTAATGTAGTACCCCTGACCTTTAATTTGAAACTTCAGAGTGGATTAGTAAAACTAGGAAGCTAGTCTGCAATGTATGTATTTTTATTATGTCAAAATCATTTTTATTTATAGCCTCTTTTTGCAAAATAACAAGAGCTTCCCTGTGATGCATTTGACATGCCAAGCAAGCAAAGCAATCACTACTGTTGGCAACAGAGGGCACTGGACTTTCATTTCTAATATGTATTACAAAGGGAAAAGAATAGTCAAGTGAGATCCATTGAGCTCTTTCATCTTTTCCTTCCCATGCTTGGACTCTCACCTCCCAGACTTTTATTCAAACTCTCATACTTTTATGTTGCACTTTCTTTAAGTAAAAAAGATTAATCTAAAGCAAACTGAATACATGGTGTTCTCTTGAAGTTATTATTGTGTATATATCTTGAGAGTGGAATAGGAACAAGCTAAATATAGCACTACAATATTGGTCTCAGTGGTGCATATGTCTAGCTTGCAAATTTGTAAACATTTACAAATTTGCATGATTGTTGCTAGCAGTAGACATCATCATTTCCGTGCTCAGAATGCATTACCATTACATCTAATCATCTTCACAATCTCCAAAGCAAAACTCTTCATACAAGCAAATAAGGCTTTAGTGGATTTATGTTACACTTAGATTGAAAGTTCAAAAATAAAAACAGGAGAAAAAAAAACAAAACATTTTCAAGCTAGCGTCCCATTTATCTAAATGCTCTCTTATATAAAGGTACCAAAGCTCAAGCAAATCGTATTGACCAGTTCCTCCTGTCTGCGTGTATCACATGGTTTTTGATGGAGAAAGGTTCAAGCATGTACACTTAGAAGTGATGTACCTACACCTCTTGAACTGATTCAGCTTATCTCTTTGTGTCGGTGTCATGTCAGGTTAGCTGGTGAGGCTGAAAGTCAGGGAGTAACTAATTTGTCTGTCACTGACCCAGCTGCATGCCTGCACCCCTGTGAGTAGGATCTCCTGGGCTACTGCCCTTCCCTGATGCTGTGTAACATTCTTGAACTTGAGGTGGTGGGTACATCCAGTGCCTCTCAGACCTACATACTTCTTCAGATAGGCTTTCATATCAGGAAATTTCGCCATTCCTCCTATGTGTTTAAATGCATAGGGTTTTTTTTGTTTTTTGGTTTTTTTTTTTTAAAAAAAGCGCATTTCAGAGAAAAACAAACAAACAAAACTCTCCATACCCCAAGCATTCAGATTTGGGCAGACTGCATCCATGTTACAGGCTACATTCTTGGATGCTGATGTTTCAGTGTTGGTGATGATGACATGGCCATATCCCAGTTCTGTACACACTTACATTTTTGTGCTTTATTATGCTTTGAGATATCTTTACCATGTACAAAGGTTTTCAATTCCTTTGAAGGATGTGCTGATGGATGTGATTTTATGCCTGGATCAAATGCAACTTTTATTGAGGTTAGTTTCTTTAAACCAAATGCCTACATTTTAGATCCTAACTTGCCATGAAGCCAGCAAAAATAACATTATGAAAGATGTTCCTATGGTAGAAAGGCATCATTAGAAATAATAACCTTGTTTGTACAAGGTTGTAAATAGCCATATTTGCATAAGACTTTGCATATCTGCCTTTTATATATGAAGGGGCTCAGTCAGATACCAGGTGTATTTTTGGACCAACACTTCAAGAATATGAATGATTTTTACAGCTGCTCACCTTTTCTTTCTATGGTCATATGTTTGGTCTCTTTTGAAGAAGAAAAACTCACCTTGTACATGATACCTGCAGGTATTTCTCAACAGCAGTGGCAAAATTGACACAGACACCCTATGAAGTCTGCAAATTGGAGAATTAGTTATTGAAATAGAAAAAAAAATTAAAAGTCCCCTTTTTTCCCATTCTGGAAAGGCTACTGAACTTGGAAATCTTTTTCCCTCTGTTTTAGTATCCAATTAAATATTAAAATTCATGTCAATGGCTTTCACTAATACTTTCACTTTTTTCGAAGATCTACATGGTAGGTCCTATTGCACAGTATAGCCATTTTTCTTTTCTAGCTGCTTTTCAAAATGTGTTTGATTGATTTGCCAGGTTAAAGCCTGGCATTTGCTTCCTGGTAATATTAGTGTGAACATACATATTACTGACTTAAAAATAGGATGCTTTCAGTGTTCTCGAACAGTTATATTGGTTTGAATGAAATTAAGATTTTAGGGGAAAAGATAAGTAATTTCTTCAGTCCGGTGCAGCTTTAAAAAAAAAAATATANATTTAAGAGACACTGATAAGCACAGTTATCAAAAATATATTAAATGAGGCTGTTTTCTATGTTTTATGTTTTGTTTTTTTTTCTTTTCTGTGTAGTTTTAGGCTTCAGAAGAAATCAATCTGTAAGACTGTCTGTGCACAAAACAGAGTACATAAGCTCAGTATGCTCTATAGATTGTATGACCTTAGAACAAAATTATTGTGTGCTGGATAGAAAAGAAAAAAAAAAGTGATGATAATTTACAAATTTTGTTGGGTTTTTTTTCAAAAAAAATGTCCTCAAGATATACAAATTTGCATTTAAGCTGAAGCCTAGTTTTCTTTGTGAATAACTAATTTAAAAGGCACTTGTCACATTTGGTACAAGGAAGTCAGACATAAAACACATACTACAATCAGCTATAAGCAACATAGAATATCACATTAGTAGAAACAGGGTTCTGTTACAGGATTGTATTCAACTAATGCATCAGACATTAAAGACCATGCTCAAAAAGAAGGAGCATTACCTTGCCACCCTGATAGCAATGACTCTGAAACATTAAGAAAGCTCAGACAGATTCCAATGAAAAGTCTCAATTACTGTCTCACAGGTTTTGTAAATGCCATGTATGTGTAAAATATAAAGCCTAATTTTTCAGACATTTTAAAGGACTCACTCTTAAAGCGACTAGTCAGAGCTCACAAGAGGAAAAGCAAATCTTGATCCAGTCCTGGGTAATACAGAAGACTGCTATGGTCAGTAAGGTTTCCTCTGACAGATAAGACAAATGTCTGACACGCATTCAAAAGTGGTGTCTTCATAGAAGAAAGCAAGTCAAATGAATCCACATGGTAAGATTTAACTTTGAAAACAGGAACTATGCTAAAAAGAAGATGAAACTCAAAAAGAAGAATCAAAATGTTCTGTACCAATACCTTGGAAACGACGTATTGTAGTCCTGGACTGAATACCCTTATTATGGCGTATCACATGTAACAATCAGAAAACTACCTCTGTTTAAGAAAAAAAGCACATTAAAGCAAATTCTCTTAACTCAGTTATGCAATGTAAGTAAATTCAGAAGAAACAATTAAGATATGTGGCAAATTCATGTTGCATATATAAAATATATGCATATGTGCTAATTATATTATTACAAAATTAAAACAGAGAAAAATCTGAACACAAAATCAATAATAAGGACTATCTCAAAGAAACACAGGGAAATGAACCATGAAGGCAAAAACTTACCTAAAGTCATCAGTCAAATTTCAAGAAGAGTTCTTGGACAGGACTTGCTGAAGTACAGTAGTATACAGCCAGTGTTAGAAGATACTTTTCTTTTTAATAATCTTTTAGAAGCTACTTTTCTTTTTAATAATCTTAAGAATATAAAATCTCTTTATTTAATCATATCAGATATAATATTTTATTGTCTTATATGCTTTTGGATACTGAGGCAGCATTCCAAGCAGTTGCTTCTAACATTTTTGCCTATGGGAAGAAAGACTAAGTACACCTTTCTTTTGACATTTTGTGATGTTTTAACTTCTGCTTAGGTCAGTGTAGCACTGAGTCGATATATGCTGTCTGTACTGGTTATTCACACATGCTAAATTAATGTTTGTATTCTTACCTGATTCTGTCTTTAAGAAATGTTTTATATTATCTTTATATACTATATTAAGAACAATAGTTATGTCTATTTAAAAAGTTAGGATTAAGTGATGCATCTCCTGGAGGCAGTTGGTGCTGAAAATATGATCTCCACAAAGTGGGAATGATATAAAAATAAGACAAACAGGAAAAATTGTCTCTGGAAAGTTGCGATCGAAACAATAATTAGGGAGCCCAAAACACTGGGGTTTGATTTTGGTGGAGTTTTTTTAGGGGGTGTGGGTGAAAGTTTTTATGCAGAGCTTAAAAATTAACAAAAGCAAGCATTTTCAAATGCCTCACACACCAGAAACATGCCAGGGAGCACACAGCAGGCTGCTAGATGATCAGACTGTAAACAGAATGTGTTGCAGGGCAACTAAAACACTTCACCTTGAACTGATTTGCATAGAGAGACCGATGGTTGAATTGAATGACAACTAACATAAGTCATACGGAGTTACGCTATCCATTATCACATAAAACAATAGTCTAGTTATTGTTATATATCTTATCACTAGTGTCTCAATCATACAAAATGTCCATTTTACCTAGCATGATGACAGCCTTCAGAATCATGGAAATATGGATCACACCAGCTCATCTGTGTACTGACCCATTACCACAGGACCTACCACCTTGCCAGCTGTCGGTGACAGGAGGCAGTCGTGGTTTCCCATGCAGCCCAGCAGGTGCTGGGGTGAGGGTACCCATGCACCTGGTGGTGGAGGTACTGGGTGAGTGTTGATGATCTCAAAGTACACACTTACCAAGCTGGAGCAGGCTCTACACATGCAGCTTCTTGCCTCAGTGGCTGGGTCAACCTGTGGTCACCTCTGGGCTCTAAATGTGATCTGCCATATTTAGTCCTTATTTTGGTGATCTCTAGGAGTCCCATGGGTGTTTCAGCTGAATATTTCCTCATTCATCTTGCCATGATTTTATCAAGCTGTCGTTGGTTTCCACCAGACAGTGTTTCTGAGTTAAACAAATCACTTTAAGGGCTAACAGCTGTTTTTTGGTGGTGGTGGTCTACCACCCATCATCAAGCTCTGGTTTGCATGATTGTCTGGGGCAAAGTTGAGGTGGTAAGGGAAGGCTGTGCGTGCTCTCCATAGGAGAGGTAACAGCTTAGTAGATAAACAAATTGTTTTACTTTTGTTTGCTGTGAGGGAGCCTAGGAAGATACTACCACTAAGAGCTGTCTACAGTAAGTCAAGTATCTTTTTCTGTGAAGTAAAAAAAAAAATAAATATATATATACTTAGTTTTTGATTTTTTTCTTTGAAAAAGTTCAAATTATGTTAACATGAAATGTGAGTCCATCTTGAATATTCTGAATGTTATGGAAAAGAAGCCTGTACTGGGAAATTCCTTACAATAATTTCATATAAATTAGGGTATTATTGTGAAGCACTGTGTGATTTTATACTTGTCCTATTCTTAAACTCTGTTCTTAAGGATTCTGTGCAGAGCAGCATCAGAGCTGGAGGAACTTAGAAGAGCCCTTGGTTTGCCCAAAATAGTAATTCTTATTTTACTCTCTTATAATAATTTCATGCTAATTATACATTAGAATAGTCAGGTTTTGGTTTTTTTTTTTTTCCAGGAAATGAAAATCACTTTCCATGGTGAGATATTAATGACACTATATTTAGCATAACATAAAAATGGCCCTCACAGGCACAGAGATAGTAATCCAAAAGCTGCAGGCTAGGCTGAGACTCCATCTGTGACAGAGTAATGAATGCACCTCAAGTCACTTGTGGGCAGGTGAAGGAATTCAGTGTTTTGGGAGGCAGGAATAAATGCAGAGCCCAAAGGAATAATGCTTTTATCTCCCTCTAATGTCCAGCTACAAAGTGCTGGCCCAGGAACTGGTCTGTGGTGATTTATCCCCTTCAGTTGGCCCAACCTCAGAGCACACCACCTCTTTGGCTCCACAGTCCACCTACTCTTTGCTACCCAAACCACACATACATGAAATCCATTGTTTCTTTTGGCATAAACTCAAGGACAGGTTCTATAATATGCGCCTCTGTTTTGATTCAGGCTCAAACTGAAAAGAGCTCTGCAGGCATTAGGGCCCAGGAGAGAGAGTTCAAGTTGCACCTGATGAAGGAGTAGCTCCAAATTAAGGTCCAGAGTGGAAAGCCTGGAGTATCTAGCAAAAACCTGAAGGTACGATAACCCTGGGTAGGGTACATTGCAAATAGCAGAAATGACACAGAAGAAAAAAAAACTTGTTAAATGAAACATAGAAATGGAATCAAACACCACCACTCTTACAGTTCTGCTCACGTAAAAATGATAAAATCTCACGACGATGGAAATCTGAAAAGTGAGGTTGCCGATATTTGGAGTAGAGAGAATAAAAAATGCAATTCCAGTGTGTCCTTGAGCGTGCCTTAAGTAACCAATTCAAAATCAATTTTCTATTTTCCCTTCTCTAAACAGTGTAGAAATTCAAGGTAGAATCCAAAATGATTTCTCCTTGTATATCATAGGGTACTGGAAATACACTTAATATTCCCACTCAAAAGTCAGTACCACAATACTTATTAAATTTGTTTAGAGACCTATTGTGTAAACTTGGACTAAATATCCCCAAACATTAAACTCAGGGAGAAAAAAAAAAAAAAAAAAAAAAAAAAAAGAGGGAGTAGGGGAGTAAAACCATCAAAGCAGAAAGTACTTTCCTCATAAAAATGCACCAAACTCTCTTCCCTGAGAACCTGGGATGGCAAGGTTGTCTTTTTGGAATTAATTTCCTCATTTGCACTTAAAAATCAAGTGTTGAACACGATTAAAAAAAATGTTGTTTGAATATGAGACATCATGACTACAACATTCTGTTTGTTGTTACAGTAGATGCTTTTTATTAATGTCTCAAGAAATAATGGAAATACACTTGCAAATCTCTGCATTTCAGAGCCCTAAGCTATATTCAGTGACCTTCTACACCACAGGAAGCTATTTAGCTAGATTTCCCCATAAGCCAAAGGGAGTCAACTAGTGTTAAACAAGTATTATTTTTTCCCTTGTGTTTTTCTAGTTGATTGAAGATGTATTCAGTCTGTGGGCTGACAAGATATATATGTGAAGAAGGTCAAACAGGTTAAAAACATCTTTTAAATCCTATATTTCTGAGTTCTGTAAGACTATGAGTGAAATGCTTTAATAGACAAATGAACCCTCTTTATTTTATTTCTTTATCTCTGAAGAAGAAAAACACATTTAATAGCTTTCTACCCCCTTTCATTTAGCTGCAATATCCTCTTCAAATTATCTAGGTCACTAAGGCCCATATACCAGTTAGCTATTTCTAGCTTGCTGGTTGTTTTCTACTTCTGCAGAATTATCCTTTTTGCAATTAAACTTCCTGTCACTTTTTTCTTTTTTTTTTTCCCCTGTGTAGGCTGCACATATTTGAGATTTTCAAGCACAAAGTTTCTTAGGTTACTGAAAGATCCGTGTTTACAATAATCTATATTTTTTCTTGAGTTTTGTTTGTTTGCCTTTCTGAACAGCATCTGATTAGGAGAAGTGGGCCTGTCCTGGTATGCAATACAGGTCTCCCTTGGTGGTGTTAGACAAATTATGATGAATCTGCCTTCATGTATTCTCCTTTCTAGCAGTATGTCTGCTTCCTTCCCTAGTTACAAAGGCTGCCTGCAGAGACAATTCTGCCGTCTCTGAGTATGGACTTTGGTGAATTGATCAGTGGGGGCACAATGCAGAGATCTCTGAGCTGGGGTCGGTCATACTAGAGGTGGAGATCTAAGCTGCATAGCTGCTTCTTGTGCGACCAAGCTAACTGTGAGGCAGTGTATGGCACAACACAAGTGTGTCTACCTGTGCTCCTCAAATTGACTGGCTGTAATACATGTTACAGCTGCATAGACAGGGCCAAACACAACCAGCACCTGACTTTGTTATGATTACTGGATGTAGCTTTCATGAAAGTATGGAGATACTCATACCACTTAGCACTGGATGTGTAACATTGCCTAAGTAGCGCAGCAGTTAGCAAGCTAGTCTTCCTAAGATTCCTTTATGGCAGAATAGAGGAGAGAGACAAATGTATTATTTTACAGGGAATTGGATAGTGTGAAAGCTTATGATAACTATGGCAATATACAGAAATAAAAGTAGGAGTCTTCTGATACTAACTGCCAGTGAAGGATATATTATTTTGTGAGCAATTATCTTATTGTTTATATTAGTAATGACTATACTGGTGGCAGAATATGATCTTGTGAATTTATGAATTTGCTTTTAATTATAAACAAAAGGAATGTATAAGTAATATCATAGAAACATAGAATCCCATGTTGGAAGTGACCTCAATCCAATTTTTCTAGATGATCTTTAAGGTCCCTTCCTACTCTAACCATGTATGGCCCAACACCCTCTCCAGCTGTTGGAAAGCTGGAAAAGAGTAGAGAGGTTGCACCTGATGGAAGGAGTGGACCCAAAACTGACCAACAAGGTATTCCATCCTGTTTGCCTTATGCTCAGAGAAATACGTAAGCTGTGCCAGTTTCTCCCAGCCAGCCCTGGGGGAAGACAGACAAGCACTGAGGGGTCACAGGGAGCCTGGGATTACTTTTTTTTTTTTACCTCATTTCTGGTGGCGGGGAAGCTGTGCCAGGACATATCGCCAGAGGAGGGACGACAGCAGGGTGGGAATGGGGAGCCACGCTTTGTGTAGGTATTGGTGTTATCAGTATTAATCCTTAACGGAAAGGATTATAGATACCGTTTATCTATATATATTTATAGATACCATTCAGTTGCTGTAAATAAAAAACAGGCTGCAAGTACGTGTCCTGGCACTACCCTCCTATTTTTAATCTGTGGCAATCAATTCCTCCATGTAATGCCCTTCTAACCTTGAAGATGGTGTGAAAAATAGTCTGTAAAGCCATGTTTTGTCTCCTCTCCAGTGTGCTGCATCACTTGCTATAGGTGCTCAGTGGAAAGGATATTTCCGTGCTTTCCTGTAAATACTCCATTAAAAGCTGATGACAAAAGACCCCAAAAAAGAGTTTGCTGAACTTTCCTGGGACACATATGCAAACCTGATGTGGAAATCATACTTTCTGCAGTGGTCTGGGAGTGATAGCTGAGATGCCAGATCTCAAATAAAACACAGGTGTGTTAGGTTTCTTGTGATGCATAAGTAAGGTTATTCTATCTGGAGAGCCAGTAGCAGTTGTAGCCTGGTTAAAGCAGACCATCTGGCATAAGCAAAGCCCTGAAGTGTATGTGTGTGCTCAAGCACTGGGTTTGGGTGTATTTTCTTGTTTGTGCAGAGGAGTATGTTGCTGCTGGCTATTTTATGAGGCAGGGGCATCTTGTCCACTTGGCATGCATCAGGGTGCCCTGAATACAGTATTAGCAGATGGTTTCCCATTGGCCTTCACTGGAGAGTTCTTTGATGCATGTATCTGTTGAGTGCCCATTTTTTTAAACCTTTTAGAAGTATGTTATTTGAGAACCAAGATTCTTACACGTTTCCTTCAGGGAATTGAACTGTGGGGAGACTGTATGCTAAATAAGCCTTCTCAAAACCAACTGTTTTGATAAAGAGAAAGAGAAAGGAGAGATATCTAGAACAGTGGCATGGAAAACTGTGGAAGTAAAAGTTGCTTGTGCAAAACTTACCAACTTCCTTCATCAAAAGTCAAAGTAAAAGCATGGTGTGTCAGTGTGTTTTAACTCCCTCCAGGAGCACTCCATTAAGAGAGGAACATTTATGTTTTAAAGTTCTTTTTGCTAATTGGGAACTATAATATTTTTCCACAGAGAGTAGTTTTGTTATTCTGCTGCAGAAACTGAAGTCTTTGGTATTTATTTTTCAGTTTTTCCGAGGCGAGGAGTCAAAAATAGGTATTGATATTTATTCAAAATTCTGATTATCTTCTAGACTGTGTATTTTTCTTGTCAGTGGTGGAAGGTATGGTCTGGCCCTGGGACTTCCAATCTTTGAGTCAGACTTTCTGTTTATATATTAAGGAATAAATTTATAGTTTGTTTTTTTTAAAAGTTTTTGTTTTTCTTAAACTATTCATTGGGAGATCAGAAGGACTAATGTTAACTTCACTCTCTTGCTCTTAAACTGCAGTTGTTTGGTGGTTTCTACGTTTTCACAGACCTTCCTGATGTTTACATTTTAAAAGAAGAAAAATAAAATGTCAGGAGGCTAGAGGGGAATGAGAGGCTTTGCATCCCAGGGTGCTTCCAGCCATACTTTCCTCCATTTATCTGTGCCATAAGAATGGAGTCCTTAATGCGAGTGCAATGTTGGTTTCTAATAAAGAGCATTTTCTAGTAGAAAAAGGACTATGGAGAAATTGTAGAAGTTGAACAATTACTTGCAATAAAAATCAGATTCTTCCCAGATGTAAACTCTTATCTATGCTGTGATTTTGGTTAAAAATTGGTTTTGGCTTTACTCATAAATCTGATGATATCTACTTTGTTATGAATGAAAGAAATGTGTGGATAGAAGTCTCAGTAATATAGCATTTTACAACTATTTGACTGGATTGGTTTACAGTGACAAGTACAACTATTTTGCCTTTAGCACAGCCATCTGTCTGGCAGTCTAATCCCTCTGAGCTGTAAAAGTCTATCCCCATGGTACGTGTATCCTCCAGTAACCCAGGTGGTGGCAAACAGCATTGTTTTTTTCCTGGGGATACAACTTACACTGCATCATCCAGCAGGACTTCTGTTAAGACTCTGACAGGCACATCTCCCTCTGCTTTAGGCCCATTGGGATGGGCAGCTGCATGCATCATCCAGATTGGCAGTGACTAGTATTTTTGCTGAGAGCTTCCGTTCTCAGCAGTTTTGCAGAGTTCATGTAGAATAGTAAAAAGTTCAGTTCTACTGCCACGCTCTACCACATGGTATCAAGATGACTCCTGGGAGTAGAAGTAAGGTGCATGCTTTGGAGAGGTCTCCATGAAGGAGAGATTCTATTTAGGACAATGTTTTTCTATGCACAAGACAGTGTCCTGTTGTCACACTTTCTGGTTTGTTGTAGTGGGTTGGCCTTGGCTGGATGCCAGGTGCTCACCAAGGCTGCTCTATCACTCCCCTTCTCAATTAGACAGAGGGAGAGAAAATACTCAAAATAAGGACAGGGAGATCACTCAGCAATTGCCATTATGGCCAAAACAGACTTGACTTGGAGAAATTAATTTAATGCATTGCCAATTAGAAGCTAGAGCAGGGTAATTAGAAATAAAACCAAATCTTAAAAACACCCACCTTTCCCCACACACCTCCTTCTTCCTAGGCTCAACTTCTCTCCTGATTTTCTCTACCTCCTCCTCCTGAGCAACTGAGGGGGACAGGGAATGTGGGTTGTGTTCATCACACATTGTCTCTGCCGCTCCTTTGTCCTCATACTCTTCCCTTGCTCCAAAATGAAGTACCTCCCATAGGAGACAGTTCTCCACAAACTTCTCCAGCATAAATCCCTCCTATGGGGTACAGTTCTTCATGAACTGCTCCAGCTTAGTTCCTTCCACAGGGTGCAGTCCTTCAGGAACAAACTACTCCAGTGTGGGTCCACCATGGGGTCACTAGTCCTGCCAGCAAACCTGCTCCAGTAGGGGCTTGTCTCTCCTTGGGTCCATAGGTCCTGCCAGGAGCCTGCTCCAGCACAGGCTTCCCATGGGGTTACAGCTTCCTTCAGGCATCCACCTGCTCTGGTGCAGGGTCCTCCATGAGCTGCAGGTGGGTATTTCCTTCATGAACCTCCTTTAGGGAGGCAGTCTGCCTCACCGTGGTCTTCACTACAGGCTGCAGGCAGATCTCTGATCAGATGCCTGGAGCACCTCCTCCCCCTTCTTCTTCACTGGCCTCGGAGCCTGCAGAACTGTTCTTCTCACATATTCTCACTCCTCCCTCTGGCTACTGCTCTGCAGCAGGCTTGGATTTTTTCCCATTCTTAAGTATGCTATAACAGAGGTGCTACCACTGTTGCTGATGGGCTCAGTCTTGGCCAGTGGTAATTCCATCTTGAAAACGGCTGGCATTTGTTCTATCAGATGTAGGGTAAGCTTCTAACAGCCTCTTACAGATACCACCCTCATAGCCCTCCAGCTACCAAAGCCTTGCCATGCAAACCCAATACATTTGTTTAGGTGTCTTTCTCTGGATGCAGAGAGGCTCTGCAGAGCAGGATGTATACAGTTTTGACATATAAAGCAACTGTATATTGGCTAGCACACAAGATAGATGGGATTTACTTGGCTAAGTGGAAGCAACACCAGTGAGGCCCCAAAGAGTCTGTCCTGGCCTGACAGACGCCAGTCAGCAGAGAAGAGTCTTCCCCTATGGCTCCCAGAGGTGACTCCTCAGTGTGGCTGGGTTGCCATCTTCCTCCAGCCCCCACAGTATGGGTGACAGTCACAGCTGGACCTGACCTGTCCTGACCATCCCTGTCTGTGCCAGCCTGCCTCCAGCATGTTCTCTTTTACAGGGTTTTGTACATTTCTGTGCCAGTGTTTTCCCTTTTGACAGCAACAGCTAGTAAGTTCTCTATGAGCAATCCTAACACTGTCTGTACTTTTTACTTTTGTTATCTTCTAGCAGATGGGGTTTTTCTTGTTTATTTCACAGTAGTGTAAGTCTGTGTGACATAACTGTGCCATGGGCTGTCTTCTGGGGTCTTTGTACCCAGATACCAACATCCATGGTAGGGCTGGGGTAGAGCTTTAAGGCAGAGGCTGTGCAGAGAAGGGGGGTACAAGGGACAATTTCTTCACTGCTCTTCAGTTTGGTATTAAGTAATTTCCAGAATGTTTTGTATCATGTCAAAACATGACAGGATCCTTCTGAAATACAAATATTTAAGAATGTCTATAGACATTGCTGGATGTCCAGTTCTGGGCACCTCAATACAAGAGAGATATTGAGGTGCTGGAGCAAGTGCAGAGGAGGGCAACGAGCTGGTGAAGGTCCTGGAAAACAAATCATATGAAGAGCGGTTGAAGGAGCTGGGATTGTTTAGTTTGAGGAACAGGAGGCTGAGGGGAGACCTCATCACTCTCTACAACTACTTGAAAGGACACTGTAGAGAGGTTAGTGCTGGTCTCTTCTCACAGGTAATTAGTGATAGACAAGAGGGAATGGCTTCAAGCTCCAACAGGGTAGGTTTAAACTGAACATTAGGAAAGAAATTTTCACAGAAAGAGCAGTCAAGCATTGGAATAGGTTGCCCAGGGTGGTGACTAAGTCACCATCCCTGGATGTGTTTAAGAGTCATTTAGATATGGTGTTGGGGGATATGGTGTAGGGGAGAACTTTGTAGAGTAGGCTAGATGGTTGGACTCGATTATTCAAAGGGTCTTTTCCAACCTAGATGATTCTATGATTCTATGTTGATAACAGAAAATAAGGTCTGTGATGCTATTCCTTACCAGAGGTGCTGTCTGCTATTATTATTTGTAAGTTCCTGAGTCTTAAGATAGATTTGAAGAACATGTGCATGTGTTTCTCTGGGCTATCCCAATGAAAGCCTCTTCTAAACTGCTTAAAATGCTCAGGTCAGAGTTTGTTCCTCATTTCGATGAAATAATACTTATTGGTGCCTCAGAATTTGGTCTTGTCTCAGGGAGACCTTGAATCCCATTCATTTACTTTTTGCTTTGCTATTTTAACTCACAATTCTAGCCAGAGGTTGAAAGGTGAATTTCAGGTAAGATCATGTCTTAGTACAAAGTTCTCTATTTATTATTTCTGTCTTTTAATTATCTATAGCTTGCTGTTGCTCAGTTGATACTGTGGTATTTTAATTTTTAAGGATTTTTTTTGCTATATTTCCACATTTTGGAAATGCTGGTGTAGTGGCATGGAAGAAACGATGGAGGTTTTTGATCTGATGACGGTCAAAATCACTGTGAAATATGCCCTGCCGTCCTCTATGTTTTTATAGAAGATAATGGAAAGGGAACTTAGTGTGGGTCTTTGTGATGGAAGTAAGTCAGAACGTGGGAAGAAAAAAGCAGTTTCTGAAACCAATACTGTTGAGAGTTAATTTCATATGGCATTACAATATATGGTTGCAAAAAAGGTGCTAGAAAACCTTCCTAAGTGCTGTTTTTTATCTTATAGTAATGTTCTTTCATATTGCAGAAATTCCAAGGAGAAGATTTATTCTCGCTCTGGCTTTGTAATACCTAATTTTAGTGATTGTTGTTTTCATATTGGCTTAGATCACTTTCTTATTGCAATATTTGCATTAAAAATGTTTCCCTTTCATTTTTTGTCTTTAACCGTAGGTAGCTTTGCTATAACATTTAAACTGTGACTAACACTTCTTGTTAACACTTAATCCTTTAAATGATACTTTGAAATTGTTTAAATCAGTATTTTAAATTGAACAAGGCCTTAGAGCCACTCTGTAGGACTGTATCATTAACCTATAATTGCGTATTGCATGAAGTACTTTGTTTTCATTACTTTGGAAAAAAAAAGTAATGACCTTGCAATTGACTCCTCTATTTAACGTTTTCATCTGAGCTGTAACACCATTAGAAAAAACTGCTTGCGTTGACCACAGAAGGAGACAAAGAAGCAATGTGCTGCAGTCAACCTAATTCAGTTTCATACTAACAAAGTTCATATTAATTGGTGATTTACCAAATCAAAGGCGTCAGTTTAATAAAAGTCAAGACTGTGAGACTCCCTTTTCTTTTTGTAGATTGCCATCCCTGGATTTTAAAATATGCTGTGCTGAATTTTGATTTTCACATCAGGATACCTAACACATGAATAGCCAGTAGGTCCGTGCTGCCTTAAATATTATTCTGAACTGTTTGAAGTGGGTATTGAGTATGGGAAGTCCTTGTTAGTGAGCAAGCCCCATTTCATGCAGAAGCTATTTGGGAAATATTATTAAAAATACTTCGTTACCTTATTTGCCTAAAGCGTATTTCTCTTCAAAGCCTGTCAGTACTAAATAATCATCAGGCCCCACAGTCTTTACTCACGTTGATAGGCAGCTCGAACAGCCGGGTGTTCCTCCCATTCATCTGTTCCCAGTATCATCAGGCACACGGAAGGCAGAGCAGACTGTCCAAACTGGCTGTCATTTCAAAAAGACGGGGACACATGAAAGCAGTAAGTAATAACGACTTAGCTGGAGGACTGAGCATTCTGTACCACATGAAAAACGTGCTCCGCTTAAAACCATGAAACTTGGCAGATCGGCTTAGGATTTGCTCATGCACAAGGCAAAAGCAAATATGGTGCTTTCTGATTGCCTACTGTAGGAAAATGGGCTCTTCAGCAGAAACTCTTTTGATACTGGTTTTCCACAGGTTCTTAAACATAGAAGGAAGAAAGTTTTAGCAATATTATAGAGATGGCAAATGTCAGATTATTTTTTTTTTCTTCTACAAAGTAAAGCAGGATCTGTTTGTCCTAATCTCAGTTTTCAGGGGAAAAAAAAAGACTAAAATGGTTGATTTTAAAACTTATGGGCTGAGTAAAAAAAATAATAAAAAAACCAAAAATTGTGGAGATGAAGGGTCAAAGGGGCAGAGTTGCTTTTTGAAATACCTTCAAGGTGTATTCATCTTGGAAAACTTGTCTGCATATATATCATCCAGGGAGAGTAGCAGCTAAACTATTCACAGATTTTCTTTATTTTTATGCAATACATGTGCTTTTAATGAAAACTGTCCGTAGATGGGGTAGGAGTAACTCCCAATGTGATCCATCTGCCTTGGCAGATCATTAAATACAAGATCAGTGACTACTGACAATTACAGTGAAAATCTTTGTAAGCCCTTGGTTGTGTTTGTGAAGTAAAGGATAACTTTCAAATCTTGACTGGAGAAGCCTAAGCCATGCTGTTTTCCTTTGAGCGAGTTTTTTTCCCCAGCCCTGATACAGCTGTTCTCAGTCATCTCAAGAAACTTCAGAAAGGAGAGGCCGCTGGCTGGGCTCAAGCAGGCTCAGGAGGGTAAGAACAAGCACTAGTGTCTGCTTTCTGAAGTGGTTTGAGAGGGAAAATAAAGGAAAATGCCTTTGTGTCCTTTCAATAATTTGGAATAGGCTTGGGCCTGTCTTTTGTGCAGTGAGCTAGAGCAAATTTAGGTCATCAATATTCCAGGTACAAGGAAAGGATACTTTCATTTTGCACATCTTTAAAAACAGCATGTTGTCCTGCTCCCTGTTGTTCATATTTTTAACTGTTAATTAAATCCACTGACACTGCAGCTGTTTAGATCATTAACAGTATCCCCGATATTTGAAAATAATTAGATTTGTAATATTTTTATGATCTCACTAAATAGCATTCACACTGGACTAAAACATGCTCTGTTTAAAAGGCAACACAGTATATTAAAGTTATGAATGTTTATTGTTATTAAAACATGTATTTCATAGCTAAAGCTTCATTCTGAAATTTCATAAAATTTCATAAAGAAACAAAGGATTTCAGAGTCAGGGCTTTATACTTTTTTTGTTCCTCCATGTAGTTCCATGATGACCCATTCAGAGACATCCACAAATGTCCTTAGCCTGAGGGAAGGCCCTTTGAAAGTTTGCTTAGCTCCGTGATTGCAGGCAAATATATCACCATGTAATTGAGTAGAGGATATATTGGAGAAATGTTGACCAGCTTGAACATTAGAAGACAACTATACACTTATACAAGGTTTAGAATTTCTGTCATAATCTGACAGATGATAAAGCTATTAGTTTTAAAGTCTTTTTAAGAAGACTTCTAATGGTGCTTGCAATTGCATATTTTCCTTGAAGGGAAGCTTTGTTTGTTTGTTTGTTTGTTTAATGTACTGCTTCTGATAAATCAGGGTGTTGGGGTTTTTTTTTTTGTAAGTAGCTTTCTTCTCCAGCACTGTCTTTTCCTAATGAGCTGCTTCTGTGATGCCACAGTTTAATATTTAGGTTGCTCCATTTCAATAGCAAAGAAATCTGGTATTGTCATAAGCATTATGCATTAAGCAAATGGAAGAGGCTGACATAGCTGTGTACACAATTTTCTTTCCTGTCTCATCATGTCTTTCCTGATAAAAAATGTAGGAAAGCTGTTTGAAAGGACAATTGATTTGCTGTAAAGCTGTTAGTAGTCTGCTAATATAGGACAGAATACTTATAAAAAGATTCTTCTTTTTTCTTCTTAGTAATTTATACTTAGTAATATATACTTAGTATATATACTTAGTAATTTATACTTAGTCATTTAATACACTTATTCAAGCTTGTAAAATGAATTATGCAGTTCTGGGTATACTCTGGTATTTGGAAAAGACCAAATATCAGAATTAGATAATACCAACATGATATGTCTGTTTCTGGGAGAGGTAATAGATAATTATGATGTAATTACAGATGGAGCACTTTATACCCATTTTGCTTCTTAAAGGCTGACTCTTGCGATTCCCACAATACTTGAAACAAGGTTGAATCAGTCTGGTCTGAGCGATACATTTAAAGCAAGACACTGCCAGGATGCTGAGACTACTTTTAAGGAGAGTGCTCAGTCTTGATCCAGTAATCTATTATATTGAGGCAAATGTGTGTTGTCTCTGTTATTATGGTATTGCATTTCTTATCTCTGAGTGTTTTATACAATATTTTGTGAGGTACTGACCCAAGTTCCTGTGCAGACTCTCAGCTCTAGAAAGACTAGAGGAATGGACTGTGGCAACAGTTGAAGATCTGTAGTCTGTGCTGGGAAACAAGACAATAGGGCTTTATCATGATACATTTTGTTGTTGTTGTTGTTTTGCACAGCACTCCGCTTGCACAAACAAGTGCTTTTAAGATGAAATTGAGAAAAGTTACACCGAATCTAATAATGGAATAAAATATGCAGCTTCTGAAGAAAAACCTGATGTTATTCTAAGGTTCTAATTTGTTTTGCTAACTTTAGTGAAAACCATGTAGCTTTGGATTATTATGTATTCAAATACAGATGTTTTAATTGCAATTATTACTGGAAAAAATCTTATGGGAGCAATCCGAATACAGGAAAAAAATCAGATTCAGGAGCTGACCATAATGACTATAGACAATTTAACGTAATGAATAGTATACATTTTCCATGTATAAAGCCACTAGCATTATCCAAACGAGGATCATTTGGTGCAAAGCCCATAAACTCTACAGAAAAAGCTACAGAATAACTTCTTAAATAATTTAATGAACCTTTTGTAAACAAGCTGCAGTGAGCAAGGTCCTAATGGCTCTGCAAATATGAGGTTTTCTTTGGATAAAAATATACTGGACATGGAATATAGGGACTTACAAAAATGTCTCAATTTTTAATCTGAAACTTTAGATGATATTGTATTTCATTTACCTTATATGAAAAGGAATTTCCTCAGTTTGAGGGTGGCAGAGCACTGGAACAGGCTGCCCAGAGAGATGGTGGCATCTCCGTCTCTGGAGACATTCAAACCCCACCTGGACAAGTTCCTGTACAAACTGCTCTAGGAGGATTTACTTTGGGGGGGTGGGGGGGTGGGGGGGTTTGACTAGATGATCTGCAGAGGTTCCTTCCATCCCCATATCATTCTGTGATTCTGTGATAAGTTACTATGTTTCTATAATAGGCTAAGATGTTATATAGAAGTAAATAATTATAAAAAGTAAACTTAATTTGGCTTATGCCATAAAGGAAAAAAAAAAACAAAAACCAGTAATTCATGGTATCTCCAGAGTTATATAAACTACCTTTGTGACAAAAAGAACCAATTATTATTAATATAGCAGGTCTCTGTTTTGGCCATTTATATGAAAATGTTTGTGTGTCTGTACACTAACTCAGAAAGTCCTGAGAGGGACAGAAATCTTGACTCTGCAGACTCACAGAAACCTTATTTTAAGATAAATAACTTTAATCATACTTTGTTTTTAAACAGACAGTTTAAATAGGGAAATAGAATAGATGTTCTTATAACTTAATGTCTTTGCTCCTGTCTGTTTTGTTCAATTGAATTGTAGTTCATTACAGAGAGTAACTGCAGTTTGGTCCTGAAAATCCATTTTCCTTCTCTTTTCTTAAGAAGGTCACAACACAAATTAAAAAAAAAAAAAAAAAAAAAGCATCTTTCCCCATCACCTGCATTTCAGTGCTGTGGTATCACTTTATCACTTGTATTGGTCCATAATAAAAAGTGAGAAATTTGATTTTTTAGATTGAACATTTGTGCAAGCTGTGTTGTAGGATTAAAGTGCATTTTTTCATTTCTGCCTTTTATTTTTGTCTGCTTTATTCTTGTAGCAGTTATCGTATGGGTGTTTGTAAATTGCATCTGAAAAGCTTTATTAAGAGTTCTGTTAAAGTGGAGAAATGAAGTGCTAAAAAGTTCTGAAATTCAAGAATTAAAACTGCTTGTATAATCTCAAATTTGGCCTCACTGTGCTTATGCACAATGGCACAGTCTTTAATTAGAGAGTCACATACTGCTTTTTTTCCCCTTAGGAGTTACACTTCATTCAGCACGCAGGAGGGATAATGCTTACTTGATGATTGCTGCCTTCATGGTTTTGTTTCATTCTCACTGTTCTGTGTGTGGCCATAGGTTTTATTTACTGCACCCTAATCAGGTGACAAAACTAATATATTCATTGGACTTTTCTGTATTTCTTTTCCTTTTAGGTCTGAGTAATTCACAAGTGTTATTAGTTATCTTTACAGTACACAGTTTTGAGCACTGAGACAGCATTTCAGGTGATCAGATGAAGTACTAAAAAGCAAACATAAAAAGTATCAGCTGATTTTGGGTGCTACGGTTGTGAGGAGTTGTGCCTGATAGTTCAGTGGAATTTTACTACACAGCATTTTATCTATTCCAGACAGAGATCCACTTTGATTGTAACAGAAGTGATGCATTTTCACTTCTTCAAATTCAGTACCCAAAAGATCAAGAGCTCATAATGCTCACCCTTAGGAGACTAGTTTAAATGATATAATGTGCAGGAAGACAAGAAACAGAAGCCAATCCCTCAGGGCAGCACTATCTGTAGGATTATTGTTTCATTTCACGTTTGCCACATGGCTTCCACTCTCAGCAACAGTTCAGAAAAGGGCACTATAGAAAACAGCTTTACTGTGTAATCTGGCATTTGTGTCCAGTTGGATGCCAGGAGTGGATTCATTCTGTTCACTGATTGAGGAAATGATGTGAAGTAAAAAATAAATTCAGTTTAGAGTTGTATCATGACGCATGACTGCCCTGGCAGCATGCAGTAGTAAATGTTCTGCTTTGAATGTGGAGTGGGAAAAAAATCAGACAGGAAAGAGAAGAGAGATAAAGTGGGACAAGTCTTAATAAAGTCTCCTTGCTTGAAAGAGAGAAGAAGAAAATGAGAGTCATGCATGAAGGCAGGCAGACATGCAGTAGTTAAGCAGAAGAGTTATGTGAGATGGTGCAAGTATTAGGGTGGTCTGGTTGTCTGCACCCAGCAGATAGTTCGATCGTAGCTTGCAAAGACCTTCTATGGACTTGGTCCATTGATGCCTTTCTTTTCTTTCTTGAATAGCAGAAAGTTCTTGCCTCTCTTTCCAAATTTCCTATCTCACCATATTCCTCAATGACGTCTTTTCTCTCTATCTGTTTCTACTTGGGCAGTTGAAAGAGACTTTCAACCCTTCTTAGTTTAGCATGGGTGTTGGAAGATAGATGGGAGGCCTGCTTTCTGCCCACAGTTTCCCAGAATGTTCTGGTCTGGCTCAGAGGTGCCAGGAGGGACTGAGAAATGCCAGGAAAAGCCTTGCTATGCTCCTGGACTCTTGGGCCAATAAGCATTTAGTTTCTTTCTGTTGCTGGTAGGTAGGGTGTTAATGAGTTTTTGAGAAATTTAGCTGTCTTGGCTGTGTGTTTTAAAAATGTGGTAAGCCTCTAAAAATTATAATTTTGAACCTATGTTTGGCAAATAGGAACAGGCTGTCATGGCTATGTGAAAAGCCACATTCACTATACTGAAGTCTGTAATTCCCTCCTGCCTAATCTCCCTGCTCCAGACCAGGGACATAGCAGAGCTGTTCATCAGCCATTTTTCAACATATGCCAGATACTTCTCAAGACCAGCAAAGCTGCTTGGCAGAATAATTCCCCTTACATTTCTGCCCTGTTCAAACTTCCTTTACTCCAAACCAAACAAATAAATGAAACAAAACAAACCCACAAAACCTCACAACGTCCCCTCAAAGATAGGGAAAAAGTTATAAACTGCAGTTATAAGCCATTAACATAGTTTAATAAAACAAAATATCACATAATCTTAACAATAACCACCCCTCTAATATTCCTGTTGTATTACTGAAGTTTTTGATCTGAAAATTTGTTAACCATAAATGGAGTAATAATAAATTGGATACTGAAGTATGGAAGATACTGAAGATATGGAAGTAAAATGAGTCTATGGGATTTCCCATTATACAAGTTTTTTTAAATTACACTTTTATTTGTATTATTTGAAAACTTACTATCCCCATGTAAAGAAGAAACCTCCTTTGAGTGCAGCAACATCTGCATGCAGCTTCAAAGCAGTGTGTTTCTTCTAGATAAACTTCATTCTTCAAACAGATGCACCATATCATGGTACTTGGCATTGGTAAAGGCTGAAGAAGGGCAAGTGTGTGTTTACGTGCAAAATATGAGGAGTGGAGGAAAGCCAAGTAGAAAGTTTACCTTTCTGTTATTTCTAGTTGATCTATCAGTATTCTTCGAATGTTGGATTGGGCATAGTGTGATGCAGACTTTTTGGGGCTGGGGAGTTGCTGAGTTTTTTGGGTAGAGTGTTCCAAACAAAATTATGCAGTACACGTTGGGTCTTCTTCTCTGTTCCATTATACATTTCCTTCCCTTCTTGGGATGGGAGAGTTAAGGTGATACATAGCTGGTCTAATAGAATAGGGAAGCAGGGCTGGTTGGTTTTTGGTTTGGGGTTTTTTTGAGCTCGGATCCTGCTTAAGCTTAAGAATTTACTTAGGCTGTTTGTTTTGTTTTTTTTTAGTTTCTTTGTTTCCTTTTCAGTACCTGTTAAACATATCTTCAACATTTAAAATATATTTAAATATATTTTGAAATGCTATAGAATTTAAAAGATTAATTTTGCATCAACCAAAGCTCAATTGGGTTTAGATTTATCAGGGTGTTGTGGTTTAATCCCAGCCAGCAACTAGGACCACAGAGCCACTTACTAACATTCCCCATGAGGAAAAGAGGTTCCTGGGGTAAGGAACAGAGTCTAAAGAGTAAAAGTGAGAAGAATTGTGAGTTGAGATAAAGTCAGTTTAATAAGTAAAGCAAAAGCTGTGCACACAGGCAAAGCAAAGCAAAGAATTAATTCTCTGCTTCCCTTCACAGGCAGGTGTTTGGCCATCTCCAGGAAAGCAGGGCTACATCATGTGTAACAGTTACTTGGGAAGGCAGACATCACAACTTCAAACGCCCCCTCTCCACTTCCTTCCTTCTTCCCCCAGCTTTATATGCTGAGAATGACACACATGGTACAAATTATCCCTTTGGTCAGTTGGTGTGACCTCTCCTGGTTGTGGCTCCTCCCAACTTTTTGTGCACCCCCAGCCTACTCACTGGCAGAGTGGTATAAGGAGCAGAACAGGCCTTGATTGCTTGATTGTAACAACCAAAAACATTAGTACTCTATCAACAGTATTTCCAAACCCAAATCATAGCACTATACCAGCAGCTAATAAGAAAGTCGACTCCCTCCCAGCTGAAACCACACCACATGGATTCTGTATACTTACATGTTTGCTTTGAATTGATCTCATTTGTAGGCATTGGCTACCTTGGAAAGCTGGAAAAGCAGCAAGCTTGAGCTAGAAACCCTAAGAGATCAGCTTTCTCAGCTGGCATGACCTGTGCGTCTCAGTTTTGTGAAATGTTGAGTTGCAAAATCTAAACTTCGGCTGAGCTAGCTCAGCTATTAACACTTTTAATCTAAGCTTAAGGGATCCAGGTCCAATTATTTTAAGGTTTTCTGTGGAAGTGGTAGTATACTCCCTAGTTAAGATGGAAGGAAAAAAGGGTGAAAACAGTTAAGAAACCTGAAACATCTAGGCTTTTGTCTTGCAGCTGGCCAAAACATAATCTAACTAATGGTCTGAGAAAAACAGTTTTCCTTCCCCCCCTCATAGCTCATTGGCAAGCTTCCTGCAGTAGTTGCTTTGACAGATTTAAAACTGCCTCTGTCTTTATCTCATGGTCTAGCTGTTGCCAAATTCTCTGGCCTTTCTTGTTCCAGTGGACATCATGAGAGTTTTACTGAAATCTGAGGAAGTAAAATTCTCAGAAGTAGACATCCCTCAAGTTAGGCAGGAGTTTTTCCAAACATCCACTATGCAGTGAGCAATGATGTTTTCATATTCTTTGCAATTTATTCCTTTTAAATAATTTATATTTTTATAATGGATGTTTGTTGCATGACATACTTTGCCATATGTGAGCACTAAACTTAAAATAGAATGCAGGAAGTTATCACGTTTTTGCTGTCGTTCCCAATTGAAGTACAAGTTGCATTGAGGATCATATGAAGAAGGAGAGGATTATGTGATGAAAGCTAGAACTGTTGTGTCTCTGTGGTATGAGCATAAAAGAGAGAAAGGCCGTATGATGTCTTGGTCAGGTGTGGTTTGAAAGATGGGAACATAGCTGGTTTTTGTATTTGATGTAAAATGAATGTAGGGGAGAATAAAGAGCTCGGCTAATTAAGTGGTAACTTGGCACTGCTTACTACCTGTGACCATCTGAGATGCTTGCACATACAGTCATCTGGCTGGTTTGTATCACATAGCTAATCAGCAGCTTGTTTATGAGGCCAGAAAATGTTACAAACAATGGAAAATTAGCAAAATTAAAATAGGAAAACTGTATTTCTGTAGTGCAGTGTTAAGAGTCTGGATGAAAAGACTCCAGGCCCAGAAAAACTACACCACATTTTTATGGCATTGACAGTTCAGAAATCTAAGAACAGGATGTTCCTTTAGATAGTTTAGTTGAGTCCTGTTGCTGCTTCAACAACTGAAATATTAGAGAACAGCTTTGCAAAAACTCCAGGAACAAACACAAACATTTTTCCTAAAAAATGAAGACCTTACCTTTTTTTTTAACCCTCTTTTTCCAATCTCACCCCCACCACCCACCACCCCAGTTGCTGTTTGCTTATAGTAACAGCTCTCTGCTGCTGCAAATGCCAATGTGGGCATATATCTTTAATATACTTATGGGGTATCCAAACATCATCAAAACAGGGAAAGAACTGTTTGTTTCTGTTACTGAAAGAACAAGAGATGGACCAGGAGATGCGGTTAGAAGGGGAACGTAAGGGATTGGGATGCCAAATGAAATAATGTTGAGGTAGACTAGGACTGGGATTTGGAGAGGGGAAAAAATGGAAATTGGTTGCCTCAGGTGAAGAAAGACCGGCTGGTTGCTCAGAAGATCGAGGTACAAAGAAAACAGCAGCTCTTACTAGCTTAGTGAAGAGATTGGGAAGATGACTAGGGAAAAGGAGTTGAGAGAAGATACATTGCATGAGAAATTGAAATGCAAAGAGGAAATTAACACTGTAACCCAGTGTCACAAAGCCCAGGGTGGCACTCCTATTTGGTTCATTCAGATTTTACCGATTCTTTTTGCTATGTTATTTTATTTATGTTTTTAAAGCATTTTTGCATCCATGATTCAAAAGGACTATGCTATAAAAAGTATTATAGATACTAAAAGATTAGCATTAAAAATGAGTAGATATTGGCCTTACAGGCAGTTGAATAGAAAATATTTCAAGATAAAGATTTTGTGTGTCATATCTTAGAAAGTTATTCTGGAATTTTATTGGAAACCATGGGTGGCAGATTAAAAATTATTTTTAAAAAATCAGACTTGCTTTTATTACAATATCACAAGAATCTTAGAATTGCTTGCCCTGAAGTTGCATTTTTAATTAAACTGTACATCTTTCATATAAATGCTGGAATGTGAAAATTAAGTGCAATTCCAGAGGTAGCTTTATGCAACTGGAAGAACAGTCATAGGAAGTAGACTTTTTTTTTCTGTTGGCCTTATTGTATAAGATTACCTAATATCAGCTGACGTAATAATAAAGGTGGTGTGCATATTGGTTTTAAGACATTCCTATCAAAATAGTTAACATTAAAAATGACACTGAGATGCAATTTTATAGATGTGTTCAGACTATAGGGACCTGGAGAGTCTTGATGATGATGCTGTGACTGTGTGTCCATTTGTGAAGCTGTAGCTCCTCTTGGTTCCCAGCCTGCATGCATTTCTGTACAGGCATTTGAAACAGCTTTGCCCTTTGTAATTGCTCTTTCTCTCCCTTTATCCTGCTCACATACTTAGCAGCCATGATTTCCGTGTCCCTCTGAGCTGCAAGCTATTATCATCCCTTGATGTACCTTGTTTAAGGTGCTTTAAACAAATTCATGGGAAATGAAAGTTACCAGCAATGACAGTTATATTCTGTGACATTCTCAGCCTATATTTTGCAGGTGATAAAGTACAAGTAAGTGGGCCAATCTAGCAGTCTTGGACTAATTTACTAACAACTCTGCATGAATGACCAAAGCTCTGTGGGAATTCCAGATGTCCACTATATTCTACTAGAAACAAAAAGACTAATGAAATATGAAAACAGATTTAGAAGACATTTTTTAAAAGTTAAAGCTTTTCTGGGCTTGATCACTCTTGAATAATATCTTTGGTTATATCTGAACAAAAATTTTATAGAATAGTACAATAAAAATTAACTTCCCAATTGCTGTTAAAACTTGAGTTTCATTCCCAGCATCATGATGGTTTGAGGTGCTGTTGTTTGAACTCAATTTTCCTTTTACTTTTTAAAGTTTGCTTAATGAAAAACTGACTCAGTTTTTTAAGAAACTGACATCAAGAGAAATGCCTGCTTTCCAGCTTTTTGACTAATCAATTAATTAATTATATTCAGTAGCTTATAGACTGCTCTGCTCAGTTGTCATACTATTCAAAACTTTACAGAGACTATTTGAATAATTTCTATTATTTGTTAATCAGTAAAAGTTCCCTGTTTTCACTTCTGCAATGCTGTGATGGGTAGGTGCAGACCCTACAGGAAAAACAGGCAGAGAAGGAGGGAAGGGGATTGTGTTATACATGAAGGAGCTGCTCAAATATATGGAGCGTAATAGCTTCATTTAAAATCATACATTTTAAAACATTTTGTATTAAAAAGAATATATGGATTAGTTATAAAACATGTTTCATGGTAACAAGTGTTCATAAATTACATATATGAAAGAAATAATCTGCGAATTGAAAACTTTGGTGAAGTTCCAATGAAGATGGGATGGTCTGATTGTGGAAACAGAGTTGTTAAATGTGATTTCTCTGACAGAGCTCTGTCTTGTAACAGAATCTGCAGCCAGTAAATAATCTGAATATTAAATTTAGGAAAACATAAGTTAGACTGACATAACTGAGTGACCTGGTAGCCATCTGGAAACCAGATAACATAATCATAGGATTCTGAAAGACACGTTCTATGTTGTTCTTGTGACCTCTTGTCAAAGTTCCCTTGTTCTTTTTTTTCTTATTTTTAATATAAGGATATTTGGTAGCTCTAGGTCATGTGAGTATTTTGATGTGCTGATCAAAAAGCTAGGAAGGTTGATGACAACATTTAAGTGATGCATCTCCAAATGTAGTAGCTTAGATCTGAAAAATCCTCAGGCATCACATATGAAAAAAGGTTTAAAACTGAGCCACTGTTCCCCAAAATAGTTTTGGTAGAATACCAGATGAGATGCAGATGCTGAAAGGGGCACCAGCACCACCTTCAGAAAAGAAATAAAATAGCTATACCTGACACAAAGCCTCATACACTGTAGTGAGAGTGACTGTGAAATTACATGTTACTGCTTTGACCTGGAATGAATCCTGAAACTGTGATAATGCTGTTCAACAGTCGGACCTAATACATGCCTCAAAATGTAATAATAATAATAAATATGACTGATTACTATTATACAGTGTTTTCCTCACTAACTCTTATCTCACTATAGAATATAGAATAGATGCATATTTTAATTTTAAGCACTGAAATGTAACCACCTCAAAGAGAGAGCAAGCAGAAACTATTTATTTGTGTGTAGAAGTACTATTCACTACTTTTAAAAGCATGAGAGGCCAATAAACAATAGTTTACAAGTGTTTCATAGGTGTAACAGCAATTTCCTACTCTTTTCCTACATACAGGACATGTATTTGAGGTATGCAACCTTTGAAAAATCCTCTGACAGCAGGAGTATATGAGAGTGAGCAGTGTACTTTTTCCTTCCATGAGCATCATTAAAGGAATGATTCGTTAGTTGTTGGAAATAACTATAATAAAACTTCTGGATTGCCCTTTCTGTGCCATAATAGGTTTTCATTAATTCCCAAGAGCTGTGCCAGTTCTACCAAATTTGATTCCCATTGAAAATTTGTGTTTTTCAGATTAAACTGAGTGGTAAACTAATAGGAATCTTAATTTAAAAAAAAAAAAAAGTGTATTTTTTAAGAGAAAATTGGTAATAATCATTCAGGCCTAACTTGAAATTATTTAATGCGTTTATGCAGAAGGGAGGACTTCATAATTTGGGATAACTAGTTTATAACTTGAGTTGTCCCATAAATAGAAAGAAATGTTATTTGTAAGAGAGATTTTGGGGTTTTGTTCATGAAGGGCAAAGAGGAAATACTAATAGTTAAATGGGAAAGTAAAATAATGTCTGGAAGCCAAAATGGCATACCAAAATATAGAAGTCCAGTCCATATGTTCAACCGGAGTTTATGAAAAAATCTGAGGTTCCTAAATGAAGAGGGAAAAATGTCCCTGCTTCCCCAATTTATCAAATTAGATCCAAAATATGAAATATGAAAGTGCATCCATGAAATTTTTAGACTACTGTGAAGAAGAAAAATCCAAAAGTGTGTAGCACTCTAGACGTTAACTTTAAGGGAATGCTTACCACTGAATTAATTGGTTAGAAAAGTTGAAATTTTCCCACAGCCAGTCATAGTAAGAGGACAAACTGAGGTGCTTTAAATTACATGGATTCAACCCACCTGTAATAATTGAGATTATGTCACCAGGGTTTATCAGGATACAAGGAGAACAAAGCAATATGGTAATCACTGTGTAAAGAGAGCTGAAACAATGAGAAGGTACTCTCAGCACATACTATGATCTAGTGAACTGGAGTAGGAAGCATTATCTTTGTAGTAATGTATATTGTACTTAGTAGTCTTGTCTATATAAAGAACATCAATCATAATCATTAAAAATGTTGACTAGCATTTTTGTGAGCAGGAGATAAAATGCTAGAGAACAATCCATTCATTCATATCCCTACTGAGATATTTATATGAATATTATGGAATAAAAGCAAAATAATATGGCTTTCTTGACAGTAATAATAGCTACATAGAAGTCTTCCAGGGAAACGGTTTAGTTCAAAATGAATTAAGAATAATTCATAGATACAGTACATTTGGATGTCTGTGAAACACAAGAATGTCTTATGGGTTTTCCCAGAGATAAGATCCTTAAATAAATTAGATAATAACTGGGTGATAAGAAAAGTACTGTTAAAAACTCTGCTGATGAGTTCTTTCTGTTAGTCCATTAGCATTTGGAAAAAGCAGTAAATTGCATAATTCTGGATCCAAATAAGCTTTTGTGTGCTGAACAAGGTGCATATTAAGAACAACACTCTATAGAAAAGCTGTGAGAAAACCAATTCATCTTAAATATTTCACTTTTCAATGAATTCTTACAATGCAAGTGCAGTTGGTGGCATGTTAGCAGGCTTTCTGCAAACCACGTCTGAATAGAATAAAAATGGAATGAGTCAATATTATGACTCTTTACAACACACAAGATTATCCTGAATATCCAGTCTTTATAGTGTGACACTTAATAATTTTCTCTGCAGTTAAAATAATATACCTTCCATTGTAAGCATTGTAGACCTTTTTTTGTGTTGACTAATGCAGTTGCATTCCAAGATTTAATTACTTGATGATAAAAATTTTCCAGTTTAATAATATTAATAATTTATCCATTATATTAGATATTATTGCAGGCTTGAAAAACCGTTTTATGGAGTTTGGATATATTTTTATTATCTAAATTTGCTGCAAGATGCATAATTCTAAACCATTCTCTTTTTAATCCACATTTAAAGCTTTTAATGATTTTTTTCTTGTATTTTTATTGTATCTCAGTACATTCAGTGAACCAATTTAAAGTAGCATTGGCTGGATGTTTGAGCTTTCAGAAGTTTTCTGTTTTCATGATGTCAGAGTGATTTCCATTTCACAGGACTTTAGTTCCTCTCTCCATGTGTGAAAATTTTAAATCAGCCATTTTTGACAGAAATACTGTAGCTGTAAGTAAAAATAAAAACATGCCCAGAGCAAGGACACATGACCCAGAGATCTTTATTTAGCTTGGCTAGTTGATTTTTTGTCAGTCATACATTGCTGAAGAGCTTAATAATAGAAAGAGATAGACTTAATGCTAAGAAATTTGTATTTTATGAAAGATACCATTGAAAATTAAATTCTCATACCAATCTCTTTAATAATACAGTATATAATCTTCTTTCCTATTTTCAGAAATTGCTACAAATTCATGTTATATTCTGATTGAAAGCTTAAGAAGGATATTAATTTTTCTCCTAATTTAATTTTCAAGTCTTTTTTTCCCTGTGTACTATTTCGCAAGCCTAGAATCAGAATAATTTAGGTTGGAAAGGTCTTCTGCAGGTCATCCTGTCCAACCTCCGGCTCACAGCAGGGCTAACCTCAAAGTTGGATCTAACTTCAAAGATAGATCATGCTGCTCAGGGTTGTATCCAGCCAAGTTTTGAATATACAAAGAATTTCTAATAGAATTTTCTTCTTTACTTTCAAAGAATGATTTTTGCTTTAATTCATACTTTTATTGGTTATTACATTTTTTTCTGAAAACTCTCTTCGGGTTTTTTGCTAGATAATATCTCAAGACAACTAAGCCTCCACAGAGTTATACATTTTTTATTATTTATTTTATTGTTTAAAGTGAAATCTCCTTAGAAGAAGGTTTGGTAAGATTTCTTTTGGTGACTAAAAGGGAAACAAAAAAATGCAGAAGTAATGAGCTCCAGTTACTGAATTCATGATCCAGTATTACATAAATGCTAGAAGTGGCAATTATTTCTTTGTTTCAAAATGTTGGACAGTATAATTTTGCAGGCATTTGAAATATCAGGAAAATGCCTTAACTTGTAGTTAATAATTTCTTTGAAAATACACTTACTGATTTATATTTTGTTTCATTTGATGAATATCTAGTAAAATATTGAGAACTAATGAAAATAATTAATTTACTGAATATTGGGCTTTTAAAGCAGCAGATATGTTAACTTAATATCAAAATCAGTAATGAAAAAGCTTAGTTTTGCTTTCCTGTTTTCCTAAACCACATCAATTGAGTGGCAGATAGTTTCATGCCAAGTATAAGTCATAGTTACTTATTTAGTAGAGAAAGTACTTTAAAAGTTTCAACATTTTACTTCAAATATGATTTATTTTCACCTAAATCTTCTGAAATTTGTATTTCTAGTGACAATGATACATGTTATTTCCTACACTCAGTTTTTATCAGTTAAAAAAACTATCATAAAAACACTTGGTACCCAGCAAGAAGGACAAAGGATTTAAAATTCCCTATTCCTGTCTTTGCTTTGTCATTACTGGGTCACTGTAATACTTGAATGTCTGAAACTCTACCATATTTTTCTGCTAATATGTATTTTATTAAAAATGCAAATAGCTCATAGCCTTGCCCTTTCACTGAGGTGTCTAAACTTGTATTTCCGTTTAAAAACTAAAGCTATATACTAATTTCTTGGACCTTTTTTTTTTTTTTTCCAAAACATTGGATGCTATTACTATTTACTATTGCTTTTAGGAATTCTTCCCCATTAATGTTTCTCATCTTTTCATCTGTCTTTTTTCTCCCCATGTTGAATACCAACAAGATTATTAACTTTTACCCATTGGCACAGGAACCCATACAAAGTGACAAAACTGAGAGTGGTGCATATAATTTACTTTGATTTGTAGCAAGATTTTTACCGTAGATTCCTCTGTCAAAAAAGCCAGATGGGTGTGGTGGGGGCTGGAAAGATACGGTGAGTCAGAAGTGATATGATTATCAGTGATCAACAGTTCAAAGACCAGCTGATGGCAGATTATCAGTGGTGTCCCCCAGAGATCAATACTGGAGCCAGCACTGCTCAAATTTTTCATTGATGACCTGGTAGAACTGGAATACATGCTCAACAAGTTTGTGGTGACACGAAATAGAGGTTGGTATACCAAGGAACAGAACTGCGATTCAAAAACATCCTGGAAGCTCAGCAAAGGCAAAGGTCAAGTCCTGCACAAGGCAAACCTCCATACATCGTCCTTCAGAAGAGAAAATAAAGACCTTACTGCTGTCTGCGACTTCGTCTTCTACAAATTTGAGGATGAAGAGATGATAGAACCAGATTCTTCTCAGAAGTGTGTAGTGAAAACACGTGTCAACAAGGACAAGTTGGAACAGAGGAAATTATTTTTAGACATAAAGGGAAAAAGAGTTCTCAGTGAAGGTCATCAAACACTGAAACCAGTGCCTAGAAAGGCTATGAGATACTTGGTTTTGGAGATACTGAAAACTTGACTGGACATGGCCCTGAGAAATCTGGTATTACTATGAAGCCAACCCAGCTGTGGACAGGGTTTGGTCCAGATGACATCTGACAGCCCATTCTGTCATAAATTACTTCATGATTGAAATAACTTCTCACAAAGTAAATTCATGAAATTGAAGATTTTCAGAACTTCCTACTGTTTCCATCTCAAGTGCTTGCTAACCTAGAGCTTGTTTCTATGTTTTGTAATCTATAAGAGATTTTTCTTCCTGTCTGTCTTTCTGTTGCAAATTCTTAGCTTTCATGGTGTTCTGAAACGAGGGATTCAGCATCTTAAGTGCATGTTGTGTGAGGAACCCCATTATGTTTAATTTTAAGCCTGTTGCTTCATTGCTTCTTTTAATGCCTGTAGTTCCTGGATTAGGAGAAGCCGTAAAGGTTAATAATCATCTTTCTTCTCCATATTGCACAACTTTGTAGGCCTTGTTTATACTCTACTAACAGTTTTCTCTCTGATGGTGAGGAATCCTTGCATGTCATTTTTTTTCCTATATATTTGATCACCCTTGTTCTTTGTTGGACCTTTTCTAGTTCTAATACATTACAAAAATGGGGTGAGAAGTCCACATTACATTTAATAAACAGGTCGCACTATGGAGCTGAAAAATTAAATAATATGCTTTGTGTTCTACCTTTCATGTTCTAAAAACTGATCTATCTTTGTGATCACTGGTTGGTTTTATGTGTTGCAACTTCTGGAACTTGTTCCTGGTTAATAATGATCAGGTCAGAGGTAATTTTTTTTTTACATTTTAGAATAGGACTGATTTTTTTTTTTTTTTCATATCATCATACCAAAGAACAAAATTATATAGTGCATGAATGAAAGCTAAGATCTGAGTTACACAAAAATGGATGGAGCAATTTGAAAATCGTGTTGATGAAAACTGTCTAAAGCCAAACAGAGCTGCACCTTTGTTTGATAAAGATTAATATTAAGCACTTGTGATATTTTTGGTTTCTCCATGTTTCTGAAAGTAAATTCTCAAGTTCAAAACTTTGTTTTACTTTCTTGCTTACTGATTTTAAATACAACTTGAACTTAGGCATGTTGAAGTTATTTCTGTGCAATCTCTACAATATTCAATTTTTTTTAAAAGGCTTTGAGGTTTCTTTGGAAAGCAATATATTCTCTTTAAATACCAACTTTTTCTTCCTTAATTTTTTTTTTTCCATTAAAGACTGGTATTTTATAAGTACTATTTCTGTTCTAATTTCGTATGCATATAGTCCTCTGACAGAAACATGAACAATGCCTACATACTTTTCAGAGTTCTTTTTACTACTTTATATTTATCAGTTACCAACTTTACTCTGAGATTTACATTTGTGGATACAGAAACACTGTTCTTGCTGTTTGTCAATTGTGATTGAAAAATATTTTGAAAAATATTTTGAATAAATTATGATATTTGAAATAATTTAGTGTTACAGTATATAAGTTTAAGAGCAATAAAATAAATAATATTTTAAAATACAGTGTGAAATAAAAATGAAAAGATTCATAGTTCTGATCACGTGCATGAAATATATTCAGACAGAAATACAGTATTGTTACTTTTTGAAAGGTTTTGTGAACTTTCAAAATTTTTAGAAAGAAGCTTGGATCTAAAAGCATTAAGGTACAACTTATTTTCTAAGCCAGTCACATATAAATATTACATACTTTAGATCACACCCTTTTGAACTAATTGAGTTACAGAAGATACAAGTGGGAAAATATATTTTGGTATTATAAGGATTGTGACATTGAAAGCTCCACAGAACAGCTATTATTCTTTTAAGCAAATTGGAACTACAAACTCTAACCTAAAAGATGATGCTGTCAGTCAAAATGAATTGCTTGATTACAGAGGTGCATTTCAGACTGCTTCAAAATTCACTAAGGGGAAAAATTATGAGCTTGTAATTCTTGCTAGTGTTGAAAAATTCTTTAAGCTGGTGGATTCTGGAAAAAAAATCTTCTATATATGTCATGGTAAAGTCTAAACTCAACTTCCATCATATTCCAGTAAGCAAAAGAGTTATATTCTATACTTGCTCTTAAGCTTCTATTCTCAAATGCTTTCATTAATTTGTGACATATAAAGTGGGGAAAGAAATTTAAAGATTTGAAACCTAAAGAAATGTTATAAGGTTTTCTTCTACAGACAGAATTAAGTGTTTTACTGTCCCCTTTTTAAAACCAATGTTAAAGTATTTTCTGAAAAATGAAGATTTTCTTATATTTTTTGGTCTGGTACTTGCTTCTCTTTCAATTCTAAACTACAGAAGGGAAATCCCTGCTCTTGTAGGACAGGTATGTGAGAATTTTACTATGCATAGGTATTAAGAATAATGAATAACTAACAAATACTCACTTTGAATCAAAGATAAATGAGAAAGATAATTTCATTTCTTTTCTCAAGCTTAGATCCTTACCATTTCATCATTCCTGTTGTACGCAAAATGTACGCAAAAGTTGTCCTAACCATCCTTACTATTGAATACTTTCATCAGTACATTCGGCAATTACAGCAAATTTCACGCAAATTGTTTGGGAAGGCAGTCAAGAAAGATGCAATTTGAATTTTGGGACTCTTTTCATCACGAAAATAATAACTGGAAATTTGGTGTAGCTTAGGAAATATGTGTGGGATTATGTAGCAATTCTGGTGTGTTTCCATTGCTGCAGTCTCTCTAGAGAAGTAACATTTTTAATAGTTCCTTTTAGCACTTCTCTTAAGTAACTGGGAGGTGTAACAGAGCTCAAAACCCAAATCCTGCCAGTTATTGAGATAAATTTTTGGTATTTATTTTCCTACAATCATGTTTGAAAATTTTCTTGGGAAGTGTGATACCTACATTTGAAAATTTCAAAGAATTATTATTTTTTTCTAGTTTCCCCTTCATTAATTAGTCATCCACTGTTTTCTAAAGAGAAGTCTCAGAGTGGCAGTAAATGTGAGCAAAATATCAGTCATTTCTTTTACTTTGCAAATATTTAAGTCATTGAAAATTTGAAATTATATTCCAAGCAATAATCTTTTCTTTACCATGGACAATATATGCTATTTTCAGTATAGACGTATTGAATTTTTAAACAGTTTTTCATGTGAAAAGTCTGGTATTATTTTGAGTAGGATCTGTGGACACTATCATGTATTCTGGCCACTGGACACATTTAAGATTCAGCCAGACAGGGTGCTGGACCATTCTTTTGCCAAGAAAGGTTGGACCAGATGATCCTTGAGGTCCCTTTCAACCTTGGATTCTATGATTCTGTGATTGATAACAAAAGTAACTGCTGTAGTGATGGTGGTGTTTCATGCTTCCTTATTTGTTCTTTTACAGTCTGAAATTTGGTGAGGAATGGAGGGGGTTTTCTGTGTGAAATTTTCCTCCAGCTTAATTAGAAGAAAATGTTCCCACAAAGCATAAATATTTTTTACAATGTGAAACTTATATTTCTGTTTTCTTTCTCCACTCCAAAGTATTTCCTGTAGTTTAATACTTTCTGCTAAAATTCAGAACACACTGTGAGTTAATTTTCAGATGCCTTTAGTTGCAGTTGAAAAAGACCATCGGATATAGGAATACAGTGGGGAATTTTCATAATGTTGAAAGAAATAATTTACAGGTTTATAACAAATTACTGTTAAATTTAAGAAAAAATTTACAGGGAACCCTTGTTTGTTCCTTGTTAGGAAATGCAGAGAAGTTGGGAAGAGAGGTGACTGCATTTGAAACAAGCAATGGGAGTAAAGTGTAAGCAATTGACCTACATTTGGAGATATAAAATATTTCAAACAGCAAAATATGCATGTATAGAAGCAGGTACATATGTTCAAGGTTACTTCATACTTTTCATGTTACTGGAAGTTTGGTCAAAAGTAACATCGAATTAGTGTTTTATAATAGGAATGCAACTTCAGTTATGTTAGTAATAAGAAATACCTTGAAGTGTAGGCCGAAAGAACAGATTTTATCATGCTGAATGTTGATACATCAAAGCGTATAAACAGGTAGGTCACCTGGACGTTTATATTATAAAAATCCCTATTATTTTTGTAATTTAATTATCAAAACCACATTTTTTTTTTTATGTTTCTGTGTTCCTCTACACAATGAATTGAAACCCTGTATCTAAAATGATGTGGAATGGCATAGTTTTCAGTGTCAGGGTGTGAGCTGTTTGTGGCTATTGGCATAAAGCGTAGAATGAAAAATTCTTTTTATGTGCATTCCAGGAGTAGTTGCAAGAGTCTTTTTGAGTGGAATGCAGACTGGTCAATCCCAGGAATGTAGCAAATAAACACTTCTTAGGAAATTAACATAAGGTAGTCCATGATTATGCTGATAAATACAGGAATAAATAGCACTAGAATTATTTTTGGAGATTTTTTTGCTACAATTTACCTAAGTAGTATTAAAAGTAAAGTGTAAGCTTAAAATACATGATACTGGTAGATGTGAAGAGGAAGACAAAAAGTACATGTGTATTAGCTCCAAAAAGAAGTCAGGTGAAGATTAGACAGATAACACTCAAATATGTATTGTTTAACTGAGTAAGTGTGCAAATTGGTTTCTTTCCCTTTCATTCATTTATTTAATCTGATTCTCTCAAGGTATGTTGTTAGTAACCCTGCCTTGTTTAAAACATTGTAAAATTGCATTATACAGAAATTAACACATCATTAGTACAGCACTAGAAAAAAAAAAAAAAAGCTGTCTTAGAGTATTGAATTATAGAGAATCTCTAGTTTACCATAGTTTATTAGAATAAAAAATTATTTTATGTGAATTGTTGCAGACAGACCCAGTAAAAATGTCTGTTTTAATTTTTTCTTCATTAAGGAAAAATTGGAGTGAGATTTACTTCTTACATGAACTTTATATAGGCCCTCCTGGATGCAGTAGTATTAACTAATGATAGCAAGCATGAGATTGTGATCTAAACCAAAGACAATAAGATAAATTATTATTTTTCTTATTAATTAGATATCTCAAAGTGTCATAAAATCATAAAATCAGAGAATAATTAGAATTGGAAAAGACTTTAAAGATTATCAAGTTCCAACCCCCACCAGACCACATTGCTCAAAGCCCCATTCAGCCTGACCTTAAACACCTCCAGGGATGGGGCATCCACAGCTTCTCTGGGCAGCCTGTTCCAGTGTCTGACCATCCTCGCAGTAAAGATTTTTTTTTTCTAGTATCTAATCTAAATCTCCCTTCTTTCAATTTAAAACCATTACCCCCTGTTCGGTCACTACACTTCCTGACAAAGAGTCCCTCTCCTGCTCTCCTGTAGGCTCCCCTCAGATACTGGAAGGCTGCTAGAAGGTCTCCCCGGAGCCTTCTTTTCTCCAGGCTGAGCAACACCAGCTCCCTCAGCCTGTACTCAAAGGAGAGGTGCTCCATCCCTCTGATCATCTTCGTGGTCCCCCACTGGACCCATTCCAACAGGTTCTTGACCCTCTTGTGCTGAGGTCTTCAAAGCTGGACTCAGTACTCCAAGCGGGTTCTCATGAGAGCAGAGTAGAGGGGGAGAATCACCTGCTGATCATGCTTCTTTTGATGCAGCCCAGATAACTCAAAAGAATATGAATAGAAAAATGCACAGGAGCTGTCACTCCTTGTTTTCTCCCTAGCCACTTTTGTCACCTTTCACTATGCTAAACGTGGAAATTGTAGCTTGCAATATTTTAGTCTCAAAATAGTTCTTTACAGAAATGATGGAGTCTTCTGTAACCTATAGGCAGATATTACACAGGCAATTTGTTTTCTACTTGTCTGTACAGACAGTACACCACTGATGTGCTCTGCTTCACTGCAGAGGAGTGTCATTATTACAAACAAAACATCAAAGGAGAACTTTTCAGGGTTTTCCACATTTATCAGTAATAGCTTGAAAAGTTCATTCTGACTAATATGAGTTTCATACAGTTTTTACTGCTACTGTTATAACAAGCCAAAGGTGACAACCTTTAAAATAGATTTTCAGGGAGATAACTTTTATTTTTTGTTCTTCTTGGAATGTTGTCATACAGATGTGACGATGACCCAATCAGAGTTTCCATGTCAATGCTGAATGTGGCATTACAGCAGAAGTTACTGTGCTAGAAGGCCAAGACAGATAACTAGAGAGGCAAAAACAACCCTAACACATTAATAACTATAATCCCATAATGATGTAGCAAGCACAGAAAACGTTCAGTGATTTGATAACTTTTGTTAGCATTTAGTAAATTGGCTTGCCAAATCAGCTGTCATAATCTGTTACTGGCCAGGACCTGTCTCCTTGGTGGGATTGCAGTAGTTAGTCATTTCTTTTTCTTTATTTTCTAGCAGATATTTATATAGTTTGGATGCCTTTGTATTTACAGAGATTTTCATGGTCCAGGGCTGTGTACAAGTGATTACTTCTTTTCTTCTTGGGTCCTTTGGTCTTCACAGTAATTAAGTGTGATCTCGGTGCTTTTGGGGAGGCAATCAAGGTTTATAGATAAACCATAGATGTAGACATTAACTTGAATACATGTGATAAAGTACAATAAATTCCTCTAAAGTTTGCAATAACAGTGTGTCTGGCAGTGTTGGGTGGTATCTCAAAATACTTCTCTGAATCAATGGAGTCATCTGTTTCCTCCTTAGCACTACTCTCATTACAGCATCATACCAATGCACACATGCATATATAGATATAGTCACATATATTTATATCAATTGTTCTCTTTCTTTTGCTACCTTCATACTAAATGCATGTATAATCAGCATGAATCTTTTGAGTACTGGCTGAGCTTAGAGTAGTAACCACAGGACTTGACATCAGAGGTGCTAAACGAAAAACTATCGCTTTACTGGTTTGGCATCCAGATGTGTTCTAACAGTGTTGTGGTACTCATTACCATTCTATGTGGAAAAAAAGGGTGGAGGAGAAAACCCCCAGGTGTACACAGACCCTTATTTTGAAAGTCTGTTTCACTCACTGAAGTGATAGAGTAAAATGTAATACTTTAACAGGTGATTGCTGAGTGACAAAAAAATATGACTTTTTTTTCTGAAGTATTATTTTAACCAGAATCTTGGAATGTTTCCATGTGCTCTGAGGTCATTATGTTAGTGAGGTTCAACACAGGAGCAGAGAGCTCACAGGTGACAAGTTGCCAGGCTACAGCCTTAGTTATTACTTGAGTATTTGGAGCATTTAAATCCTAGTGCTGGTACTAAGGCAGCTAGCTTATAAGAATTTTTTGTTTACACTTCTAGATGGAGGAAGCTGATAAGTTGCATTTCTTCTTAGTATCTCAGCACTAATCGAGTACTGTATTTAGATTTTATAAAGAACTTTCTTTAAATGCTAATTTTAGCTGACATCTATAAGAATTTTTTACTATACCTAAGCTGAACCCTTACTGTTCTGACTTCTTTTGTGAGACTAACGTAAACCTTGCTTTGCATATTTTTTTGACCATGCAGGAAAAAAAAATCACTTATTTTAATTGTATGAAATTACTGAAAAAGCCTTAAGGTGTTTTGTTTGTGTGAATATATTTTAGGGAGCTACACACTTACTGTCCCTTTCTTATAGTTCCAAAGCTGAGTCATAAGGATGGTTTTATTATCAACCTTGTGCAGACTGGCCTGTTACAAATTCACTAATGTTACATTTTGGGTTAAAAATCTCCAAGCATATAACAGCAATGATTTTGATCAACTGTTTCTTACTGCAGTTTATGATTACTTGCAAAGAGTCACTCTCAGTAGAATTACATACTTCATCTACTTGTTCTTCCTCAGTTTTTCCCTGAGTTGTAGTAACACCAGAGCTGACAGCAAAATTAATATCTTTCCTTGTCAACAGAGATGCCTCTTTTCTTATGCTTTCTATTCCAGAGTTCATACAACCTGCTTTCCATTTTATGTTGAGTTTTATTTGTGCAATTTACTTTGTCATCACCCTAGAATTCTCAAGTTCCTTCTTTCTGACACAAGGAGAGCATTTATTGCTTTTCTCTTTAAGCATGAGTTCTCTCCATTTATTGTCAAACAAGATTTTAGTGTTGCATTCTGGAAAGCATACTAGAAGTTAGCTATACAGTTTCCTTGTACTGATATCCACATTAGACAAAAGAGAGTAATATAATAAATATATAACCTTAAAAAAAAAAAAAATTAAATTAATTACTTTCTGTTGGAATTGTCTAGAAAAAGCAGACAGTGTTGCTGTGCTTTATGACAGTCCTAATGAAACATCACAGGTGTTTTCCACCCCTTCAGTATTTGTTAAATTAAGTTTTCCCTTCCAGGAACTTTGGTATTTACTTAGAAATAAATACAAGGCCTTTGTAGACTTCATGCCTTCCTACCTGACATGACTTCTGTGTACAGTATTCACAAATCATGCAATTTGGTGAATAAACCGGCCTTTAATACTTTCTATTGATTTTATGAAATCTGATGAGAAAGTAAACTTGCAGTTGTTAAGGTATATAACTGAGCAATTTTAGTGCAAGTTCTGAAAACTAATAAAAGATATAACAATGCAGTCATCGGATAAAAGTTGCAATTATGAAGAAATCAATAAGATTTTTCAAATTATTAAAGAGCCTCACTAATTAAGTAGATGATTGTAATGTATTTAAGGGGTTATACTTAGGGAAAATAAAAGACCTGTCAATTTTCTGTTAAGAATATTCAGGGGGAGTCATATTGGTTGTGGTTTTAAGCCTTTGCCAGTGTTTTAGTCGGTCAAGTTTAAAGACCTTTCTACTGAAGCATATAGTTAATCACAGAATGCAACTGTGCCTACAGTGTAAATGTCCATGATTCTTTAGATATGTCCTGGAGGAGAGAGCCCAAAGTGTGGATGTCTTCTAGAAGTATTGCTATAAAAGTGCTCAAGTCACTCCACTTTAGTTTTGTCTTTGACGGTATTTACTCCCATAACACTTCAAACACACACAACAGAAAAGCTTAAGTAAAACAATCTTTTAATCTCAAACAGCCTAGGAACTAGCTCAATGACTCCATGATTTAAGTCAATGTTTATAGTTACAAAACTGTGAAAGGTATCTCACCCACAAGCATGTGCACATCCCTACAAACGTACATAGGACAGTGCAGGTAGGATGCTTCTTTTCTAAAGCAAAAGTACCAATTAAAAGGGAACATATCACATGAGAAACACACAAAAATATTTAAAGCCCCAGGTCATTGATATCTGGAACCAGAGAAACCCATCTAGATGAGTCAACAAAAATGAACTCATGAGTCATTGCCAGGATGAGTCTTGCCCAGGATGACATGCAAACTGAAGAGGGTTAATAGCTTCAAGGGGTGTAGGGCTTTGGATTGCAGGCACAAGAGAGGAGAATTTTGGGATTGTGCTGGGTGTTTTAAGGGGATTGTGGGAATGTATGAGAATTATTTGGGGATGTTTTAGGAAAGGACCAAATGTAGTGAAAGGATCAAGGTGGATCAGTGTAGCAGCGTGCAAAAAAAAGAGAGGGAAAAAGGGGCTGGTTGAGTATAAACAATTTGCTGGTCAGCGTGCTTACCTGACTGAGCCCTGTGCTTGATCCCAGCAGTCTTATCTTTTGTGGGGCTGTCTTTTCTATTCTAAATATGTATATGTGAAGGGTAGTGAAATTCAAGCCTGACTACCTGGCAAGTAAGATACCAGCCACTAGAATGTGACCACAAACCTTAGGGGCTCATGGGTCCAGGGGCAAGCAACTGGAGGTGATTCAAGTCTGAGTGCTGTTTACTGGATAAACTGGTTAAAGACCAGCTACCAGGGAGACCCATATTGTATTCAATCTCGATCAGACAGAGGGCAAGAATAGGATTGAATCTGTGATTCATATTTACATGAGTGTTGGTAGCATTCGTCCTGGGAAAGGCTCTGTTCTCTGTTTAGATAGGCCAGCCCTATGAGCGTGCATGCATGTGTGCCCATCTCTGTGCCTGTCAGGAATGTGTACTCAGCATCACTACTGGCTAAAGCTGGTGATGGAAAACCACTGCTCCCAGGATTTGGCTGCCTTGGACAGTATTGAGTCCATTTATAGGTAGCATCCCAAGAACGAGAGGGAAAAGTGGCTTTGAATGGTGTTGATGGTGCAAGTGAGATAAAAGAAACGGTGTTCTTCCATGTGCACTTTCCTCGTAATGGAGTGTTTCTTAAAGAAAAGCTTGTCTGGCTTTGGAGCCCACTACCTGGACCCAAAATTCCTCTGTAATTGCTATAACCCAATCCTTTGACTATGGACGGTGTTTACCCCTTAAATTACTGAAAAAAAACCCAAAAAAAACCCTAAAAAACCCCCAACTTTATTTAATGATGTCCTATTCTAAAAAAAACATCAGAGAAACAAACTATGCTCCATCAATTCTCTAGAAATATAAGACAGATGATGGGTGTAGGCTAGTAAGAACTGACATTTTGACCATGTAAATGGTATAAAATCATCAAAACCTTTTCTAAAGCCATCTAATTAGTTGTTCAGTATCTCCTGTCCACCCACTTATTCATTCTTTCAGTAGCAATTATTTGTTGTCACTATTTCTTACACTCTGATAATTCCAAGAGAAAGACCTAGAGAAATATAATGAGAATGTATTTTACTTTAATTGGCTTTTGGCTATAGAATGCAATTTGCATGTTTTCTTAGAATAAATAATGAATTAAACTTCATTTTGCCCAGGACCTATGTTTGTCACATGATTAATTAATAACTTTTTAGTTTAGGAGTAGATTTTACTTAAAACTATTACAGTTTTCCATTTATTCAGTTAGAATGTATCTCTTCCTGCTCTTTTGTGTGGAAAACTGTACTATTTTGTAAAAGAAACCATGGAGGCCAGATTTGCCTTTAGATGGTAAATTTCAAATAGGAAATAGAAGGAAATATATAAAGATACATATTAAATACTTGCCTGTCTCTTTGAACCTTCTTAACATGCATCTATATTCCTGAAAGTGGATTTCAGCAATTTGGAATTGAATTAGTGGCTGAATATTAGGTAGCTTAGTTTACCTTAGTTATTATAGATAACTATTCAATTCCATCACTGCATTTTGTTGACAAATTAAGGACAAATAGAACTAATCACTAAATCACAGGGTTGTGGTTTTCTTTTTTTTTAATGTTAGAACACAATAGCTAAGCCCTACAGGTCATAGCTGTTAAGTTCGGTAGAGGTTTTTTCTCAATTATCATAACTGTTAAGAAATTACCAGATATTACCTCCTCATTTTGTGTGATTCATATTAGAAATATCACAGATGGTAATGAAAATATGCTGATGTAGGAAATGTAAAGGAAGAAAAGCAATAAACAAATGCTGTTACAAGATACTCGTTTTCTTTCAAGCTACAAAAAGATCACCTACATGAATCACCCTATCAAGTATTTAGCCAGTGGCTTAAGAACATCTTTACATAAATGCATAACAAACCCAGTACAGCCTACAAGTATTTACAAATTCAGTATAGACTTATATTACAAGTTTTCTGTACTAATGATAAAATTAGACCAGAATGTGATGCAGGGAAGGAGGCCTAAAGCACTAGGGTACACTGATAACTAGTCAATATCCAAAAGGGATAAGAACAAAACAAAAGCAAAACCCAACGCCCACTCCCACAACCTGCAAAAAAATCCCCACTTTGTAAAGTACCCTGTTTTAAGCCTCTCACAAATGACAGCTAAACAGATTTTTTTCTTCCTGCTTTTAGGCCTTAGTCTTACAATGAAAACCACTTATCAGTAAAATTACCTTAATATTGGTTACATTTTCTTCTATTTTGTCTGAGAACTCTAGAACAGGATTGCTTACTTCCGGGGTGTCACAAAGGGTTAACTCATCCATGTCAAAAAGTATTTTATGATGATGTTATCTTTGTAGGAATATATGTTTCTATACCAGTCAAAAAATAGCGTAAATATAAAACTATTATTCGCAGTACTGGAAAAAAAATATTATTGGAATACATAACTGGAAGCTGCTGGCAAAATTTACAGAAAATCAGTGAAGGAGGCAATTCTTTTTTTCTGTCAGGATAAGAATATCTTTCATTCAGTGTTTTGTACAATGTTCTGTTGATCAGAACTGTTCATCCTAATAAACGTTTTTTACACTTTAATTTAGCAATTGGCGATGATCACTGTTTTCCATAGGAGAGAATGTTTTTCTCAACATATCTTTATCTATTATTTCTTTGACTTGTCTTTTCATATTTTTGCAAATAACTTATTAAAAAAAAATGCATTTCTTCTGCATATAGTGCAGCGAGAGAAAGATTTGAAAATTTTTGTGGTTGTATTAAAACCTGTTAAAATATTGTGAACCTGGATGCACATCGTTGAGAGCATTTTCCTTTGCTGAAGCTCAAGCTAACACAGGAATTCTGTTCATTCTGTCTTCTGCCTTGGGCTACTCTTTAGTATTGAACCACCCCAGATTGCTCATATAAAACACATAAAACTAAAATATAATTATTCAAACCAGTATCATTATCATTATCAATAACTTATTGTGATTAACACTTCTAATACACTTCCTTAATCTTGTGCTGTATTGGCTGAGTAATCAATATTATTTTGAAGACTTTGAGTGATGTTGATTGTGTAGCCTCTTCTGATAGGGTTTTTGAAGCCTTGTTTAAATATTTAGTTTATGGAATAATATTCATAAATTGTAATAAGTGGAGCTACAAAAACTTGGGTATTTTCTCTTTTTTTTCAAAAAGAGTAAGATTTATTCCGTCTCCTAGAAAATTGTTTGATTCTTATGAACAGAGCTCTATATTCTTGGAACAGGAGCAAGAAGAGAAGTAAGCTGTGCAAAAGGTAAAAGCCTAATTCATGCTGGGTATCCCAGTCTGATTGAGGTTGGAAGGGACCTTTGGAGATCATCTTGTCCAGCAACTTGCTGCATGTGCAATAGTGATACTTTGGGGATGTTTGTACTTGTGGAGAATGACCACTGGCTGTTTGACCTCACTGGTTATCCAACAAGAAACACTGTGTTGAAAAAAAAACCTGTTTTAACTTGACACATATTTCACTGATAGCAATAAGAAAAGAGTAATGATGAGAAGTTAAAGAGTTTGAAAGGATCCTTTCTGTATCTTCACTTTTACTTGTACATCAATCTGAAACATTGTTGTGCAATATAATTTTATGAGAAGTATAAAGAAATGTGGATGGACACTCAGACTCTGTGCATGTTTCATTTTTTCTCTCATTAGTTTATCCATTTCTTACTGTCATTGTTATTAAAGTCCATTATTGCTTTCGTACTGGTGCATCTCAAAGGCCAAATTAACTGCAATTAACTGTAGATGTAAAGTGATTTTTTACTTGCTAAAAATAATTATAATGTAACATTGAGTTTGACCTTGGAGGCTAATTGCATCATTTTAGAAACAAAACCCAGAACTTTAACACATTAGCCATAATTTACTTCCTTAACACTTAAAAATTGAAATATTTTTAAGTGTATTTAAATGGACTTTTATTTTTTTTATGCTGTCTTGTGTGCTTTATTAGAAAGCAGTAAGGAATCTCAAGGCCAACATTGCTCTGAAGTATGTCAACAGAAACACAAGGCTAATTTAAAAAGGTTTTATTATATTTCCTATAAAAGAGTGAACTATTTATAGAACCCTGTGATTCACTTGTAATGTAACTGTTATTTCTGTGTAACATCTGTTGCACTTTGTTACTACACTCTCCTTTTTTTTCTGGTGAGGTTTTTTTGTTTGTTTGTTTTTGTTTTGGTTTGGTTTTTTTTACACTTGGTACCTGCAGATCTGGGAAAGGTTGCTTTTCATTAAATGTTTATAGAAGTGAGAGAACTTTCATTCTGGAGGCTTTGTATGTCATTGTACGGTAACTCCCAGAAAAGTACTGAGTGTCAAAAGCAGGGCAGGGGGATGAGGGAGTGTGGAGGTAGGCAGGTGTCAGCAACCAGTGGTGTAGTGGCACAGTGACATGGGTTAAAGGAGTAAGAATTAAAAGATGGGGAAAAAAAAGAGAATGATCAAATACAGAGTTTGTATGAAGGAGATAAAACATAAATGTATTGTAATGCTGGAACCGGTAGAATATCTTGTTTATTAATGTCTGACTTGCAGTAAAACAAGCAGGGATCTACAGTGTGGAAATATGCATAACCAGGTATCGTGGTTTAACCTCAGCTGGCAACTAGAACCATGCAGCTGCTTGTTCAGACTTCTCCATTCCATCTCAAAGGCTGGGAGGAAGAGGGGGAAAAAAACCCAAACAAACACAGGAAAAGAAAAGGAGAAAAAAAACCTTGTGGGTTGAGATAGAGATAATTTATTAGAAATAACAGAAAAGGAATAACAACAATGATAACAATAAGAATAACAACATGGGCCACTCTCACTGCCCAGTGGATTAGCGCTGTCCTGAGCAGTGATTGTGGATTCCTGCCTCCCAGCTAACCCCCATTTATATACTAAGCATGACATCTATGGTATGGAATATTTCATTTGCCATTCCATCATTCTGTCTATTTTTCTGTGGGAAGCTGAACAAAGTCCTTGAATAGTGTAAACATCAACAAGCAACAAGTAAAATCAATAGGTATTTATTGACATTCCTTTTGCAGCAATCACTAGAAAGTTAACTCTTTCCCAGCTGAAACCAAGGGCAGTATCCACCTCTTATTCCATACCATTTTCATCATGCCCAGGCCCCACACTTTTCATAGTCACCACCACTTTCCTGTCTTTGAAATATATATAGATACATAGACATGTATACAGATATCATTCTCTTAGTTTGTGGGCCACCGCTCTAAAATGTTCATTGAGTTCATTTAGTCCATAACTTTCAGCTCCATCTGTCATAACAGTCTTTCAAGGAAGGAGAGATGATGAGTGTGATATTGAATTGTGGCACGCTGTATCTGAAACTCACAACTGTTGTATCTGGCATGGTCCATTCCCACAGTCCGTGGACTGAAGATGCCAATCTTGAGAAAGTTGCCACGTGCCATATGCTGAAGCCAGTCTGGTTCCATCACTGCTGCACTTTGCTTGGTTTCATCAAGGTTCATTCATCATTAATTTAGGTGATTCTTACTGTAATACTATAGATACAGCATATAGCAACCATAGTAGTAATGACACATAGTGGTAAATTAGTAATTACCATCATACAGTTTAATTAATTGGCTATTCTCATACAAAATCAAATCACCATGAGGTGTTCACTGGATTTCCCAATCCTTAACACAACAAGTTAACTAACCTTAACCACATCCATAAACCACCAAATGCGCTCAGGTCTTTGACCAAAAGCAGTCTTGTGAATGGGTATGTATTTGCCTCTGGCAGGAATAACCCAACTGTTTTCCCTAACATATTTTTCATGTGCACTATGGGAGTTTTATCCCCTTCCACAGTACATAAAAGTTATGACTGGGCAGAGCCAGCTTGATTGGCAAATCCTCTGGTGCTAATGAACCAGGTGGCCTTTGCTAAAGGTGCATCCCACTGTTTTAAAGTCCCACCACCCATTGCTCTCTATGTAGTTTTTAACAGTCCATTGTATTGTTCAGTCTTCCTGGAGGCTGGTGCACAACAGGGGATGTGATATACCCACTCAATGCCATGCACTTTGGCCCAAGTGTTTATGAGGCTCTTGTGGAAGTGAGTCCTGTTTTCTGACCCAGCTCTTTCTGTCTTGCCAATGTAAAACTTGCTTTTCGAGGCCTGGGATAGTGTTCAGATGGTGGTATAGGGCACAAGGTATGTTTCTAGCCATCCTGTGGTTGCTTCTACCATTGTAAGCGTATAGTGCTTGCCTTGGCAGGTTTGTGCCAGTGTAATGTAATCAGTCTGCCAGACTTCCCCATATTTGTAGTTCAGCCATTGTCTTCCATACCAGAGATTTTAGCTGCTTGGCCTGCTTAATTGCAGTGCATGTTTCATATTCATAAATAACCTGTGTGATAGTGTCCATGGTCAAGTCCACCCCTTGGTTGTGAGTCCATCTATGTGCTGCCTGTCTTCCTTGATGTCCTGAGGTGTCATGGGCCCACCAACCTATAAATAATTCACATTTATGTTACCTCACTAGGTCCACCTGAGCTGCTTCAATCTTAGCAGGCTGATATGCATGCTGATTGTTTTGATGTTCCTCAGTGGCCCGACTTGGGTACATGAGCATCCGTGTGATGTATTTGCACAATCAGATTCTCTATCTGAGCAGCAATATCTTGCCACAATGGGGCAAGATGGGTTTGTCTCTATACTGCCAGTTGTTCTGCTTCCATTGCTGTAACCACCCCCACAGAGCATTTGTCACCATCCACAAATCAGTACATAGATAAAATACTGGGCATTTTTCTTGTTCAACAGTATCTAAAGCCAGTTGAATGGCTTTTGCCTCTGCAAACTGGCTCAATTCTCCATGTCCTTCAGCAACTTCTGCATCTCATCAGGTAGGAGTTCACACAGCAGCCTTCCACTTTTAATGTTTTCCTACAGTCTAGCAGGATCCATCAGTGAACAGGGCATATGTTGTCTCATTTTCTGTTTTTTTATTACGAAGTGGAATCTCTTCTGCATGTGTCAACTTCTCCTCTGGTAATATTCTGAAATCTTTCCCTTCTGGCCAGTCCACCATCAATTCTGTGATTCTGGGCCAACTGGGCTTTCCTGTTTGAATTCATTGTGTGATCAGCATGACCCACTTACTCCATGTAGCGTAAGTTGCATGATATGTAGAGGGGACCCTTTCTTTGACTATCTAGTCCAGCACTGGCAGTTGGCATGCTAAAAGGAGGTGTGCTTTGGTACCAACCACTTTCAAAGCAGCTTGGGCCCCTTCATATACTGCCAATATCTCTTTTTCAGTTAGAGTATAGCAGGCTTCAGATGTTCTGTATCCCCAACTCCAAAACCCATGGGATTGACCTTGAGTCTCCTCTAGTGCTTTTTGCCAGAGGCTGTTTCTTGTTCTTTGTTAAAAAGATTGTAATTGCTCAGGGAGCATTTAAAATTGTTGTTCTTCTGGGTAACTTGATAGAGAGGGCATGCAATCAGACTGTAATTTGGAATATGTATTCTCCAAAAACCCACATGACCTAAGAAAGCTTGTGCTTTCTTTTTCACTAGTTGGTGGAGACATAGCTGCTATTTTGTTGATCATATCCATTGGGATCTGACAGTATCCATCTTACCATTCTGTTCATAAGAGATGGATCTCCTGTGCAGGCCCCTTGACCTTACTTTATTTTTATGGCAAAACTGCCCTTCAGAAGGATTTAGATTATATTCTTCCTTTTCTCAAAAACTTCTGCTGTGTTGCCCCACATGATGATGTACTGGATGATGTCAGTGTACTGGAGGTCGTCTGGAACTTGACCCTGTTCCATCTCAGTCTGGATCAGTCCATGGCAAATGGTAGGGTTTCCACCCCTGCGGCAGTTGACTCTGAGTGTATTGGATGCCCCTCCAAGTGAAAGCAAACTGTGGCATGCACTCTGCCACCAAAGAGATTGAGAAAAATACATTAACAATATCAGTTATAGCATATTGCTTAGCTACCTTGGACTCAGTTTGTATTGAAGTTCTAAACATGTCTGTCATGGCAGCATACAGCAGTAGTGTAACTTCCTTCAGGCCACAATATTCTACTGTTAGTCTTCACTCTCACTATTGCACTGGCCATATGAAATGAGGACACCAGGTGACTTGCTGAAGCATATATTTTAGTGTAACTTAAAAGGTTTCATTAACTCACAGGAAAGTACAGCTCTTTGGGTCAGACTTAGATGAAAAGTTAGTTTTCTGATGAGAAATTAAAAATTCCCATGTCTCCTTCACTGTATGTGCTCATCTGGTACTTGCTAGAATCTCCTGTGCTCTGGAGCCACTGTGCCCCAGAAAGTGACACTACATGGTGTCTGTTCAGGGTTTGTAAGCCTGCCTTACCTGAAGTCCCAGTGCGGAGGAGTAATGCTAATGTTAAGGTTCAACAGAGTATATCTGCTTGAAAGGGAATATAAACAAACATGAAAGAGGTATGTACTTTCTGAGCCTGATGCTGTCACTCCACTCCATCCTATGATTGACATTACCATCACCCCCAAAAAGCCATGACTCTTACATAATCACTTTGCACAAGTAAGAGTATGAGTATTCTTATTAATTGGCTCCCAGATGCTTTTCTCCTTAGTTGATGACTCACCAGCACTCATCAGTGCTGTCACAAACTTGAGTTAGCTCTTTTCTGACACATTGTGAATGAGTAAGAATTGATGTTTTGTCAACAGCAATGATAAATTCTTGTATTTTATTTTCCTGATGGTAATCACAATACTACTTTTTGAATGCAGGTGTTGATTATTTTGTGGCTTTAATTTCTAAGTAGATTCTTAATTCTCTCAATTCTTCTGCACAAATATAATCCAATTATGAATAACAATATATGATCTTTGATATTATAATAAATTAAGGCTTCATGCTTTGTCAAACCACTATGTAATAAAGGAAACGTGGGTTTATATACCAGCAATATTTGGACCAGTTGTCTGCCTTTCTCTCATGATATGAGTAGAATCACTCTGCTTGGTTTGTGCTATCTGTAAGTCCAAAGAAAATCTGATGTTCATGGACTTCGATGATGCTTCAGAAAGCAGTGAAGGAAAGCCTGAGAGGAGAAGCTAGGCATACAGTGCTGGGCTGAGAAAGTGATTGTGTCCATTGCAATTGAATCTTGAAAGCTGATTATGTTTAATGAACCATTCTGAATTTTCTGTGAAAAGCTTAGGAACACCTTTCTCTATGGGGTACAAATCTGAGGACTTCTCTAGTATGAAAATGCCAAGACATTTTCTAACAGAATCAATAAAGCTAATAGTAATAAATCAGCAGTGGAACATCTAGTCTTCCCACTTTAAATCATTGGTATTCACCCCAAAACTGAAAAGGAACTCAAATATGAAATTACTGGCTGCTATGTGTACTGTATAATGTACAGCTTCAATTGACCATGGAGTGGTAAATGAGACGCTAAGGTGTTTTTTTTTTTAAATGGCTCCAGGTGTGATTCAAAATGTACTTTTTTAACTTCTAGAAAGCCAAAAGAAGTTATAATAAAAACTTGAATTTGTAAATGAATGGAAATATATTATTATAGAAGAGGCAATGCAGTTTTAGCAGAAGGAAGCCATGCCTCATTGCTCTGTTCAAATTCTTTGAAGGAATCATTGAGCATTTGAATAGCAGGATTCCAACCATGTGTGTCTATGTCTTCATTACCGTTTTTCTTTGGAGCAGCAGTACGTTTTAAACAATTCTTTGGTGCTTTTCATTTACTGCTTCTTGGTTGATCTCTTAAAGTGGTTTGAGGAGTTTAAAATAGATTTCATTTTGGAATATACAGAAGCTCCACCCCAGGTGTTATCAAAGACTTGCACGCAGATGGTGGGGTGACCTCTAAGCCCAAAGCTGTGTTAGGTCTCACCAACGGTTTTAGACCCTGTTGGAGGGCCTGTTCAGTCTGGGGCAGTTTATCTGAAATAAAACTTTTGAACCACATAAAGTGTAAGTGTAGGGATCACATCTCCAATTGCTTTAATCTGACAAAAAGAGAGCAATAGATTTTCTCCTTTCTTTTTAAATTTGCTTACTAATATGTACATAGCTTTGGAATACTTTCGACAAGGTCCATCACTGAAAACGCTTAGGAAATTTGTCATCAGAAGGAAGGACTTTTTTTTGAGATTATTAATTTACAGACTATACATAGATGACAAAAAGAGGACCAGTTTTCACAAGTGAAGGAGATTACCAGTAGGATTCACCAGATGTCTCGTGAGCATTACTCAGCTGTGGAAAAGCATTTCAGTAACAAAGTATTCTGCTGATGCAGAGCTCTTAAGACCATTTATAATAAAAACAAACCATAAAGGGTGGTATAAATGTATTTTAAAAGAGAAAAGGTGAGGGGAAGGGTAGTGTAACATTATCTACATGAAGGTGACCACAATTATGGATTATATTCTGTACAGGAGTCTGTACAAGAAAGCGCTGGTTTATCTGGGATTTGTTCCATGAAGAAGAAAGCTGAAGGGAAACATCAAGGTTTAAACAATCACACCAAGTACAGAAAATACAAGCAGATAGAGCCTATTTATTCTTCCTACAGCATCAGAAGGAGGAAACACTTCAGAAAATAATCGAGGCAGAATTAAATAAAACTATATATTTGTAATTACCACAAATTTAAATCATTACTGCCATTGTTCCTGAGTGCATTTTTTATGTGAAAAATATTCAAAATGTAGGAAATCATAAAGATTGCAAGCCTGACAAGAGCTACTAAACACTTAGGAAGTACAATTCTGGCTCGAGAAGTTTCTTCTGAAGGAATATGCTTGAGTTTCCCTCTTCATCATTCTGCTTTTATGATCTTCTTCCCAGCAAAGTTGTGAATATATGATGATAAATACTGATGCCAGCAAATTGGCTCACACTAACTCTTTCAAAAATCATAATATTCTTGACTTGTACCTAGCAAGAGTCATTGAAACAAAAAGTAGAAAGCTCCTTTTCCCCACCCTGGTGTCCTCCACATATAACTGGACAATTGAACTTACAGGCATGTCTCCTTATGTTTAACATTATATTAATTCACTTAAACTACCTGTTATGAAAATTTGAACTTTAGTTTTCAAACTGTGAGCTGGCAAGTAATGTCTGTCAAACCTGCAGTTACCAAGAGTTAGTCACATGATATCCACTGTCACATAAAAGGAAGATAGATACTGAAATAAAAGAGTTGAGTATAAAATAATCTGAAAACTTTTTTTGTTTTTTAGTGCTCAAATCACAGAATTTTCATAAATTTTATATTTGCATTTGTTCAGAAGCAAGTAAACAATCAACTTCAAACAAGTATCTTTCATTTATTTATTTATGCTGTGTGGTAGTCTCTGGGACTTTGTATAAATCTGAAAGATACTCTTGTTTTTGAGATCCTGCTTTTAGTGATTTTGATGTCAAAGTATGTACAGACTAGGTCCACAAGGCATTCGTTATTTCATAGTTCTGATTTTGTTGACTGACTGTAAGGTTTGTGTCCAGCAAAATGAAATGAAATTATCCACTTCACTCCTGAATATTGGCTGCCAAGATTTAAATTTTTATGAAGGAAAAATGATATTTCTAAAAAATACCTTAGTGTGAGGATGCCATAAAATTAAAGAATAACAACAACAACAAAAAAAAACAAATAAGGGTTGTTTTACCCTCAGTTTCATGTGTAGTTTGTTTTTTCACATTTGCTTGCCTAAAAATGTTTAATCTTACTGTGCTCAAAATCTGCATTATAAAAGATTAGTTTCTTAAACTGTCAAAGTAATCTCATCCAGGAAAACTGTTACTTCAAAACAGTTTTGAGCCAGCACTTTCAGTCATATTTAAATTACTGTTATGGGTGGGAGGGATGCAGAATAGGCTCATGGTAGCATCACTCTTTCAGAATAAGATATCGGAGTCAGAATTTGAAAAAGTATAGCCAGAAAAGTAATGTTATTATCATCTTTTTAAAATTCCACCACTTCTATTGCATAACAAGCTTTGCATTGCATGCTGCTGCATCTTATGATTATCCTGTGTAATTGATGTCATTCTCTGTGCTTTATGTAGCTCTAATGCTTCCATTATATAAGTGGCTGTGAATATGCCACTATTTATGATCCTGAAGAATGTGAGGTTATTCATATAATAAAGGCATGGCATACAGTATCTCCTGCAAGAATTGCCCATGCTATTTTTTTGCAGAAAGAAGAAAAGTCGACAGAAATTGGTGTAAGTCACTGAATCCCATTACTGTCCTCTACTGCAGAATGCATGGCTCTTGATCTTCCTGTTGCCTTTATTCCTTTTCCTCAGCTAGGATTTGTCATTTTCCTAGAAAAATAAACCAGTTGACTTAAGGGAAAAAAAAGCACAAACAGGTTCTCCTAGCTTAATTTTTTATATGTTATTTACTTTCTGATCCCTTTCCTGCCTCACAGGAATAATCTGTAGGAAATGCAATGTCACAGTCCTGAAATTGATACATAGCATAATCTAATGGATCTTTATTGGATAGACGTCTTCAGTGGCAGAAAGTCTGCCACTTTCTTTATTCAGCTCTCATGTTCTTACTGATTCTTACTTCTTCCCATGGTCAATGGGGCTCACTGACATAACGCTGTTTAAAAGTTCCAAATCAGGATATGTATTGTTACATGGAATGTCAGTTTTTTATCCCTCTGTTGCATGTATTTTATCTCCTAAGTGAGATGAAAAGTGCCAATACAAGTTTTTTCTTCCAAAATGGATACTAAATTCTGATACCAAGAACAGTGCAAATGCAGTTTGTATGGTAGGTAAAGCAACGTAACAAGACAGTGAGATAGAATAAAAATAAGAGTAATAATTTTAAAGTTCATGTAATCACAATATTAAGTATGAGAGAATAGGAGAAAACACTTTGAAGCAAAAAATTTCATGGTGGTAGAGTAACAAGATCATCATAATCTGTAGAGTTACTGAATCTCATGCTTTCTGCAACTGAATATGCAGATATTTTGCCCTTGAAGTGAATACATCAAAAGAAAATTAAGGAGTATTTATCATAAATACTTCATTTTCAGAGCAGTGCCGATACTTCATATATTGAGAGAAGTACAGCTGTGCAGGTACAGATGAACATGTTTATCCTTCCTCAAAATACTTTAAAAAGTGCTTTATACACCTGAGGACAGTATTCTTTTGCTTTTTTATATTGCAGACTTTGAACACAGAAGATGGCACAAGTAGCAGAATCAAGAAATACTTGGGTTGTACCAAATAAAATAAATAGATTTATTATCTCCATCTGTCATTGTCAGATATTTTTCAAGGTGTGTCATTGTCATAGGACTTTCCTGAGTCTTTTCCAATTTGACAACATAATCTTTCCAAAAAGGATACTGAATTTGGAGCTTTAAAGATGGATGCAACTGAAATCCAGATGTGGCACTTAAAAAATCTCCCTCATGCTACAAATCAAGAAGTGTATATCAGAAATGAAGGAGAGAAAACAATAGCTCCTTTGGCACTTTTGACATATCTGTCTTTTGGTGTCCCATAATAGTTTTAATAATAACAAGTGCAGGTGTAATAGTTTCTTTGTTCCTTGATATTATACCATGCATAAAGTCAGGAGTCATATTCATTGTTTTAGCTGTAGCACAATATAAGAACCACATACGTGCTGTGAATCCTAAATACTTTTTCAATGTCCCTGTATTTCTCAGCTCCATCTTCCATTTGTAAATACAGTAAATTAATTTCTGTTTCCTAGGTACCTGACCTTGCTGGCTGTATTAAAATGCACTCAAATGAGTCCATGATATCGACAAACTAGGTTGGGAGAGTACCTGGAGGCTAAAATTAAGACAAAAATTTAATAGATTATTTTATTTTTATGGTATGATGGATTTCAGTATTAGATTTGAACTAGCTTATTACCGGTTTTCACTACACAAATTATTTGTTTGTGCATTTCATCTGCAGTGATTTTACATTCTTGTCAAAGGCAAAGCCAGTTGATATGCTAAACCATAAATAACTCTACGAAGGATCTTTGTGGACTTGGTACAATCAAATACAATCATCTTCTTTCCATTCAGAATTTACTGTAAGAAAATTCTTGGCAAAATATTAAAGAGATTTCTAATTTGGCTGTGCTTTACTTAAGGGTTTAGCATGTGGAGTAGATGTGGAGTAAATTGCTGTACCTGTTTCAGCCAAGATTTTCTTGTTACTGTTGTGGAATTTGGTCCACTAAGACACCTTTTATTACCTGATGTTTGAGTAATACAGGGATACAGCCACTGTGTACAGAGCTGCAAACATTTTTAGAAGTAACCTAGTTTATAGAGGCTATTGTGTCTTAGGTTTCAAAAAAATACCCTCTTGATTAACAGGAATTTGAAAAAATTATTATTAAGGTTAATGTAACTTGTACATCAGATTTGAAGACCTATTCATAAACATCTCTTTTAATGTGTGAATACACACAGATGTCTTATTATGTAAGTGCTGTTTGATACTCTCTGCGTTATTATTTTTTACTTAGTTGTTCCCCTATACAAAATAAAGGAAGGTAATTTGGCTCAGATCTGAGAGTCAAACCTGCAGGACATGCTGGTGATAACCTGAGAAGATTACTGATGATGTTATTTTCACTATGTTTATTAATGGATGATGGGTAAAGTATTTGAGGTTACTTACAGTACCTCTTGTACTGAAGTCATCTCAGAAAGCCCTGCAGTTTATGGTTCAGCACTTACTTATTAAAAGATACACAAATAATGTATCGTGTCCCTATTTTTTTCATTAGGCTCTGACAGAAGCACAAAGTTCTTTTGTGAAATAGTTTCAGAATTAATTGCCTTTCCAGAAAAATCTAAAATAGAAGCTTATTATTTTATAATTTGACAAGCCTAACTGGTGGCATTTTCTGTAATATGTTGCAACACTTCAGACCTCTATTTTTGAAGTATTAAATATTAATAGCTTTGATTGTCTTTCAAAGTGTTTTGTGTTTTCCTTCCAGTGTTGTGCATTTTAAATGAAGGATATTAGGTAAGCATATTATCCTGCATAGATTGCTGTTTGTCATACTTCAGTTAAATTCACTGTCTTTGAACACAGTCTGATCTGTAGTATTGCACTCAGAAAAAACCTGATAGGCACTGCTGTTAGCTGCTGCCTTGAAATAATTGAAATAATTCTTGAACATCAGGCCTTTCACCTTCACTGAACTTTGAGATAGAATGTCTGTCTTAAATGTCAAAGAATAAGGTAAGAAAGAAGCTAAGTCTATCAAAGTGTTTGGCACTTTTTTTAACCTTGAAATGCAACTGAAATGCTCAAATAGCTATGCAGGGGGGAAATTAGAAGGGCCAAAGCTCAAGCAGAACTTAACTTGGCCACTAATGTTAAAAATAACAAGAAGAGGTTCTTTCAATATATCAGAAAAAGGAAGACTAGGGAAAATGTAGGCCCACTGACGAATGAGGTAGGCACTGTAGTGGTGGAAGACACAGAGAAGGCAAAGTTACTGGATGCCTTCCTTGCTTCAGTCTTCACTGCTAAAACTGTCCTTCATGAATCCCAGACCCTGTAGACAAGGGAAAAGATCTGAAGAAAGGAAGATTTTCTTTCTGTAGAGGAGGACTGGGTTAGAGACCACTTGGCCAAATTGGATATCCGTAAGTCCATGGGCCCTGATAGACTGGACTTGTGAGTGCTGAGAGAACTGGCAGATGTTATTGCGGGGCCAATCTCTGTTATCTTTGAAAGGTCATGGAGAAAAGGAGAGGTGCCTGAGGACTAGAGGAAGGCAAGTACCACTCTAGTCTTCAAAAATGGCAAGAGGGACCCAGGGAACTACAGGCCAGTTAGTCTTACCTCTGTCCCTGGGAAAGTAATGGAGTGACTCGTTGTGGATGTCATCTGCAAACATGTTGAAGAACAGGAAGTTGTTGGAAGTGGTCAGCACAGATTTACCAAAGGTTAATCATGCTTGACCAATCCGGTAGCCTTTTATAATGTTATAACTGAACGGCTGGATGAGGGGAAATCTGCAGATGTCATCTATCTTGACTTCAGCAAGGCTTTTGACACTGTCTTCCACAACATCCTCATTAGGAAACAGAGAAAGTGTGGGCTAGATGAGGGGGACAGTGAGGTGGATCAAGAGCTGGCTGTGTGACAGGACTCAGAGGGTTGTAATTAATGGAGCAGAGTCAAGTTGGAGGCCTGTAACCAGTGGTGTCCCCCAAAAGTCAGTACTTGGTCCAGTTTTTTCAACATATTCATCAATGACCTGGACAAGGAAAGTGAGTGTACCCTCAGCAAGTTTGGTGATGATACCAAACTAGGAGGGCTGGCTGACACTTGAGAGGGCTGTGCTGCCATCCAGCATGACCTGGACAGGCTGGAGAGCTGAACAAAGAAGAACCTAATGGAGTTTCACAAGGGCAAGAGTAGGGTCCTGAACCTGGGGAGGAAGAATGCCAGGCACCAATATAGGTTAGGGGGGGACCTGCTGGAAAGCACTTCTGAGGAGAAGGGTCTGAGGGTCCTGGTAGGTAATAAACTATCCATGAGCCAGCAATGTGCCCTGGTGGCCAAGAGGCCAAGGGAATCCTGGGCTGCAGAGGGAAGAGTGTGGCCAGGAGGNAGTAGGCTGAGGGAGGTCATTCTCCCCCTCTACTACTGGTGAGGCCACAGCTGGAATACTGCATCCAGTTCTGGGCTTCCCAGTTCAAGTGAGACAAGGAACTACTAGAGAGAGTCCAGTGTAGGGCAGCAAAGAAGATTAAAGGATTGGAACATCTCCCTTATGAGGAAAGGCTGAGAGAGCTGGGACTCTTTAGCCTGGAGAAGGAAAGGCTGAGGGGAGACCTTATTAATGTTTACCAGTATCTGAAGGGTAGGCTGAAGGAGGATGGAGCTGGACTCTTTTCAGTGGTTCCCAGTGACAGGACAAGGGGCAATGGGCACAAGCTGGCACATAGGAAATTCTATTCAAATATGAGGAAAAGCTTCTTTACAGTGAGGATGACAGAGCACTGGAACAGGCTGCTCAGGGAGGTTGTGGAGTCCCCTTCTCAGAAGGTTTTCAAGACCCACCTGGTTGCAGTCCTGAGTAATGTTCTCTAGGCAATCCTGCTTTAGCAGGGGAGATGGACTAGATGATATCTAGAGGTCTTTTCCAACTCTGACAATTACATGATTCTGTGGTTTCCGTGATTCCATGAAATCCATTCGATTCAGTCTGCACAGTCATATGTTCACACAAGTCTTGACCATACTAAATTCAAAGCCTTATTTTTTCTAATTCTGTATAATGGCCAAAGAAATTGCTGAGGTCACGCCTAGGGTTTCAGATATTGCTGCCTTTCTGGCAGAGATCTGTTTTGTGCTGACATAGGAAACTATTCCTGCTGATCCTAGCGGTATTTGTAAAAGGTCCAGTTTTGTTGAAACAACTGCTTCTATTCCTTATGCTTCTGTGAGCATACCTATGAAATTAGGGGTTATGCTTCTTTGCACCATAGAATAATTTGTTATTATACCAGTTGCTCATTGATCAAGAGGCTGGGGCTGCTTACCTAACAGTTTCTTAGTGATGAGTATGTATTTTGTGGTCAGCAGAGTTTATTCTGTTATCGGCAGCACCAACTACTTGGGAGCATGCAGTAAAATTCATATTACAGGTATAATAATAAAGGTAAATAACATTGATACTATGTAATGTATATGTATAATGCAGCAGTATATAATAAGTACTATAGTAATAGGTATAATATAAATTTCATATGGAAAGACATAGGTATAATATAAATTTCATATGGAGAGACACACAGAGTTGTCTGATTTGTATTATTTATTGCCAAGGCAAGAGTCTTCCCTAAGGTGCTTTTGGTAGCTTAGCATTTGAGAAAACTGGCATAATGGCAGCTCTTCTACTAGATGGTATTCTGTCATTATTATTGTTTTCTACAGAGCTTTAATTATAATTCAGACACTGGAATTGCTGTGGATGGAAACTTGGCAGGTAGAATATTACTGCAGGACCAATTCACTCTTCCAATTTTTGAAAATACTGGTTTAGATGCATTTGTTAAATTGTGGAAACATCATTTTAGCTTGGGGTTTTTTAATATCATATTATCAAAGACTCTTTAAAATTAAGATGCAGTACTTAGCCTATCATCTGCATGACTGAAACTCGTGCAAAGTAGTGAGGAATTGGAGAGTATTGATTCTACATGGAGTTGGGATGTCCACTAATAGCTAACTTCACTATAGGCTTCCAGAAAAGATAGTAAAGAGATTTGTTTCCATGTGTTGACCAGACAGCCAATTAAGACTAATTTGTAATTCTTAGAATTTAGGGCTTTCAGTTCTCTAAGGTAGGGAAGATTGTTAGCAGAAAAGTAGTTTGCTCTAGTGAAAGAAACACTGGTGAATTGTCCATTGCATAGGAATATCTATATATAGAGAGAGGTTTCATCATCTTAGATAATAAGATGTAATTTCATAAGACCAAATAGCTTGTTGATCTGATATGATAGCTGGAGTGCCTGTATAAGGATAAGGAATTTGATTTCTATCATTACATAACAACATTACATAAGACAACATTAAATTGATCATTTGGAACTAGCTTTTCTTATAAAAAAAATAAGGAAGATATCTAAACTTTACTCATTGCTAGGTAGATGATTTTGTTTTCTGCATCCTCAGTAATACACAGTATTTGAGTATGTGCTCAAGTGATTCATGTACCAAAAAGAAAAGAAAGAAGGTTCTTCTTAGCAAGTATTATGTATCAACAGACATCCTTACTCAGAGCTGCTTGGAGCATTTACTGCAGTTTTGAGATTCCAGCTAGAGCTCATGAATCCTGTGCCTAACTTGCAGTGCTACAAGAAGCTAATGGAGTTTCCATTCCATTCTCATTTGCATTTTCATGAGTCTTCTTGAATATTCTTTATAAAAGATTCTTGGCTGAAACATACTAATTATCTTTTATTGTACTTCTCCAATATCGTCCAGTGAAATTGCCTGAGATCTTTTAGGGCAAGGCATTCACATATGGGTCATGAAGAACTGCAAGATCTGTCCTTTTGCTGTAAGATCTTCCATGGGCTTCCCAGAAGTTTTCATCTAAATTTTTATATCCTGAACCCATTTTCAGTATCACAGTGCCTTCTAGTAAAGATTTTGCCTGAGGCTCCAGTGTGTTTCCAGCACTGCTTTTTTTGCTTTATACCATTACTGCAATCCCTGAAAATAGTATTGGTAGCATGCTTGCTTGCTGATTATCTATGACCTCTACCAATACCAATGATTTCTCTAACTAAAATAAATCTTTTTGATTCTATTCCTTTCAAAATGTTTCCATTGAGATTAGCCTATTAAAATATGAAAGAACTCTAACATTTGAATTAATGAAGCTGAGTCCTTGTATCCAGGCTACATAGTTTTGCAAAAGCAGTTTCTGGAGTCTTTGCTTCATTAAGGACCTTTAAAATATTAAGGACTGACACAGACCAATCTGAATACCTCAGAGGCACATGAATTTGTATTAAGACTAAGATTAAAACCTTCAAACAGACTACTTCCCAATAAAAAAAAAAAAAGATCCAACACAGAAGGATAGATTTAAACCTAGGAAACAAAAGACTTCAAAATAAAGGTTTTCACCATACTTCAGCTAAATTTTTTGCACTGTAGATTGCATCATAATGAGGGAACGACTGATCTACAGCTGTGTTATACTGACCGATTTAGCCTTTGAAAGGAGTGAAGTTTGCCTAATAGAGTCACAGTGGGTTTCAAGTGAGTGGATTTAATTTTCTTTATGAAAAAAAAAACACAGTCACAAAACTACCTGACGTGTATGTGTGTAAACCATACTGTAGTATTTTTAATGAAATATTAAATGGCTTTAACTACAAAAAGCTAAAGGCTGCCTTCCCTGAAGCGTTCTCTTCTTGCACCTCAAATTTGTTCACTAGGCCATGATGTGCTGAGTAACCAGCCAGAACTTTTTTTTTTTCCATTCTCAGAAATTTTTTTGTTATTGGAACTTGTCTAATCATGGAGGGCATGAGAACTGTGCAAGTTAACAAAAAAATTAATATATATCCTTCAGAGTGACACAAATGCTCTGCAGACTCTGTACCATCTTGTGCTCATAAAGAACAGGCCGTTGTGTTCTGTGTGATTTCTTGATCTAATGACTTTTATCATTGTACAGTCTCTTTTAAAAAATAAAAAAAAAAAAAACACAAACAAGATGTTTACTCTTCAGTTAATATTTCATGTTAAGCTGTTTGAAACAGGCCAATATTAGAGCAGCCAGAGTGTATAGGATGGGGATTAGGGATATTCATATTTTTCTGAGAAACATTATGACTGTCTTGAGCAGTATTTGGTTCAGCCAAACAGAAGATGCTTTCCTCTTGTCTCATCAAAGATATTAATCACTTCAGTTTGCTCATTATTTTAAGGCCTGAATTTAAAAATCTGGTTGCCTCCAGGTTTTGCACAGAAGGAATTTTAAAGTATTCTGAATTACTGGGAAGCAAAGTATTCCTTTAATAGATACTTGCTTTATAAACTGTTGTCATGAATGAGAAGAGAGGAAGAAAGACTATCCAGAGCATGAAATACATTTTTTTCCCCAAAAAAATCAACAAATACTGGAAGGAAATGATCCAGAAACATTTTTCATTTTAAAAGCCCTTGCACTTCTCAATTTCCAAGGAAGGATTTTAAAATGTTACAGCATGCAACTGTTTTGTTTACTTACATACATCTCTTTCCCTTACCACCTTTTGTGGTAACCCCCAACTGTTTTTCTTTTATCTGCAGATCTGCTGGTTGGTTTTTTTGGGTTTTTTTTTGTTTTGTTTTTTTTTACATTTTTTTTCATTCTGTATTCTGCCATCTAAAATAGGGCTGGCAGGTTATGAGTTTGAGCTGCCAAAGTACTTAGACAGCTCAAGTCTGGCTTCAGGGGCCTGACTACGGCAGGTATCCAGTGGAAGCAGACATTAGTGTGGGGCTTTTGGCTCATTTGAATCCCCACGGAGTGAGGACTCTACAACTCTACAGCATTCCCATTTTATCCTCATAGCCCTCTGCTGGGGAAGCACACAGCTTTTAGATGCTCAGCTCCACTGGGTACATAGAAATGATATTAAGATGCCCAGTTGTATAAAGACTAGTATATAATTTACAGATTAAGGTTATATGTCCATCATGATCTTGAAGTAAAAGTTTTAAGAGTTAATCAGATGTTATCTTCAAAAGAATGCTACGCAGGGAGAAGGACAGGTTTCACTTTCAATTTATAAAATGAAACTTTCCTAGAGAAGATAGTATGCTAATTACAAGTAATATGAGAATTGGCTTTAGTTATAGGAGTGTAGTTTTGTGTGTGTTTAAATTCCTTTCCCTGAAAGTAGATATATTTTAATGCTATTAGGTCTGTCTGGGTTGTGCCTTAGAAGTCCTTTAGCGCATGCTGCAGATGTTGATGACCCAAGAAGGCTTTCAGTGTATCTTACATTCTCCCCTTACGTTCTGCCAAAATACACCCTGGTGGGTCTTAGTGCTGTAGTATAAGACATAAACAGGTATTACCTTCATTTTAATGTTTAACCATAAAAATACGAATGTGAGGTAAAGAAACTTCTGTGGAATTCTTGGGCATTTTGAATTTTTATTTAATTTGTCATTGCGTTTTGAATCTACTCTCAGTGAACTGATGAATGGGACAATACTATCCTCTCTTAGTGGCATTACTAAGAAGTTCCCATTTTGGGAAAAAGAAAGTAGACCAAAAGTAACATCTCTGTAGCTTGTATCTATGGTAATCATTTGTATCCCATAAAAATAGTATGGACCCACTTTTCAGTCAAATAAACCCCCAAAAGACTCATAAAACAAAATGATGATACAGAAAAGGAAAGTGAACCACATCTAATATGTCCATGCAGTGAATTTGTTTCTGTTACATTGTAAGGGCATGATGAAGTAGCTGTGGGATGCAGACTATATCAGAGAGGACTTTAGACTGAAACAACGTAGATGAAAAATGGAAGCTTATGATAAGTCCTTACTGATGAAACTAGTATAAAAATGACATTAATTTGCCTACCAACCAGGAAAATAAAATTCATTGCAATGCTTATTCCTAAAGGCAGGTACAACTTTTCTCCTGAAGGAAATAGTGTAGTTAAACAAGTATATCTTGTTTTGCAGAGTTGAAACTTTTTCATGTTATGTGAGTTTCTGTAGAAAAGGAGTGAAACTGTATCATTCTCTTCAGATCTGAATGAAATACTGTAGATCTGTTGCTGCACATTGACTTAAAAAGTGACTCATATGCAGATATTTTATACAAGCTTGAGATTTAAAACTGGAGTTTATATCTGAGACAAAACATCCAGATTTCCTGCAGTTATTGATATAGGATCCTTGATGTATCTGGCTTGCAATCATCATCATCACCACAGCATGTCTCTTAGTTGCAAACAGAGTTCTTAGTGCTGACAGGAGTATAAAGCCAAAACTTGGACTTCAGGAACATATGTTTTTATCAAAGACAGCAAGCCAGTGAGAAACTTGCATGTTACTTGATATTAGATTTTGGGCTCTTCAGGACATTGCTTCTTGTGCACAGTTTCTGAGCATAGTAAAATATGTTTGTAGTGTTTGACTGAAGTCTTTACATGCCAGAGCAAATGCTGAAATTAATAAATATAATGCTGAAGTACCATATCTGTAAGTAAACTCTCCTTACTGAGCCAGTGGATTGATCTGTCACAGTGGTATTATGCTGCCCCCAGGAGATCTTCCTCTATTGTAATATTTTCCAAACAATTCAAACTGTCTTTGGTTCCTTCTTCCACTTTTTGCTTTGGCTGTTGATTGTTGGTGGGCTCTTTCTTACAGAAATTAAAATGCTGGCAGGGTATATATTTCTTTGCCACTGACTGATGAGCACTGTGGTACGTAGGTGGTTTCTTGAGGATGAGAGTGCTTTTGTGTAAAAGTGGTGAGTTTGCTTTCTTCAGAAACACTTTGATATTGCCAATTAGTAGCTGTGAGGAAGTTTGTTTTCAAGAGGCATTGGCACAAACGGTTGGATTTTATAATTATATTCTTCAAAGCCACATAATAGGTAATACTAATTTGTTAGAACTCGTACAGTGAATGAAACAAACCTCTTTCATAGCCTCCATCTCTCTGAATGATTACTGAATAGAACAGATATTCAGATACCATATGTGATGCAATTTCAGGGTGGAGAGATTGCATAGGTGACTTAGGGTTTCTCTTTTTATAATTTTCAGCTAGTTAATACGTCAAGTTTAGCACAGTAGCTTACTGGACAGTCGAAGATTTTCAAATCATAGTGTAAATGTGCATACTTATAATTTCTGAGTTTCACTTTACAGATTTGGGAATACTTATATTCCAAGATGTCATTTTCTTGTTACACAGTTTAGTAAGCTAAGCTTACGTTGGTTTTTTTATTTAAAGACAGTGTTCTTATATCACATGCACTTAGAAATCTTGGCTCCATTAAGCAAAATAACTGTAGAAAGTAAAACTAAGATAGTATGATATGTCATTGGAGATTTAGCAGTGCATCTTTAGTTGATTGCCTATTTGAAAACCCATGATTAAAAACCTCAAAGTAAGATATATTTTTAAAAACTTCATTTGCTTGGAAAATCTGTTGGTAAATTAGAAAAAATATGTGATAATGTCAGACATTCTGACAGCGTGGATGTTTGTCAAAGTGGATGCAGTATTCAAGATGGATTTTGCTGGGGCCCTGGAATACACATATTGAACACATATCATCCCTAAATATGAAGACTTAGAGGGTGATTTGAAGGACATGGAAGTAAGATGTGCCATACCAAAACCAGGTCAAGCCCCATAGCTAAAAACTATGGACAACTGCAAGTTTAATTTACAAATATAGAGAAGTCCTATGGTAAAAACAAAGATTGTTCAGTTGAGCATCCTGTCTCCAGCAGTGTCCAAAAGCAGAAGATTAAAGAAAAATACATCATCAGAGCAAACGTACCACAATCTGTTTTTTTTCCCAGAGCCTTGCAGACTGCAACAGTTGCGAATCAGGGACTTTCCGATCCACCGATGGCTTTGGGGGCTTAGTAACTTTTATTGAATTTCTCATCAGTGAACTTGCATGTAAGTCCTTAAATTCAGGTTACCTGTGCCATCTGCAGCGTTTTGCTGGCAAAGACTTCCACAGCTTTGCTAGATACTGGGTGAAGAAATGCTTCCTTCTGCTTGTGCTACAGCTGCTACCTGCTAGCTTCATCCCAGGCTTCCCCAGCTTCTTTTAATGGATGATGCAATGTGCAATTAAATGCTCCTCACTCATGACATCCCTTGTATCTCACTTCAAAGTCTATAAGCTGGCAGAGTGATACATGCATCTGCCCCTGCCAGATGCCTTTCTTTGTATGTGGGATTCTGCTGTCATTAGAGGTAATTTGGTGCAAAGTGTGGTCCATCCACAAAAGAATGGTTTGATTTATGACAAAATAGTAATCTGTTTCAGTTATTCAATTGTTTAGTTCACTGGTTTGTGGCTTGGAGGCAGAATTAGTCTATAATTAGAATTATAATTAGAATTATATGCTTTACATATAGGAGGAACAATACTAAAAATGTTTTAAAACTAGCTCTGGTACTACAGAGGATTTGTATTTTGAGCTTGTTGGAATAGTTCTTACATAAAATGTGAAACCAGAGGATTTCATTTGCAACTTTTTACATTTAGAATTGTCTTAGGAGTTCTCAGGCATGTTTATTCCCCCCTTTTAGGCTCATTTTATTAATTACCTATTTGAGAACAGCCCTAGAATTACTGTTTTCTTCTGCTAAATTACTTGACTATGTCCATATCAATTATTTATACGTATAAAATTATGAAGGTTACTTGTAGACTGACATTAAGCATGTAGAAAGACCTTTGGCTTGCTTCTGTCATCTAAAATCTGAAATACTCCAGCCCCAAGAGCGAGATTTATAATGATTATTTAGGTGAAACTTGAACTCTAATACAGTTTTTGTTTTGAAAAATCTGTGCTGTATACTGCATTAACTGTCTTGCTTCGAGAGACATGGTCCCACTAAGTAGGAGTTACAAACATGATTTATTTTATAGGCAGCATGGATTACTAACTTAAAATAATTCTGTCAAAAAAAAAAAAGAATAGAATTGTGGAATAGTTGCAGTTAGAAGGGGCCTCTGGAGCTTAATACACAGTCACATTAGATCCCATTACTTAGTGCCTTGTCCACTCGCATTTTGAATATCTCCAGGAATTACTGAACAAGACTAAATTTGTGTTCCTCAAGACCAGCGCTGGATGTCATTTTTATCCAGATCTTCTGGACCCTTTTGTAGGACCAGCAACTGATTTTCACATTCCTGACACGTCCCTTAGTTCCCAAGATTCATATGAGACTTATGCGCTGTGTTACAGAACAGTAATTCTTTTCTTTTTGGGTACTAATTTATCCACTACTCACTTTCAGTGAATTGAGCCTTAGCATGCTTTCTGTGTGGACGTGAAACCACATGAACAGTAAAGAAGGCTTGAGATTAAATTTAGCTCTGTAGAGAAAGATAATCTAAGACTTCAGAACACTATATACTCTCATACCCATCCAGGTAGAAGTATACCCACCATTATTTCTTAGCCATGGCAGCACATATGGACCATTCCATCTTGCAAACTGTGAGCTTTGGTCATAAACATTATAGTCCTTTTAAGGAGGACATAACTAACATAAGGTAGATTATTGCGAAAGGTTTGGTTCCCATGCATTTAACTGTATGTGTTTTAAATGATTTGCAATCAACTCAAAATCAATTACTTTTTCCTGGAGCTGTTGAGACACAGTTTTTCTAAAACATCAGCAAACAAAGAAACATAGGATAGAGAGCAGTTTTTTGAATAAATAGCAAGCTATTAGTTGAAACACCTCCTAAATTTTAAAATGCACATTTGATTACTGATACCTTTCCAATTTATAATGTGCCTATTTTAGCTGATTAAAAGCACATAAACATAAAATGGGAAACAATCATGTTTCTGCTGAAACATTCTTTATATCATCTCATTTTTCTCCTAGCTTTTGCGTTTAAGATAATTTTTATGTAGTCTAGAAATTAATTCTCATTTGTTGTTACACAAATTTATATTGTGTCAAATAGAACTGAAAAATACAGAGATTTAAGTCTATTTTAAATATTTCCATTCGGGTTTTCACAACATTTATTTAGAACTATAGCACTTGAAAGTTCAGTGAAGTGAGGATTTTTGAGACTGAGTGAGCTTTGTCACCATTTCTGCCATTTATCAATTTGGTAGAATAACAAAAGGATGTTTGTGGGATTTAAAACTATTTTCAGACTGTGTAGTCTGCTGAAGGTTGGACTCTTAGAGCTGAACTTCCTCTGAGATGAGACTTGCATTCAGATTGTTCCAGTGGTATAGAATCATAGAATAGTTTGGATTGGAAGGGACTTTTAAAGATCATCTGGTCCAATCCCCCTGCAGTAAGCCGGGATGTCTTCAACTAGATCAGGATGCTCAGAGCCCCAAACAACCTGCACTTGCATGTTTCCAGGGATGGGGCATCTACCAGCTCTCTGGGCAACTTGTTCTAGTGTTTCACCACCTTCATCGTAAAAATTTTCTTCTTTATATCTTATCTATATCTACGTTCTTTAACTTTAAAAATATTACCTCTTGTCTTATCACTACAGGCCCTATTAAAAATCTCTTCCCCTATAGAAGAGCTTTAAAGTGGAAGTGCCACAATAAAATTATTAAAACTGCTGTGAATAGCTCATAATCAGCACAAAAATTATTTCAGTTCCAGGTAAAATGAAAATCGGAAGGTGATATTTGTCCCGAGATCACAATGTCTATTCTTCTTCAGGGCTTAAATCATTTAGTATAAGCAAAGTAGCTATATTTCCTATAACTCATATGAAAAGTTTCCCAGCATTCAGGATAACAGCAAATTTGGGAAACAGTAATGAACTCCAGCAATACAGTTATTTATTTTTTAAATATCTCTGGATAAAGGTTCATTATATTCCTCATTGATTTAACACTGTGTGACATTAAACAAAACCAGCATTACTCATACAGTTTTTTACATTTTTTGGTTTTTTAACTTCCAGCATTCAAAGAATAAGTAGTGTCAGGCATTTGCCCAAGCAAGCCTACACTCTACAGTAAATAACACTTTCTAATTAGTTCTGATGCGGATCGGAGACTGAATATCTGATTAACACACATAGCAGCAGTTGAGGTTAATCTTCATGAACTGCATAAATCAATGCATTGTGTAATCTGCTTTCTCACAATATTACATATAGCATGTCCATACATGGTCCACATATTGTGCTGACATTTGCATAGCTACTTCCCAAAGACCCAGTAATTCTGTGAAGAATGTTGTGAGTCAGACATAATGTCCCTTTTTGCATTAATCCTAGCAGAAATGCTATGTGACCCTGTAGGCTGTTTAGGTCCAGCCATTGGAAACCTCACTCAGGCAAGCCAAAGAGGGTGCCCATGCTGCAGAGGTGCATGTTTGTGTTTCCAGGGCAGTTGAGGTTCGGGAACTTCCATGACTCAAAATGTTGGTACCAGCACTGGTGATACTGGTTTTATAGCCAAAGCAGGGTAGTGCCACTGGGTGATATTGTCCAGAATTCTTCTATAAAAGATGCAACTTCTGGGGTTTTTTTTCTGACTCCTTCAGATTGGCATATGCCAATCATTTTCATGAAGTTACCATCATTATTTGTGGTGATTTAAGGTAGATATGCATGGTACCTGCTGATAGACACAACAATGCAACTTGCTATGTTAAACATAACAAATATGTTAAATATTTTTGCAGACAATAATGTGCAGGACTATAATATTGCTAACAATATCAATTCAATATCTAGTCAAAATGCCATCTAATATTGCGAGCAATTATAATTTCATTTATTTGTCATAGGAAGAATTATGTGAAGTTTGAGAAATTGGGGACTGCGAGAAGGAAAAATGGAAAATTTACATTCTTTTCAGTGTAAAATACCTGTATAGTATATGTGTTACCTGAATAAATTACATTATTTGCAGTAGGAGCACTCCAAGAGAAAAAAATAATATGTATAAACAGAGGAAAAAAATAAAACTTCTCTTTTCTTTTTGTTTCTTTCCCTTCTTCTCCACCTCTTGAACATGCCTAATCACAGTATTGGTACCAATGTGGGGAAATAAGAATGGAGGTTTGAAAGAGTTCTAGTTCTAGAGTCATGGGCAAAAATCACCAGGTAATGTGAAACCCAACTGTAACATGCTTCTGCCCATTTGTAAAGACTGAAAATCAACCTCATCAATGAGGTAGGCTAAAAAGTAGAGTGGTTGTGAAGTGAGGAGTAGGCTGGTCTGTGCTGTAGTAAGGAAATGACAGTCACACAGAACAGGGGTACCGCAGCCTTGAGTAATGGTGGTGCCTCACAGCTCATCCTGCAGAGCCTGTTATTGATGGGCTAGCAGATTGCAATACATCTACATTTGAGTTTGTCAAAAGAAAGAAGTTGTCTTGAAATGTCCTCATTTCCTGCTATTTCACTCTGTCTTGTATCTTCTGCTAGTTCCTTTCAAATACTTGCTGCTTTTTCTTTCTAGGTTTTCCTTCTGAATGTCTTGAGATTTTACATATAGATGATTGCCTCTGCAGCAGGCTGCTAATTTTTATTAGTAGTTCAATGGGAAATTGTGCTTTTCAGCAACAATTGGGGTTTTTTTTTTGTTAAAAAATACTTACATTTAGGTAATGAGATAATGCGTAGAACTTTTAAGCCAAACAGTGGACTGTATTGGAAAACTTCATCCTTTCAGTTAGCCATGTAGTTTGTATAAAAGGATTTTCTGTTTCTGTAATATTATGCTTGACTTCTCCAGATAGGAAAAAGGTGGAAGAGCTCCTACCTGAGCTTTAGCAGAGCAGGTGTACTTGCTCCCTGAAACATGCCATTTAAATTAATATCCCACGTACCACAAACAAGCTTGTTGGCAGTAAGTACAGGGGATGTAGAGGAACTCCCAGGACAGTTCTTAGTTGTAATATGCATGCAGACCTCTTGCTCAGCTGGTCTTAAAGAGAGGACAGCGAGAACAAGCACAGTTCCTCACATACCTAAGTTAATGGAGTAACCTCTATTCTCCTTTCTGAGTAAATAAATACTGGCCTTTCCCTTTCTCCAAGTGAAAATGATCACCAGCCAGCTCAGATGTGTTTGCATCTATTTTACCATTCCTACAGCTTTAAATGGCAGTATTGAAAGCAAATATATACTTGATTTAACCATTCTGTGTGCAAGAGGAGAGGGAGTGACTATGTACATGCCAGAAAATGCGATGAGTTTGACTAAATGTTTTTGACCCTTTCAAAAGCAGGATGAGTCACCGACTTGTGTCAGTACTAAAGGTTTGGCTGAGTCAATGAAAATATGTTTGCAAAGCTATGTTTGAAAGCAGAGCTACATCAGATGCACTAACAATTTGTTTCAGATTCAGCTGGCAAAATATATTTTTCTTGAGGATGACTTCTCACTGGCATCTGAAGACACGATTTCATTATTTACTTCTTTTATGTATGACACCCCTCTTCCCTTTCAAAATTCCTTTGTCTTTTTTGTTAAAATTAAAGTAGCAGTCAGGTATTTCCTGATCAAAAAATGTTAATGAAAAAGAGCTAGTGGGAGTAGAAGCATGACAAGAAATGCTAGTACTTCTGTCTTTCGCTCTTCCTCCATAGACAAAGTTGAATCAAGCAAATTGGACTTGCTACAATGACTTAGGTCTGTCCTATAGTCCAAGTGAGGATGCAGGAGGGTACTTTCTCTCACACATGTAAAATTTTTGTGTTGATCCTGATAACTGTAGACATTTTCCGTACATTAGTGTTGTGGTTTAACCCCATCTGGCACATAGGACCATGTAGCCACACGTTCCCATTTCCCTGATGAGATGGGGAAGAGAATCAGAAAAATGAGAAAACTGCATGGAGCTAAAGACGGTTTAAGAAGTAAACCAAAAGCCACACACAAGCAAAGCAAAACAAGGAGTTCAGTCACCAGTTCCCATCTGCAGGCAGGTGTTCAGCCATCTCCAGGAGAGCAGGGCTCCAGGTTACTTGGGAAGACAAATGCCATAACACCATATGCCCATCCCCTTCCTTCTCCTTCCCCCAGCTCTATATGCTGAGTATGATATCACATAGTATGGAATATTGCTTTGGTCAGTTGGTGTCAGTTGTTCCAGCAGTGTCCCCTCCCAGTTTCTTGAGTGCCCCCAACCTTCTTCTTGGCAGACCAGTATGAGGAACTGAAAGGTCATTGACTGCTTAACAACAACTAAAACGTTAGCATCTTATCAACTTCTTTCTCATCCTAAATCCAAAGCATAGCATTATACCAGCGGCTAGCAAGAAAATTAACTCTATCCCAGCCAAACCCAGGAAAATTAATAAGGTGTCCAAAGCAGTAAGAACTGAAAGTTTAGGCTACAGAAGCAGGAAAATTAGCTTCAGTGATCAGAATTCCCCATGTGGTGATTGGCAATAAAGCCAGTTTTCAGGTAATTCAGTTGGGCATTTCACTAATGGTTTGTGGCCATAACGGGTGACCTAACTTCACTATGGACTGAGAGGATCCCTCCTCCTTGGTGGCTTATCACAAACTAGGTAGTTCTTCCATCTTTCAGGAAAGCTGACTTCCCAAAGGAAGTCAAAAACAGTTGCAGTGTGCAGTGCCACCACTTTGCAAACATAGAAACAGAGCTGCCATGTTATGTGAGCCCTTGTGTAGAGTCAAATTGAGTTTTGCTCTAAAGCTTTTGTCCAAATTACATATCACATTTGCTTCTTTTACATCTTGGTCAATGAAGAACTGACCTAGATTAAGTCTTTTGTTTATATGGGATTCGTAACACAAGTAATAGCAGCACTTCATAATTAGGGAGTTTGTATTTTTTTTTTCTTATTGATGAAATCACAGTACTTTTGTTTAATTACAGCTGCACCTATTTACAATCTTGATTACTTGTCCGTTACAAGTAAAGACAGTAGTAGAGTTTTGTCTGTTTTATTCATTCTCAAAGATGAGAATGTACTATGTACCTATATACCTAAAGACTATGTATCTGAAGGGCTTTCAAAGTAAAATATTTGAAATTTTGCTTATGATTTATACCCCTCAGATTTTCTTTGTAGCCAGGATTTAAGCTCTACATTGATGAATGTGTTGCTAAAGACTGTCCCTCAATAAAGGGAGAATCTAAATACAGTCAGAAAGGACATTGTCATGTGTGAGGAAACACACAATATACATGGCATTCTGTACCTCGTTGTGTAACTATTAAACTGTTCTTCAAAATTCACATCAGTAAGCCAAAAGACAAAAGTTTTAGAATCTTTCTCTGTTGTCCAAGGTTTTGCACTAATACTTGTGATTTTAATCAAGACTGGAGATATTCCCTTTTTTCTATTTTCTAATAACTACATATGAAAAAATAAATCACTTGAGTAACAAATGCTTATGCAGATAGTCTGCTGGGGAATTAGTTCTCCCATAAATGAAAAGTTTAGCCAGAAATGTTCCATTTGGCATCTACTAGATAGAGGCCATATTTCTGCACTGGAAAGTGGACTTTTCCTTTCAGAAGTCCTTCATTTTCATCTTTGAGTCTCCCACTGTTTAAAAAGGCTGTTATAAAGCTCTACCCGCTATAAATTCAAAAATACCTATACAATATAAATTAAAATAATACAAGTATTCTGGAATATGTAAATATAATTAACAGTTCATTTTTAATTGAAGGGTACATCTGAGATAACACTATAAATAAAATTGGTTGTTAGTTTTATGGTGTTTCTCTTCCTTGAATGTTTCTTTGTTGATGTGGGGAGCATAATTGTATGCATACTTGCAAAAAAGAAGCTCATTGCCATGAGTTACTAGGTTGCATGAAGCTAGTTGCACTGCCAGAAGAAATGCCCCTGTCCTTGACTCTGAATTAATTACCCATTCTTGAGATCTTGCAGGAACTTGCTGAATCTATGTTCACTTCCAGAAGGTTCTTTTGATCCCATTGCCAGCCATCCAGTCCTCAATGACCTTGAGCAGTAGTATAATGCAAAATAAGAAATGCTTCAGTGACATTACCTGGCCAGATGAAATTGGTGAAAAAAGACAGCTGCCAGATTTATTTTGAGTTTCCCTGTAAGCTTTGTTTTGTTTAAAAGGAAAGCAGTAGGTGCCAACATTATGCGTCCATTGCTTACCAAATAGAAACGTGTAATTACTGGGCAAATTAGCATAGAAGTATTTAGTGAGCATCAGCTTAATATTTTTTGAAACCAGCCAGGTTTTGTCTAAGCTCTGACAGTTCTCTCACCTCTTTTTTTTTTTTTTCTTTCTTTTTGACTGATGGGATAATGGGAAACATAAAAGAGAAGTGGTTTTTAATGAGCAAGTTGAACTGTTGACTAGTTATGTTATCAAGTTGAATTCCTGCTCAGGTTGGCAGTAGAACTGAAAATCTATCACAGAACACTTTGCAATCCCAAGTAAAAGGAGTATGAATTATCTGCATGGTCAGTATAACTTTTGTGGTTTAGATGAAGGGTGGAATAATCCTCAAATCTTTTCCCATGATCAGTGAACCACTTCAGTTATTTTTTCACCTAATTTGTATCTCAGATAAAGCAGGTAGCCTTTCTTTAAGAAAATATGTTTCCATTGATCTTGTCATCGAAGCAATAACTTGACTTATTTCATATTTTAAAGGGGGCAGGCTTATCTATGAAATATATGCACCATACACAAAATAATAAGATGTTGTTTATTTCTTTATTAATAGATATCTGACATTAAAACCTACTACATCCAGGTGTGGATGTTGAGAACTGGCTATACCATCTCTTTAGACATAGAACTGAGCCATCAAATTTGGCCTAAAATGTTGTTCCTGCTTTGATTTCCATGTTTATAATCTGCACAGATGAAGAATTATCAGTTGTTTATAAGATATTTTCTCATATTGGAATAGATAACCTTTTGAAAAATAATATTTAGATTCCTGAAATTACATCTTTTAATTTTAGCCATTGAAATTGTGAATTATATAACTTTTTGAAATATTATATATTGTAGTGCTATTAAAAGACTACTGTTGATATCATTCCAGTTTTCCTGCTCTAATTAGAGACTATGTTTTATTTTGTTCCAAACAGATCTTCATTTTTTTAGTGCTATCATGCTATTACAATTTATATCTGCTCTTAATCTAATTTCATTCCTATGAAGAATATAATACACTGAATCTGGAAAAAATAATCTGGTTAGTGATGTGATTAATTTAAAAATCTCATTTTCAAATGTCATTAATAATAAGATAGAATGTCTAATTAAAGTGAATTCAGGATGCATTGAATAAACCTCATAATGCAATTTTATCTGAAAATAGGACAGATAATGACTATTTTGGCTTTACCTTTTAAGATGCTGTGTATCTAATTAAAAATAATGGATTCCCTATGCTTTCAGAGCAGAGAAAAAACTTTATGAATTTCAGTGATCCCAAGGATGGGGAGCATTTCAGCATAACTTTAGGAATTCTGTTATGCATGAAGAAACATCCAATATTTTAATTATAACTTAATTAATTTTACGGTAGAATTCAGCAACAAGAAGGTGAAAGGGAAGACTCTACAAAGAAAATATCCTTTGATAAGAACAGAAGTGTCAAGGGCATCTGGTGTCATTACATGAATTTCAGGGTCTGGATAGGAAACCAGTTCCTACTCTGGGTGTGTGTGATCTGTCCCACAAATATGAACTGCCCTCATACAATTGGTAAGACCTGCCCCTAGATCTCTCTTTAAGGGTACAGTTGGATGTTCTGGGCCTGCTGCTACCTTGGTAAAAGGCACAGTAATATTTGGTTCATTGCCTGTGAGAAGAGCATGACATCTTTAGAGAAGGGTTTTACACCTTCCTCTCAGTTGGTCAGTAGTAACAATTTTTAGAATACTGTTGTTCACCAGTTACTCTTCCTTGAAAGGTGAAGTTAGACTGCCAAAAAACGGTGTCTACCTCAAAAGCTGGGTAACAGATTGGAGTCCTGTCAGTAGAGAGGCAAACTGTGTGTGCAGTGTTTGGCTTACATCTGGCCAGCATAGCATTTCCCTTGTGGCAGAATGGCCACCTTTGTGTTTTAACAGGAGAAAAGGATGACGGGTGGCTTGTGGGCTGAAGTTACTGCTCAGTGCTTCCTGTGAGTCAGTAAAGTGAAGGCCTAATTAAACTATGCCTGGTGCATCTTTCCTCCCTCATGACTGGGACAATATCTTTTGCAGTTGTAATAGTAATCCAGCATCAATGAAAGAAAATGTCAGTCACTTTCATGAAACTTGCCAGCAGAAGTGAACAAACCATAAACAAGGATGTCAGGGAGAGAAATTGAACCTTTAATATATTTAGCAGAGCAAGAGCAAGTTTTAATAATCCCTCTTTTATTAAAACTGACTTAAAAGATCTATTGAGATTAGCTCAATGGCTTTTCTTTATTGCTTCACAGAGTGAAGCATCAAATATTTTGACTGCAAGAAAAGGCTGATCCTTGAAAGTCTTACTAAGGCTAACATCCATAAGCCAACCAAGTTTTTATTTCTTTCTTATTGACGTCTATTCAGCAAGATACCCAGATTTACAAACTTGAGTCAATTACTTGAAAAAGTTTTGTGAAGATTTACAGCTTAAGTAAGTCTCTCTGCCTTTCTGGATTGTATCTTGCCTTTTTATTTTTTTAGTAATCAATCAGCAGCCTGAGATTCAAAATTGCAGAGCACCTCCGGCTCTGTGTTCTACATGCTGGAGGCAAAGCTAGACCACACTACAGCTTCCTTCCAGACTCTGTGGTCTGGATTACATGCCCCTCCTGGAGGCACCAGTCTTCTTCCAGGCTAAAGTTATTTACCTGTCCTGGCAGCCTGAAGAACTTCTGTGTCCACTAGTTTTATTGTAAGCTGATTTTTCTGGTCTACATCTAATATAACCTTAAATTTTCTGTCTAGTGTCATTCTGTCTCTATAGTGCACTTTTTAAATTTATTCTGTGTCTCTCTCCATCTGTTGATAGTTTGGGTTGCTAGATTTCCCAGATGAACTGACAATAATAACCCAATAATACTATAAAATGCATAAGAAGTAGCATTCAACTTGTACTGTAATAATTTTCCTACAGTCTAGTCTGCCCTCAAATGAAAGTGTTATCTAAATGCATAATTGTCTGTAAAGGAAAATGAAAAGTCTGAGATTTCTTCCCCTACCAAGACTTTACCCTTTGTAATTTTTCTGAAAGAATAGGAAAAATTGTCTATTATATGGCATCTTTGTAAAACAGAAAAAAAATATATGAATGTTATGCATGTTAAAGAACTTCAAATAATAGCTGTATTGCAGTATTCTGTTATCAAGTAATTTGCTGGAGTTGTTATTATGGACTTAGTGCTTGTAAGTTTGAGTGTTTATGAATCTCAGGAAATAGAAGCACATTTCTACCCTTTGTGCTTGTGGAAGAAAATGTAAGTTATGGCTTCTTCTTAATCCCCTTCCCTTTTGTCCTTTTCTCTCCCCTCCCAACTTCTTCCCCTTCCAATTTCCTTTCCCTTTGTTCCATTTTCCCTTAGTCTAGGATTTACCTATGCTAATTGATTCTAAAACATATTTTTGGAGCTTTGACTCATAATTTTTGAGCACTGGGCAACAGGAGAGGCAATGTTTGTGAGCAGATGTCTTTGTACCTTCTCGTGCAGAGATATTTTTCAATTATTTAGTGTTCTTCCCTGTATCACTCTCACAATTAATGGCTCACATGTAGCTCAGAACAGACCTTTTAATGGAGTACTGGTTTTTCGTGTAATAGTTCCCAAAATATTAACTTCTTCCATAATGTATCTGATGAATCAGCTGATTAAATAATTTGGTAAAACTTATTTGTTAAATCTACACAGAGAGGATGAGGTATAATATAGAGTCTTTGGAAAGAAGAACACAGGAATGACAATAAAAGTGGACAGCAGTGAGATAAATAGGATGGAGCTTGGTGTTTTAAGATTTCTAAATAAATTCACACCAAAAACTTGCAACTACAGTTATCTATCAACATTTATTATGTCTATTTCCTGATTTTCTCTTTTCTTTCTTTTCCACCTGCTTTTGTCTTTTAGGTAACATTCTTTGGCATAAGATTGGTTCAGTTTCTGTCAGAGCTTGGAAAATACCTAATACACTTTAGACATTATTTCAGCCTAAGCAATACCTAGAGCAATCTAGAATATTCACATCCATGTACATATGTACATGCAGTTGAGTCAGTACATGGGGTATTCTAAGTATGCTTCATTCCCTTGTAATACCTGGAGGAAGACTCTACTTCTAGTGCCCATGTTTTCCTGACATTTTGCCTGTAATTCTAAGACTAAGGCTTGTATAGTAGTAGTATATATAGTGTATATATATATATATATATATGCTTGTATAGTGCCACTACCATAGTAGTGTAGGGTTGGGTTTTTTTCCATACAAATGTATTTTGTCAACTCTAGTCAGAGCTTTCCTCAGTCGTTATTTAAGTTAGAGGGTTAATTTCATCCATGATAAAGCAAGAATCTTATCTTCCCTCTGTATCAATTTTTTGGTGGTTTTCTTTTAAAATAAATCCCTTGGATTTCCTTCAGGTCGCTTTATGTTATATAAAGATCAGCAGCTGCAGCCAGCAGCCATATCAGCTAAACCAAGAAAATTGTCTTATATTGACCTTTATTTAACAAAGACAGTAGGTTAAAATAATACATAGAAGTGCTGTATACTTAAATCCCTAGAGTTTTTCTAGTCATGAAGATTCTAAAAAATTCCCATCTTAAAGTTTTCCTTTGGTAGTCTTCTTCAAAGTAATTACTGCTTCTTTCTTTCTTAAAAAAAAAAAAAAAAAAATTCAGTTTTACAGTTTTTCTCTCTTTCTTTTTTCTGTACATTCTGTACGTTTTTGCTCATTCTTTTCATCACTGCCTCCAATCCCCCAAATCCCTCCATTAATTGTTGGTCTCCCTGAAATAAGCAAGTAAGGAACAGAGAGATTGCCTTGCTGATTTATTTGACTAATGTTATGGGTAGCTTTTATATTGAGTCAGATCATACAATTATCTCTAGTTTCGTGATGCTGCCAGTGAAACTACTCATTGAGGAATTTGTACCACACTGATGAAAAGTTGTCTTGGGCTATGCAGGAGGTATTTGCAGTCCTTCCTCTGTCCTATACTCTCTTCTTTTTCCCCCCATCCCTTCCTTTGTTGTGGTTTTAAGAAGAAAATGTAAGAACCAATAATCCAGCGTGCACCTGCTTTGGGGATGTTTTAAAATTAGGTTTGGGATAAATTTCTAATATCAGGGGAGTAACAAATTGACGTGCATATAAATGGCACAGAAGACTTCTGCACATTTTTGTTCCCCTTTACATAGAGTGGTGGCTATAGGTCACAACCTAAAAAAAGTTTTAAAGGCTATTTTCAACACAAATTTTGTTATAAGGGGCCAGGCATTTGTTTTGGCAAGCCATTGACTAGCCATGCTTGTTTTATCATTGGTTTTGAAGCTTCATACAGACACTTCTTCATAACAGACCCTTTCCAATGACACAGTGAATTCCTTTGATACATCTTTGTACCCTTTGTTTCTGAAGACTTATTGCAGTGTCCACCATTCAAAACATTCAATCTGTTTGAGAAAGAAGACTTAATTACTCTGTTGCCAGAAAAGTAACAACCTTCTTTGGGTTAAGGATAATATTTGTGACAGCAGTATAGGATGTCTTAAGGTATTTTTATTTTCTGATTAATGGAAGGTATACTTCTGAGACCCTAAAAAATCAATGGTAACTTTTGTTTTAAGGTAATACATTTGTAATTAGTATATCTTTCTAGGGATGCTACCATCCTGTGTCTTTATTTTCTTTCTGAAAATTTTATCAAACATGCCACCCCATATTATTTTGTCAAGCAGAATTTTCAGCTGTACTGTGTGGATTTCAACCTAAACTTTATGAATAGCTTAAATGCTACAAAAAGGAAGACAGACAGACACACAGGCATTTATGAAGGCTAGTTCTATTTTTCCCTTATGATACAAAGCAATATAATTATGTTCTTTTATCAAAATGTCATTGTGCCCATGTTCACAGAGTGAGTCAGTAACATTACTAGCACAACTCTTTCGTTGTGTTACATACAGAAGGGCCTATTGATCACTTCAGCTTTCTAAAGAATGTTAAAATGTTCTTTTAGAAGTGTATAGGTCTTGTGCTTTCCCGCTGCAAAAGTGACTTTTGTTCTGCAAGATTAGGGAACAAAATAAAGTCTCTCTGGTTTAGTCATATGTTTTAATTTTAAATTTGTGCTGTATAATGTAAATAATAAACAACTTCAAGAATACCCTGTGTGATTTGGCTTGCATAATGGGACATGATTATTCATACCACAATTTAAAACATTTTATCAAAACTATTTCTCATAATAAATACAAGGCAGGAAGTAGAATTGCTGAGTAATATTAGTTAAACAAATAATTCAAGAGGTTGAGCAAGAAGAGTAAATCTATTCAGTACTGGCTTTCAAATATTTTAGGTAGTCAAGTGGCAGCACTTTTAACTAGAAATTATCTCTTAGTAGGAATGGGTTATGCGGGGTGTGAAAACTGACTAGAAAACAAGAATTCCCATAACTGTAGAAAACTTTTGATGTTTTGAGTTGTTTGTTCCATGAAACAGAAGCAAGACCTTACCAAAAATCGAAGAGATTGAAAGGAGCTCTTGCCTCAGAAGAGCTGTCAGAGTGAAAGGAAGAGGGAAAGAGTCATGCCAGAGTAGCCAATAGCACTCAAGTTTGTGCTGTACATATAAATATTTATTGATCAAGTTAAAAAATTAGTCTAGCACTGGAATCTGTCTTTAATTCTGTGCTCTGTTTAAGAAACCTTCCAAAGGAATTGATACTTTCTGACAAAATGTTTTTAAAAAATTCCCTGCTAGCCCTAATGAATGTTGCAGTGAGTACCAGAACAATCTGCTGACAGGAAAACAAATGTTGTCTGTGTAATACGGATTCCCAAATCTACATTGCTCTGTGGTAAAAATGGAAGATGTGTGATGTAGGTCAGCATGGTGTCAATTCTAGCAAATTAAAATACAGATGCTTCCTCTCAAATCAATCAAAGCATCTGTGAAACTTCACAAATTAGAAAAACATGGACATGTGAATCTACTTGACACTGCACAAAATAATCACTGTCTTTTATTATGGTTCTCAATAGCTCTCATACATACAAAAATATGTTGAAAATTTATAGGTGCCCATAAAACATGCACAGTGACTAACCTATAAAGATTATATTTCTAAGATAAATTTTAATGCATTAGTCGAAGCATCAGATCAGAAACTTGGCCTGAATTTTAGAAATGGTAAATGGTCTTTTACAGAGGAAAATCCCAAGTATTTCCTTTCATCTTTCACTGACGCAATGCACAAAATGTGAATTGTGTTTTAGCCACTCTTGGTAATGAGGCCCTGATTTAGTAGAATTCCAAGTGTATCGTATTAACATAGATGTATTTCTCAGATTCTCACTAGAATAAACTTTAAAAATATCTCTGTGTAATTTCAAGTTTGTTTCTACAATAGTAAAGAGCGCATACTAGGCACTTAAACTTGATTTCTCTTTCTAGGTGTTTGGATATTATTATCTTTTGCTTTAGGCAAATTGTTTTTTCCTACTTTTCTTATGAATTGCATCTTAATTGCCAAGTTCAGTTTGTGTTCTAGCTTCATTAGTATTTAGTTCTGGTTTAATTGAATTAATGGTGTGTACACAAATTATAAATTATTGGATCTATAGCAGTTTCTCATAAATGATGTCAGTAATATGATTTTAAGAGGCAATAAAGGATGTACATTCCTTACAATAAGAAGAATATTTAGTAGTAAGGTAGGCACCAATCTCTCTTATGCAATAGATCCCTGTTAAAAACAGATGTACATATAAGAACCCTATTAGTTTAATTGTAAGATATTTTCCTCCTTTACTTTGTATCATACCTTTTATATATATTATTTAATTAGACAGCACGGTTTTTTTACACAGGTGAAATATAGCACTTTACAAGACACTGGCTTTTATAGCTTTCTGGTCTTATTTTAGCAATTTGATGCTTCCTGGTGGTCTTTGGTGTTCAACCTAAAAAAAAGCCATTGTTTCATTTCAGTTTGGAAAACGTTACATTGAAGATATTTTTAATGAATTTCGAGATGGACGAAGACTTCTGGAGCTCCTGGAATGCCTTACAGGCCAAAAACTTGTATGTGTATATTAACGTGTTTACTGTATACTGGAATCTTGATGACTGGTAGTTGTAGTAGGTGTTGTTCATTAATTTCTGCTATTGATGGGGGCCTGTGGAGACAGTATTTTTTAGGGATCTGAGTATTTTTTACTTTCATTTGAATTTGAGGAAACAATATGCTTGAAAGCCAGGCATATGTTTGAAATGAATGTGTTCTACTTTATTGTATGCACGTATTAGGGAAGTGTGGCAAAGAGAAACAAGACAGAGGCAGAGTTCATTTAGACACTTAGATACTAGCTGATAATTCAGAAATTATTTTTCACTACATATTTGTGCAAAAAAACCAAGGGATAGAGGGATAGAATATAATGTGTAGAATTAGGATATTTTGCAAATAAATTTCATAATTGAAGTCCAAGTTTTGGAATTGGACATCTGAAAAGAGAGAACAGCTTGCTCTAACTAACATGGAAATTCTAAAGCAACTTGTCTTTCAGATTTTTGAATATCCGCTCTTGTGTTCCTACTTGGACTTTGTGAGCTTGGGATCTTTCTTTGAAACCTTCTCATAAAAGAATAATGAGGCAGACTGGGAGTTTTAGAATCAAAATACTGAGAGAATATATTTATAAATAAATATTAAACAAACTAATATTTTTCTGTTGGTTGTCATCGTAATGTTCCTAAATTGTGCCATGGACAAGACAACTAGTCATAATAAAAACAATCTGGAATTATCTGATTTTATATACATGTCAATGATTCATTCGCTGAAAATTGTCAAGAAACCAAACTAACTTTCAGCTTCCTGTTTATTTAACAGTTGCTTTTATTTCATATTGGGAAGCTGTGTATGCACAATGATAATACTCTCACTGGTGTCACAAACTTACAAAGTAGAAAAATATTAATGTACTATAAGATTTGGTTTATGTATAGTGTATTCTAGCTTCTTATTTTGGCAGTAAAATTTGTTTTATTTTCTTTGTAGGCAAAAGAAAAAGGCTCCACAAGAGTTCATGCTCTAAACAATGTCAACAAAGCACTGCAGATTTTGCAGAGAAATAACGTAAGTAATCAGCCAGACAGGGTCAGAACATCTATATACAGCATACTTAATACTTTGTAAGTCTTGGATCGCACTATGGCCTAGAGTATACAATTATTGGAGTGAAGACAGTTTTGTTAACGTGACTTGGATACTTTGTCATTCAGTACCATGACGGAATGTATTTCAAAGATTTTAAAATCCACTGCCAGGAAATGTTTGAATAATATATCCATAACAGAAGCTCTCTGAAGACTGATTGACATGCACAGTTTTATGGTAATGCATGGCATTTAAAATAAGTTTTTAAAGGTTAACTACAAGAAGTCATCCATACCTGGTTTGAAGGTGCTACTTATCAGAATACCTACTCACAAGTTCTGATGATAATGAAGTCTGAAAAAAAATGAGGCTTTTCCTGATAGAAGTCTTTTTGGTAAACTTTCATTGATGTCTGTTCCATATGGTTCATAACATTAAGGAAATGAATCATATCAAAACCATTTTCCATTCCACTTTGTCAAGATTGGCTTTTCAAGCCAGTATCCTGTGCATCATTTTTGAATAAATATTCTCATATCTTCGTTATACAAACATTCCAATGGACCCATAACTTTAGCAGACATTTTAAGTGGCCAGCTAATTATATCTCATCTCCTTCTCAAGAATAAATTCAAATAAACTAAAACGTTCACTTTAACTTAACAGTAAGATGTGATGGAACAGTGATAATATATTCTGTGCTGCATATTATATCGGCTTTCTTGATAGCTGCAGTAGGTCACTAAACATGCTTGGGTTCAGATGCTGAATAAAGTTATCGATTTTATAAATCTAAGGTAAAGCTTATCCATCTGAAGATTTGTGCATAAATGAAAGTGACTTTATAAGACTGGCATAAAGACCTCCAGCATGATTTTTCTTTTTAAATGGAATTTCATGTAAATAAATAGAAGGTAAAGCTTCTAGTTCTTCAGAATCTTCAATACTTGACATTGTTGAAAAAAATCATAAATACATCATTTCACAGAATATGAGAAAGTTTTCCCTGCATACCTGGAATATGGTTACAACTTTTCTCCATAAATGCTTGTAAAAGTATTTATTCACTACATATCAGCTAAATCCATTAATGGGTTGTTCATTAAGTTTCCAGAACACAACTGTCCTTTTCAAATTTAGAAAGACACTGCTAGTTAGAATGAATTGCCAGTCTCATACGGTTTTAGTTCAAAAATGATGAATTTTTAAAGAACGAGATCACTGCTTGTTTTTTGCCAGTGTATTAATGGTGCCATTTATAAAACAGGAGTTGGATGCTTACTAAACAACAGAAAGCAAATGAGGGATTTGCCCTAGGCCATTCTCTTGTCCTCCTCACCACAAAGAAAGTTTAACAGCAAATGTATGAAAATAATACCAACGTCTTATACTTGCTATTAATATTTTTGTTTGTTTGTTTGTTTAATAGGTTGATTTGGTAAATATTGGGAGCTCAGACATTGTGGATGGAAATCATAAACTGACCCTTGGTTTGATCTGGAATATAATCCTACACTGGCAGGTGAGTGACACTGCTGCATACTTTCCATTAAATAACTGTTTTCTGCTACCCTTTTTTCCATTATTATTCAGCCACAACCTAAAAAGTACACATAGACATTGGAAATAATGTCCTAAATCATCAAGTTTTATGACAGTCTCTTTAAATATTATCTAGGATATTAAGAAACTTTAGAAGACAAAATAGATTTCAGACCATTAGCAGCAGCTTTTTGACTCTAATTTCACAGTCAGAAGTTGCAAGAGAATATATAATACAGTTATTGTAAAAAAAAAAAGGATAGCATAGCCAATGTGGATATATAGCTTTCACAGTCACTTTTCTTTTTAGTGACTTACAAAGAGTGACTTTTATATTTTAATGAAATAATCACATTTGTTGCTATTTGCTGCTGACCCAATCTGCCAAGAATTATTTTTAGAACACTAAAAATGTGCTACTCTGACAATTTATTGAAGCAGATGTGGCTCATTTAGCTTGTTTTCTCTTTAGAGGGAAAGGGGGGATTATGACAGAGATCTCATAAAAACCATCATGGTAGGTGAGGACACTTAAGTAAACAAATTCTGAGATTGTAGTAAAATACAAATTCAACAGGAACTAGCATCTAGATGCTCTGATTCTGTTTATCTGAATTGAGGCTAACAGTCTGTCCATTTGAGTTGGCTCTGTTCTCCAAGCCATAATCTACAAGTTTTTCATAACATTAGAAGCAAAGATGGCAGGAAACAAAGCTTAAAAGACTTTGTATTAATTATTATATGTTCTCTGGTATGATCTGATGCGGTTTTTGACAACAAGCACACGCTGTTAGAGCATGTGCTTGTTTGCAGTATTTAGGTGATTCATTTAATGCCAGTAATGACTGTGACAGTGGCTGTGATGTTACCCATGACTTCGGCAGAACTACAAGTCCAGGGATTGCATTTACAAAGCACTGGTGACAAAGCAAAGTGATACTTTCTTGTCATAGTCATAATGATCTATGTTTAGTCTCTACTTTTGAGATCTATGTTTCAGTTCATTCTGTTCATGGTTTATTGAAAGGAAGTGACATTTCTTTTCTAAGGAGTAGCAAAAGCCCGGTTGGCAAGAAGAAGCCTGTGTAATAACGCTGTTGCTGTCGCATAATGACGAAAAATTAAAAAATAATATAAATCCAGATTTGTACTTGGGCTTTTCTCTTTTTAAACAAAACCCAGAAGATGTTGGTGTGCTGCCTATTTCCATCAAAGGAATGGGACAGTTCAAAGTGAATTTGCTTATTCACAGCTCTGTGGAGAAATTTATTTTTTTTTCCAGATTTCCTTTCAATTTTGGAAGTGGATTATGTGATCTAGAATATGTTCATGATTCTTCTGCCCTGTTTATAGGTTGGTACTATCTAGCACATTGGCAGCACTTCTGATGAAACAAGGCTGTAGGTTTGTTAAGAAAGAACAGTTCTTCCTGTTGTTACCGTTTTGCCTATCACAGATTGTTCATTGGCACTCAGCAGCTGGAAATATGACAAGGTCTTGTTAAAGATTGCAGTCCTGAGAATGAGTCCTGAGTATGAGTTGTACAGACAGTTATTTTGTTGCAGATGAACAGTCAAGAATCTTTTTCCAATTTTGCATCCTTCAGCCAGGACCACATTAGGACAGAACTAGACTTATGTGACAAGACTGTTTCTTACAAAAATGTCAGTCTTTGTTGTGTAAAAAAATAAAATAATAAAAAATAGACGTTAGAAGAAAGGTTTGTAAAAGGAATAATAAAACAGTGCCAGTCTGAGCAGAAATCAGCAGTCCCATTGAGGACAAGCAGTGGTAGAGGCATTGCAGCAGACAAGATTTGACTCATTCTTACCACTCTTATTTCTGTTCAGTAGAAATCTTATGGCTTTCCATATCCTATTTCTATATCCTATGTGGTGATTGTGTCTTTTCTTACGTAGCCCATTTTTCAGATTATTATTAAAAGTTTTACTGAAATTAAACCATTGGTATGAATTGAACACCTGTTGCCAAAGCCCTTTATGGTACTGAATCTGTCAAAGTTTCTATTTCCTTGAAGCTACTGCCCTCTTTCTTACAGTTCTGGGATCCCAACCTCACTGCTGCATTAGGATTTAAGCAAAAACAAAGTAAAACAATTAATCTCTGAACTCTTACATTTGACAAGGACTGTTTAAGTGGAAAAACATTCTGTGTTGCAGTGCGTAAGTTGCTTTGTTGGGTTTTTTTAAGAGAAAAAATATTTTCATGTTGATCATGAAGAAAAACAGTAACAAAAGTCTTTGTTAAGTTACAGCCAAAATCTTGACTTTCTTCAGGAAAAAAGCAAAATAATAGGCATATACATAAGGCAAATATTTCATCGCAAAGTGCATTTCAGCAGTCAGCCCCATTAGGAGAGCAATTAAAAGCATCAGGTCTGATGTACACTTGCTGCAGAACTGGCATTTTAATTGCAATTGCCGTTTTATTTTATTTTTAATTATAATGATGTAAAGAAAATACTAACAGTTCTGTCAATCCACCTTGAATCAATGAGAAAAGAACATCCTTTACTATGATAGGTGTCTTGAGCATCTATGTAAATGTTCTTAAAAGAGTTCTTTTAAATGTGCTTTGAAAGACTTTAGTGGATTCTAGCTATACAAAAGTAATCTATGCAGTCAGGATACCTGAAATATAGCTACTAAAAAATACTGTCATTCTGCCAGGGAGGTGTAAGTCCCTATTTTGATTGAGAAAAATGAAAACACGTTGCTTTGGGAATAACTTTTAGATTTCCTCCTTCTTCCCTCTTTTTGACCTTGGGGCTGGCACCCTGAAGCCAAGTACCAGTCTTATAAAATGTCATGTGCCTGAGTGTTTGGTTTAGGTGAAACAGATGCGCAAGCCTGAGATGGTGCTGCAAGTCACCTTACATACAGTTACACACTCACAGACCCCAGGACATGATCCTACAGCCGGGAGATCAGAGGTCCACTGCTGCTGCGGGCCAGTCCTGGGCAGACTGCTTTTGGCCACTTCTCAGTATGGTGGCAAGAATAGCAGCGCTCCTGTTCTGTTTCCAGCTTTCTGTTTGGCAGTGTAACATTTTGAAAGTTACCTGTGGTGGTGCCTGTGATGCCCTTTCCCCACTTCCATTCCAAATGAAATCTTTTTTTATCGCTGTAGTACAGGTCTATCCCCCAGGAAGAGCAAGTATTTCTGTTCACTGGCAGTTGGAGTTTCCTTCACCTTAAAGCTTTATATCCTGCCAGGATATACTGCATTGGAAAGCAGAAGTAACAAAGGAATGAGTATCAGAGGTCAACTCATCATCTGACAGCAAGAAGCAGAGCCTACTAGATGCTTTGAAAAGGCTGCAGTGTTTGAGCCTGGATGCTGAGGGGAGCTGTCTTTAGGCTGACATGAACACATCTCTATGTACTACTCTTTCTGAAGAGTACATCTTAAATGAGAAACCTTCAAAAAACTTCCTTCTAACCTCAGTGCCAGCACTTTTCCACTCAGATGCCAATCTTGCTTCAAGGCCCAGCTGTCTCCTGTGGGCAGTATGGTGCTGTCCCTGCAGTGGCGTGGTGTGGCATGACATGGTGTGGTGTGGCACAGTGCTGCTGCCGAGCTGTAGGGTGGGGTGGAAGGGCTGTCAGCTGTAGAAATGAAGTTTTACCTGGAAGTGTTCAAGGCCAGGCTGGATGGGGCTTTGAACAACCTGGTCTAGCAGGAGGTGTCCCTGCCCATGACAGGGGGTTTGGAACAAGGTGATCTTTAAATTCCCTTTAACACAAACCATTCTATGATTCTATGATTGCACTATTTCTCACTGAATGGGAAACAACCTCAGCCTCAACCTTGGAAGAGATCAGACCCTTTTACTTTGTTATTTTAAATGCCTGCCAGTCCCTAGGAGACAAAAAGAAAAAAACCCATGTATTTAAGAGTCTTCAGCACTGTGGAGGAATGTAGGAAAATGAGAAAAAAACTTTGTCCATTTTCAGTATATTAAAATCAACAAGATAAGTTTGAAGCTATTTTGTATTAGTTTATTCAAAAGTAGAAATAAATGCTAAGTTTTTGGCTTCATCTCTTTAAATCAAAAAGAATTTATCACCTGGACTCTTCTGAATACTTGCCTTACTGACGGCTCAGTGTTTTATTGTTTTTGCCTAATTTCCTCTGTTTGTAATTCTTGCTCCTTTCTCTTACATCAATGTTGAGTCAAACACTTGATCTTTTCTATATGTTATGAACTTTTATATTTCTAAGTCTTGCATTTCTGCATTTATTCAGCTATTCTTTTATAAGACTTCGTGTTGTATTTTTCAAATGTTACCATTTGCTTATAATATTCAGATAAATCTGCATTTGCAAATGCAAGCACATGATAAAAATCCAAACTGAACAATCAAACCCTGGATTGAACAATTGTCCATTACTATAATTTCTAGATTTTCTTGTCTTTCATATTGCTTAAGTTTAGTGCAAGAGATGCTAATCTCAAAAATTTTCTTCTTTTTAGCACATGGATTTGTGAAAAATAAAATTTATATTTTATAGTACTGAAGGATTTCTGCCTGGAAATGCAGGAAGCAAATCTGTTAGCACCTTGCTGAATTTTGTAAATTACCTTGGCAGATCTCAGGAATTAAGTCACTGAAAATATTCATGAGGAAGTCAAAATACCCACACAGGCACATGAAGCAAAACTGAAGAATGTGTTTCTTAATTTTCTTAAACTCTTTATTTTCTGCCTCCTGGTGCACAAATGGAGGCAACTACAAACTGCTGCTATTCTTATTCGATTGATTTTTATATTCATTTTAATTGGTGCAAATAACAATCTTAGACTAAAGTTAGGAGTGTGTGCCATGACATTTAGAAAGGATCAGTTTCTCCTCCCAGAAACTAATAACATTTAGAGTTAACTTTATACCTAAATCGCAAAAAGAAAATTGAAGGCACTGATACTCTTTGGGTAATATGAATCTGAGATGTAAAAGCAGGACAGTCCTTTAGTTCTTCATATCTTCATTTATTCAAATGGTTGAATTAATTACTATGAAACTAGCAACCAGCTTACTAGAACAATAGAATGGTATGGGGGTTTTTTTCTCCAGTATCATAGTAATTAATTGGTTGCTTATTCTTTAAGATTACAGCTTCTACATGGTATTTTTTGTTTTTCATATTTTCAAAGTGGTCCATCCTTTATCATAAAGATGCTTCTGCGATGAATGATGCTCTTCAACTGATGCTGGCTGCAGAGCAATTCAAGTGGAGAATTATAATGAAATTATATACTTCATAAGTGAATAAGCAACAATAAGCAACTTGAGAGTTAAATTATATCATAGGGAGTATTTTACTAATCTACAGGATACGTGGAAAAACAATGATTCAAAAGGGATTAATTTACAAGAAAATAAATGAAAGACTTCTTAATAGAACTTTTTGGTGAACTTTCACTAGTAAAAAAGTTGTTAAGAAATACATAATTGACCCCACTTTGTCAAACTTCTCAGAATTAATGTCTTTTTGTAAAATAATAACTGTGGGTCAGTGTGGTTTCTCTAGTGAAAGAGGAATATTAAGCAATCATTTAAAAAAATTAAGATAAAACATATGCAATACTTTTAATGCATGCGATGAAATTAACTTTTTATTCAAGTGCCTGTATGCAAATATAGTTTGCACATTTCAGTCAAAAACATCTACTGTGCACTAAGCACATTCATTTTCCCTTGGTACTTATTTCAACTCTCTCAATTAGAGAATGCTTTTCATCATTTTAACTATTACTATAACGTATCATATTACCTCAGGATATATTACCTCAGGATATATTCCCAAAGCAAAGAAAACTACAAAGAAAAATACTTAGTTTGTATGAATTTTGTTGCCGTAAGGGGTGTAAACAAATGTGCTCTCTTTCTTCGTGCATGGAAAGCTTCCCTTGGTACAGGGATGAATGTACTGAATGCCTCAGCAGTGGTGACCAAGTCAGTATCAGTTGTCTTTAAGCATTCAGACTTGACAGCTATCATTCTGTGACACAAAGTATGATCTGTAATTACTTAAAAGGGTTTTTTTTTTCATTAAGACTTAAATCTAGGCATCTGTAGTTTTTTGGGATCGAAAAAGAAGAAGTAAGCTCAGTCATTGCTGAAATTCTGGCTCTTATTGCAGGTCAAAGATGTAATGAAAAACATCATGGCTGGACTGCAGCAGACGAACAGTGAAAAGATTCTGCTGAGCTGGGTCCGCCAATGGACTCGTAATTATCCACAGGTCAATGTTATCAATTTCACCAGTAGCTGGTCTGATGGATTGGCTTTCAACGCTCTCCTTCACAGCCACAGGTAGGAAAACTAACTTGCTGTTATTTCAGTGAGCTTGTAACAGACAGCTGTATCAGGGCTTGAGGATGGTGTATCTATTTTTGGTGGTGGGGGGGTGGGGTTAGCTGGTTCCTGCATGGGTTTTTCAACATTGTTGCTGCCTATTTGCTTTGACCTGGGTGCTGCTGGGCCGAATCTTCATGTGGAGGGAAAGGGCCTGAGCTTTTCACAGCCAACTGAATAATGCTTACTTTAGATCATTTTCTGGAATTTCATTTTATATACCAAGCAGATAGTCTTAAGGAATACAGGCTTGGAAACTTTTGAGAAGAGCAAGGAATAGATCCAAAACTAAGTCTTTGAGCTTGTCCTAGAGGGAGAAGGAGATTTTCCTGTGGGGGGCTTAGAGGGGAGAAACATAGTGTCTGTAGAAAGCCTCTGACAGTAGCTGGATTGAAAGTATGGATTTGCCTTGAAAGGACACAGCTGGAGAAGGTAGTCTTTGTTTCAAAACCTTTCATGTTCTCCCAGCTGATCTGTGTTTTCACCCTATCTCAGAAATTGTCTTGTTCTTGTCTATGGTGTGTAAAACTCCACTTTAGAGATTCAGAGTTCCCTCTTGGTTCTGTGTACATGGCTTAAGGAAGACATACACCTTTAATCTGTCTTAAAGGTCCAGCTCTTGCCACTGCTGATTTGAAAGCAGTTCTTATTTATCCAGTGTGGTAATTCTCCTGATCTCTCTTTTCCCACTTCTATACCTCTCTCCTAAAGGGGGAGTCCTGCAAGGTGGCATATTGCTTCCTGCAAATTACTAGTGAGAACTCGGTTTATGAACCGCTAAATGGGTGTGTTCTGTTTAGTAAGAGACAATGAGGATTTACAAGCTACTAGTACAAATCAGGCCATTGGTTTTTTTTAAGTTGCATTAAAGGCTTAAAATAAAATATGGCAAAATACTTCTAAAAGACAATATATGCCTTCCAAATTAAGCAGTGAAGAGCTGCAGATAATTCTTTCCAGAATTTTCACTGGCTCACATAAGTGTTCCGGAATGAAACTAGCTTCAGTCTACTGCTGTTGTGTCCTGAAGACTAATGCTGACAGCTATTTACCGTGGCTAAACCTTACACCACCATCCCAGGCACGATAGGTGTCTCTTGCTGTGAGTCAAGTTTTTCACTCTGCATATACCTGGGATCCTTGAGTAGAAGTAACTGAACTAATGTCCAGGAACTTTCAGTTACAGGTGTTCTTTGCTTGTGATGTTAGGAATGAAGCATTATCTTAAGGAATAAAGGAAGAAGGTCTCTGAAAGGTCTTCATGTGTGTCTTTCACCTGCATTCAGTATTTATAACGTTACTCTGTTACTCTGCTGCTGATGTGTACACCTCCTTAGTGCTGGTGCAAGTGTTTATGAAGGTATTAGAAGAAGTGCGTTTGGGGAGCTAAATAAAAAAGGGCTAAGACATAGTGACTATGTTACTAGCTTTTGATAACTACTTTAGGAATTGGTCATTCACTAAAATGTGGTTTTGTGGATTTTTCTCAAACACTCCCTAAAGTTGCTTTTTTGTTTCTGCTGATGAAAATTTGTCATTTTAATTTGGTCTGTCTCTCCTTTTATAAGTGGTTTCATTCTGATGGACCTGAATATGAGAATGCAATTTTCGCATAGAAATCAATGAATATCTTTCTTTCTGAAGATGTAATTTCAAACTTCTAGATGATTAAAAAAAAAAAAAAAAAGAGAGAAAAAAAGGTTTGTTTGGGATACTGTTCTGTCTGCATCACTTACCTTCTATAATACCTACTGTATTACAGTGCAGGAGTTTATGCCTGGTGCCTATGGGCATTAATACCTTTTTGTCTTCCTAAAACATTGTCTATACACAGCCTTATTAAGTGGGAAAATGCTGGTTTGAACTCAAATGCTAGGTTATTTAAGTCATGCAGGAGCTTTGTGATACAAAATGGACTGAGTGATTCCTACTACTTGGACTGAATACAGGTGGAGAAAAAGAATATAGATACACTTTGAAGGGAAAATATTTTATGTAAAAAATGGCAAAAAATAGTTATGCCAAAATTATATTGAATAAGTAATTAGTACTGTAGACTCAAAGGCTAAAACCAGTAGTATTCTGTGGCATTGTAACTACCTTGATTTCATTTTCAGCAAATCAATGCAGCAGAACACAAAAGTGGTGGCACATCTTTTCATCTAGACACAATATCAGACTGTCTGTTCACTGATTTGGGTATCTTATACTCAGCTATTCAGATTGCATGCTCTACGGGACTGTTTAATATAATCTGGTCTCTAAAATCAGTAATCCCTTTTAGTCTCTCTCTGCAAGAAGAGTTTTGGAAGTCTGAACAGAGGCTATTCAGGAGCAGTCCCTGGTTGGGGAAGGCAGTTGCTTGCCTAAACCACATTGGGATTGTCTAGACAAATCTCTAATCTCTGTGTGTATGTCTTGCTTTAGGCATTGCTGTGTTCAGCTCAGTGCAAAGTTCACCAGTCTTGAACATTTCGTTTCCTGCTCACTACAATTTATGCACTTTATTCAGGTTTTCTAAAATAGGGCTGGAAACCTTAAGCTTGCTTTTATTCTTTTTGTGTCTGCTACCATAAATCTTGCATAGCTTTCTGCACAGTGAACCTATCTTCAACAGAAGAGAAAAATAATTACTCCATGGAAGTCTTGTATCTTGCCCAGTAGTTAGTGCACTCATCTGGGAAATGGCAAGTGTGCAGTCACATTCCCTGAGGCATATCTTCAAGATTTTAAGACACTGGTTGTCTTCTTCTGGACTTTAATCACTAAGTTACTCTGCAAAAGTCTCAGAGGAAGACCTAATGTTCTCTGAAGCCCTGAGTCAGCCTTTTTTAAGATGAACCTCTGTGCTTAGTGTGTCCTTTATATTGATTTTCAATGACTTTGCACTTCATGCTCACTATGCAGGAGGACTGAATTGCCTGTTGAGATTCAAGATGCAATCAATAAAATAGGTATACTAAGACACTCTCAGAGTTCAGGAGCACCTAGTTTTATAAGAATAAAAAGCCTTCTATGGAAACATTGAGGTCTAATTTAGTCACTCTAAAAAGCAGGTTCCTACTTGTTAGGTGTCAGAATGCCTTGGATTCATGCCTAAAGTAGCCAGTTTGAATATACACAGGGTAAAACTTGATCAACACCAGTTTACGTGAAATCTCAGAGAAACCTGTGTATCACTCATAATATGCTTTATTAATATTTAGTGGTTTACATACATAGAATAGCAAGCCTGCTAAAGACACTCCTGAATTTAGCTCCTCTGTTTTCCCTTGTATTTCATTTTTCTTCAGTTCTCCTGTCCTAATTTTTTCCTCTTCTATTTCTTTGTTCTCCATAAAGTTTGATCCAGATGTTCTCTTCTTTTTCCTGACTTACTCTGAGTTTGTTTCTCTGTGTTTCATTAACCCATTTTTTCCATTGTCTTTTTTCCTCCTTCATTACCTATTTCTGCGATACCTCTTGGCACCTGTCTTTTTTTTGGTATTGAAATAGGCTCTTGAAGAAAAACAAGTTTTGTTGCTCTTCAGAACAGCCACACTTGTTTTTATGGTTGCTTAGGAAATAACCTAGTACATATATATAATACATTGGTGGGAAAATTCATTTTTAAAGGTTTAAAACATATGAAAATCTTTTTAGTTTCAAGCATAATGAGCATGTTTTAAGTGTCAAAAATAGTCATTACTGCAAATAGTAGCTTCTTCTGACACTGAAGTCTTTGAGTTTAGCCCTTTCTTCAGGTGTATTTTGGAGGTAAGTCATAAGCCTTCTGCATTGATCCTCAGGCTGCAGTTTGTGTGCACATTCTTTGTTACATTTAGATGTTCTCAAGAAAGGAAGCAGGATCAGTCAGAAAAAAGGCTAGCCATAGTTTGAAAATCTGGTATGATAATGAACTCATATGGTGGGCCTGGTGCCTGGGATGTGTATTTTTTGCCAACATTAGCACTCTTCCTAGACTGTTTGCTACCAAAAAAAATCCCAATAAAACAAACAAAAATGTATCCAGCACTGAAAGAATAATGATACCCATTTTTTTTCCATAGTATTTAGCCTCTCTGTGAGACAAAGTTTCCTGGTAGCATTAAAGTTCTTTTTGGCATCTATAGGAATCAGTCTCTCACAATATGGAAACATTACATTTTCTTTTCTAAACTCAGTCCTACTTCATGTCTTTGAAAACAGTGCTTCATAATACTTTTGTGAAATAAAGTTAAGAATGGGTTTTGGCATAAAGTAGTAAGCTGTTAGGATCAGTTACTACTATGTGCTGTGGTTAGTCCTGCTGTGTCTAAACCCCACTAGTACTTTTACAATTGGATTTTCTTTCAAAAATAATTCTAGCCTATTTTGGTAACCACATCAAAATTACACTGCAGTCTCTGTATTGCCTTATCTAAAATATTTGCTGAGCTCTCAAATCTTTAAGTTGTAACTTACTATAAATAGATCTAATTAATTTTCTCTCTATAGAAAACACTACATACAGTGAGTAGGAAATCTTTTAGTCACACTATTTACTGTGATTTCAGGGAAATGAAATAAACTTTTTTTGCCAACTTAGCTTTTTTGGTGCTCACAGCAGACAATGGTAAATAATTTTAAAGGAAATACATATAAACTTTAAAATAAATAACAGTGTACACTATCTCATGTTTATAGTAATTTTTGTGTCTTGGATTTATTCTTCAACAGCTTTCATGTTCAGCCTCAATTTACAGCCTCTGTTCCATTTTTATTGCTCTGTCTGTGGGCAGCTCCGTTTGAGAATGAGGAGGGGACAAGAAGAATAGCAGGAGGGTGTCAACTAAGTAGATAAAGATGGAAGACAGACATACATCTCTTCTTGGTCTTGATATTAACACACTCAAATTGCTACTAACAATGTATTCCATTTGTTCATCTGGTCTTTAAAAAAAAAAACAAAAACAAAAACCCAACAATAACAACAACGAAAACTAAAAAACAATACCTCAGCCTCTCTTACATCATGTTCATGTGTTTTTCTAAGTATATAATCCAATTTGAGTGCTAAGTAGTATTTACATGTTTCACTATGAAGTATTGACGCTGACTGATTATATGAAACATTTGAGGACAAGCACTGAATTATAGGAAATATCATTACATTTGTCATAGTTGAGGTCCTCATTGTCAAGTTGGAAAGTTGTTATAGTTTCGTCTTTCTTCTGTTCATATGAGTGTTTCTGACTGTTATACTTTAGGTATCTGCCCTAAAGCATATATCTGCCAAAGCATTCTAGGTAGTACAAAATCATCTTCATTTATGGTTCAGGTGAAAGAAGCTCAAGAATGTAGGGGAAAAAAGTTAAGGCAGCCTTGTTGAATTCCCATAACAGTATACATGCACAAGCACAAGGCTCCAACTCAGAAATGCCTTAAACTCCTGAGACATGGGAAGTTTAAATGCTATTATTAAGAAGAGGATAGTAGCTTTTGAATTGCCAGAAAGTTGGTAATGTGATTATATGGTTGCTAATATGGTTCTTTTTTTCTTTGACGGTTGGTAATAATGAAATAACTATGTCTTAAATGGTAAAAAAAGCCAACCAACCAACCCAAAATAAGCAAACCAATATCTGTCTTTTAAGTAGTGATATTCCTTTTTTTTTTTTTTTTTTTTTTTTNTTTTAAATATATAATATTTTCAGTGATGGCTAGGTGTCTTTCGTTTTTTTTTTTGGTTTTTGTTTTATTTTTTTTTCCCAAAGGAGATCAGATGGTAGTCTGTAATTTGTACCTGAATGAATATTCTCAGTACCTCCTTGAATGGATTAAAAGAATGAGACCAGCACGAAACACTAACCACATAGATTTAATACACTGTGAGAGCAGTACTCTCAGTGGGAAGCTTTATCTCTGATAGTCTTTTAACCCACCGTTCCCTTGCTTATGGCTCTTTTGCTTTGATCAGATATTTCTAATGCCCTTTCTCTGTCATTTTACAAACGAGGATACTTTGAGTAGATATGCCCATTTGTATAATCACCATCTCTATATGGACATGTAGGCTCTTTAGCAATTGCTTTAAATATTGAGCATGAGGAGCAGTGGAGCACAGGTTACTTGGCAAAACTACAAGGGCACATCAGTGAGTCCAGGGTGCAAATCTTCACAATATAAAGATAAACTTGGAATGAGTTCCCTTGAATGGTATGTTTTGAAGTATGAACTGAATAAACAAGGGAGCAGCTGTGGATTGGCACCATCACCCTAGGAATATAAGGAAACTGAACTATTATGTGAAGGAAAAGAGGTCAGTCCTGCTAGAGTTGAAACTCTCCAAACTTCAGGCTCCAGATCACAGAAAGCTTTCCCTGCTTACTTCTTGTAATCTTTTTCCTCCAGATGGATATCAGAGAGAGCTCTGCTTCTTTCCTCTAACTTTGAGGCTTCCCCCTCCCCTGCCCCTTAGCCCTTTAATCAGGATTTTGAAGTGGGAACAAATGGCATTCATTACCTTCCTCCTTGCTTCTTTAAAATGCTTGAACTTAGGCCAGGTGACTGCCTTAGAAAGGAGTACTTCACTGCAGCTGTTTCTCTTTTGTGATCACAGAGAGGGGAAAGGAGAAGGAAAATGGTATTGAGAAAAGGCATTGGATAAGGGAAGCAAAAGTTTGTCTTCACTAAAGGAAAAGTAGATATAAAAGCAATGGTACGAAGAGGTATGAGAATGCTGTTATTGTAACAAGTCATTTACATGCTATTTACTGGTTCCTGGTTTATTTTAATAGTAAGAGTGCTTAAGATATATACAAGATTTTCTTGTATAAAGCTAGAACAGTGGTAAAATCACCACTTTTCTCTTGTAAAGGAGATGATAACTTTTATGATGTAAAATCTGCATCCACTGATGGAAAGTTGAGAGTTTTTTTGTGAATTATGTCTGTTGCTTTCTTCTAACTCATTTTATCATAGCCCACCAGATCTATTTCTACCATATGTTGTGTAAGCGGTGTGGGGGAATTCCTTTTTATATTTTATGACCAAGTATTTTCATTGCAAATATATTTTCAAAAACTTCAGGCTTGTTTTACTCTTTAGTTTTTATTTTTTTCTGCTATTTATAAGAATGAACTGTGAGTACAAAAGTTACCTTGTGTTTGATAATAATTCTGATTTTACAATACAGAACTTCTCCATTGAAGCTTTTAATCTTTTCAGTTTTGGCTCTCCATGATCTTGTCATAAAATAATGAGATCAGTGCTTTAGCTGATCTGAGAGTGGCTGGATGGAGTTCAACAGGTTCTAGTTAATTCTAACTTTTTTGAACATGCATATGCTTGTTCAGGCAGAGGAGTGCAGACTGCTAGTTTTGTCTGCTCCCTGACAGACATGAATGAAACAAATGTCAGAACAAATTTCTGTTCCCTTTGTACAATTTAAAAAACACAGAGCAAATGAAGTTGGAGAATCAATATTCCATTTAATTTCTTCTTTTTTTTTTTTCCTACTGTTTCATACCCACTTAACTCTGTATTTAAAAAATTTTAGAAAGTCATTAGTAGTTGTTATTAGAAAATCTGTTTCAGGGATTTTTAAAAGCTATTTGCCATATACCAAAATTCTTCATGTTCTAGGCTGTAATATCTCCTGCATTCATACTTGGCAGTTTTACTGCATAAATATATCCGGTGAAACATCGTGCTTCAAGCTGATGCTATGACACTGTTGTTCTAGTGATGGTGCTGCTGAAATGTGTATACTCAAGTATCCTTTCAGCAAATGGAAAATCTAGAGAGTTAAATCGCTGTTGGAATAGGGAGAGCTCTTTGAATTTTTACCTTTTTTTTCCTTTAATTCAGCTGACACTTGTCAGAGCTAAGTTGCAGTAAGTGGCTTTATACCTTAAAGCTGCATTGGAATCTGTGCTGTCTTCCTTAAGTACAATACAAAGAAAATTTGTAAGGAACCTGTCAATAACTTACTGAAGCTTACTAATTCTCTTTTGCAGCTGTATATCAGAGGGTTCAATTTTTTTGCTATCTCTTTTAAGTGTAAGAAGAGAGGTGTTATGTATGCTCCATACAGACATACGCATATGCAGCAGAGCTCTACAGCGTGTTATTATCTGAAAATTTGTTATTGAAACTTTTGCATTTGAGCACTTGGATTTTTTTATTATTTTATTTTAAAGAAAGAAGTCATTCTTTTAGTGTCTTGTATTGAGAATCCTACCTATAGAGAAGATGGTAGTAGTCTTGGCCTATCTGGATACATTAACTGAAATTTATCCTCCTGGATTTTACAATTGAGAAGTTGGATGATATTGAACATCTAAAACAGAGGGTTTTTTTAAGAGGAACGACAATATTGTGCCTTTACTTAGGGGATAATTTTAAATGTTATTCATTTTGCCCAGTGGAATCCTGGCTGGTTAGGAAAAAAGCATGTTCCTGTATGTAAACTCTTGTCTTGCCAAACGAGTCATGATTTTGTGAAGATAACATGTTACTCTAAGCATCACAAACATAAGAACTTCAAACCAAATCCCTGCAAAAGCATTTGAGGGGAAGGAACAGGGAGGTGGTCCCTTGGATATCATTTCTTTGTTTCTTTATTCGGTGACAAATGCTTTGAGGACAATCTTTTTAAACCCTAGTCTCTGTAGTATTCGTGCGACAGGTCCTTGCAGAGTGTTTTAAGAAAGCCATAACAGATCGCTTTGTAGTTACTACAGTGTTCTTTTTTGCAAAATTTGATGTATGAGTTCACACATCCTATGTGTTATGCCAGCCGATAAGTGTTAAATTTGGAGAGAATAAAGAATTGAAGATTATCTGTATGTCTGTAGAGTAAAGGTGCTTAGAGGGTTGATCCCAGTCATTGGCAGAGCACCTGCACAGCCACTGGCTTGCTTCTGCCCCTGCTCTCCCAGGACTGGGAACAAGAAAAGCAAAAGCAAGAGAATTTATGAGTCAAAATAGACACTGTTTAATAAATGAAGGAAAGCAGAATAGAAAAATAAGTGATACAAAGGCAGTAACTAAGCAGTTTCCATGAGCAGACTGATGCCCAGCCAGTCTCCAAGCAGCATCCATCTTGGGAAAAAAAATCTCCCCAACCCCCTCTTCCTTTATCCCAGCATTTATTGCTGAACAAGTCGGAGTATTCCTTTGGCCAGTTTGGGTCACCTATACCAGCTGCGTCTCTTTCTATCTCCTTTGCTTTCCTTCTTGCTCACCTCCAGCCTACTTGCTCAGGAGAGTCAGAGGTGAGGAAAAAAAGAGAAGCTATTGATCCCGTGTAAGCACAGCTCAACACTAGCCAAACAGTTGGTTTGTTATTAACACTATTTTAACCAGAGAGTCCAAAACAGATGGTTAAATCCATCCCAGTCATAACAAATAGGATGGAGGAAATCATGCAGACATAATTTGTATTTTGAAAATGCTTGTGCTTTAGTAAACAAATCAGTCAATGAGATCACAGACTTAATGCATCCCTGACTAGGAACAGCTTTTCACCTCTTCTCTATCCTGTCCCTAGTCAAATTCAGTATCTTGAATTTGTTCTGTATGGGGGAAGTAGAAACATCTACTTTTAATTAATGTTTAAGAACCTCTGCACAGAAGTTCTTAATACTTTAGAATACTTAATTAATACTTTAGTTCTTAATACTTTAGAATAACTTAGCTGTTACTATGCAAGTCACTCCCCTCAGAAAAAAAATTTGAGAGCAAAGGTGATGGGAAATTAATATTACATAAACAGCATTTTTCCTTTGGTCTTTTGAAGTTATTACAGTGTGATGTAGTGAACATTTCTGCCATCTATTATAACTATGAGGGCTGTTTAAAATGAACTTTTAAAAATTAATAAAAATGTAGGTAAATCTGTCATAACTAATTGCAATATTTTAATTTGTGTAAGTAACATACTTGATTTATCTGTAGGTAAAATTATGTTTAAATGTTTTCTGATTTAGAACACTGTATTAGTCACAAGTAGTGAAGTTGTTTTTCTTCATATTATATGCACATTCATTACAGAATACCTGATTAAACTTTATTTCCAGAGAGCTTGGTAACAAATTCTGATCTCCTAATGGATAACTCTCAGATGAAATGCCAAAGATCATAGTATATTAATGTTATTTAAATTTCAAATAGCACAACTGATAATACAAGGCTTCAGATTGTGTATCTGAGCTATAATTCAGTTTCGGTTGTTCTGCCTTTTCCTGCAAGAGCATTTAAATTGTACTCTAGTGCTTTTTCTCCTATCAGCTAAATCCTCTGCTTGTGCTGTGCTTTCATACTTATTTGAAAAGTGTGTGCTTTTCTAAAGGTTTTGTAAGAGAAATGGCTCAGACAGCTATGTTGTGTACATTCCCAGGTCATGAGTTGTTGAACCTGTTGACCGACTTCCATCAGATATAACAGCAAGATGGGAATCTCAGAAGCAATTACATTCATAGAAACAGGAAGGGAAAAAGTGGTGTCCGGAGAGGAGGAAAGCTGCAAAATGACCTCAGCAGTTATCTGTCCTGCTTGGTTTGCCCTAAGCCAGTCCCAGAGTGCATGGCCACAGCATGCAATCCTTCTCTCCCAGGCACTCTTTGGGGCTAGAGGAGGGGAGCAAGCCCACAGTGACAGGGGCAGAGCGCTATGGGTGAAAACAGGCAGTTTGGGAGAGTGAAGTTACAGGTTGTTGGAAGTTAGGGAAGCATAAGAAATGTGGTTGGTGTGGTAGTGATGGACGTGGATGCCAACCCATTAGAAACTAAGCTTCATTAGTTCAAGCACTGGTTGAAAAATTTCTTTCATTAAGAAAATAAAAAAAAGTAGTAGTTGATACTGATGGATAGCTGTAGAAATATGTAATTAAATCTAATGCTAAAAAAGAAGAAACTTAATTTTTCTCTTATTTTTGCTTTAGACCAGACCTGTTTGATTGGAACACCGTTGTTTCTCAGCAGTCATCCGTACAACGATTAGACCATGCATTCAACATAGCCAGGCAACACCTGGGCATAGAGAAACTCCTCGATCCTGAAGGTTAGTAGAAATTATATTATCTTCTCTAAGTGGAAAAACATTTTTTCCATGCGTTTGATTTTAAATTTGACATATTTGCACAAGAATATAACATTTTGCAAGATAAATCATGAATGGACACAAAATCCTCAGTTTATTTATGTTTTAATGTTACCTTGTGCTATTTTAAAAGGAACTGAAAGCACTGTCTGCATGTACATGTCTTGAAGCAATCTTTTTCCTGCTTTGGGGCCAGAGTTTTAATGTATGTGCTCTGAATTAAAGGGATCTCAATAAGTAGCCAATTTCTGTTTCAAAGACTTAGAGCATCTCCAGCTTTTATATTTTCTGAAAAGATCATGAGATCAAATTAACTTTTTATACATATCCATATTTAAAGTCTAGATTCTCATATCTTTAAAATGTGACTTGTAGATCTCCTGTATATTGAAATTTTATCAGGATGACATGATTCGTATCACTATCATTTAGTCTTATACATAACAGCCTTGCTATCTTACCTTAGCTCTATATTTTTTGTTTCCTTATGCAGTCATGTTTGAAAGGTTCCTTGATTTTCATGTGATCTTTTAAATTATCTCAATTTCTGTATATTCTCTGCCCTACTTTCTCTATTGCTGAGGGCTAAAGTAATTTTCCTTCAGAGAACAGTTTTTAAACATTTTTTACTACAAGGTGATGTTGAGCAACTGTTGTATTTCCTTTTTATGTATGCCTTTGTATATACCTATACACAGTATCTTCTTCCACGCTGTGGCCTGTATGTCCATAGACCATGTTTAAATCTTTCATGTAAAAGTTGCATTGTAGAAGTTCAAAACTTCTATATTTTGATTCATGCAGAGATGATGATTCTTGATATTATTCTCATTCATCTTGACTGATAGGAATTTTCTTTACATCAGCAGTGCATCTTAAAGCAGGTACTTTGCTTGTTTTGTTAAGTTAATTTGCTTAAAACCTCTACCCTATACAATTGTATTTATACTGCTGATGTATGTATCTTAAAACAGACAAATACAGGAGACACCCTGTAAAAAGCTTCTTCTGTGTCTTTGCATCTTAAGAAACTCTTATTTTATACACAAGTCCTAAAGTAGTTAAACAAAATTGTCATGTTCCTATTTTGATACATTGACTTTTTATCTTGTCTATGAAGCTTGCTAATGTCTTCAAAGATTATGTAAGCTTACTGATTTCCTCTTAAAAATAGCAAGCAGTAAGTCTTCCTGCTTATAGCTTTCCTCTAAACAAAATTAGCTAAGATTGCGATTAATCGAGTGATATCTGAAGTTAATGTGCTTTGATATAAATTCAAAAAATAGGCTACATATACAACATAGAATAGGTCTGCAGAATTTATTCTACAAACAGAGAGTTCATAATATTGTGGGGGGAAAAAAAACTAACTTGTCTGCAAAAATAAGGTACGTAGGAGTTTTGTTCCAGCTTTTTCCCTTCCTTATCTGGACAGAAGAGGTGAGAAAGTGACCCCATTCCATAGCAAAAAAAAAAAAAAAATGTTAGCTGTTGGTTTGGTTTGTTCTTGTTTGTTTGATTTTTTTCCCCCCTGATGTTGAAAAGGTATACAGAAAAACATTAGAGAGATGTTTCCTTCTGTCATGAAAAAGTATTGGAAAATCCAGCTCTATTCTGGATGCAGGGTACCAAAGTACATTATGTTTGCTGATGGCAGGATGAGGTCTAAGCTCTCTCTGGTGACCAGTGATAAGACACAAGGAAACGGCACGAAGCTGTGTCAGAGAAAGTTCAGATTGAATGTTAAGAAAAGGCTCTTCACTGATAGGGTGGTCAATTGCTGGAATGGGCTTCCCAGGGAAGTGGTCACAGCACCAAGCCTGTCAAAGATCAAGAAGCATCTGGATTACGCTCTTAATCATATGATTTACTATTAAATAATCCTGTGAGGAGCAAAGAGTTGATGATGATCCTTATGGGTCCCTTCCAATTCAAGATAATCTATGATCTTTTGATTCAATCTTGCCAGTGAATGAAAGAGATTGACATACCAGCCTACTTATGGTGTTTGCGACTGTAGTGTATGAAAGGTAACAAGGGAAAAAAATACAGAGATGTGGGGGAAATTGATGGATGGTAGAAAACGTTTAGAAGAAAGTTAAAAAAGACCTAGAGATTAGCAGGCAGGATTCAAAAGGAAAAATATGTTTGCAAATTGAACTTTTTAGACCAAGGTACATCTATATAACTCACAGTAACCTTCTGTTGTAAGACATTTATGATTGTGCAGCTAATATGTTTTAAATCTTGATAATGTTCTCTGTGATTCCTTCAAAGAAAAATAGTTGTTTTCCTTTAGTTGTTAAGAATTAATATTGGTGAGCTTCCAGCCATGTCTTGTTGAATTCAAAATGCCATGCAATGACACTGCCAAACCAAGGTTGTTTTAATAGTGATTTTGTTAAGTTATGAATGGCAAAGCTATCGTAGAAAATTTCTAATACCATAATGTGTATTTTTTTAATGTTATTTTCTTTTCTTACAACTGGGGAAAAAGTTTGCTTTTTCACACCTTTGTGATGATTGTTGTGGCATTCTGTATTGCTGGCTGGAAAAGGTTTTGGTTGATTGTTTTCAATGTCTGTAACTCAGGTAGTTCATCTCTGACTGCTCTCTTGAATTCAGAGTATTTTAGACATAACTCTCAGAACTTTTTTCCTTTAAAAATTATAAGCCTAACGTCTTCAGCCCTCTACATTCCTCACTCATTATTCTAAGCTATTGTTAGGTATGGGGAATGAGTAGTGGTGGAGATATTTGCTGTCTTTTTTGGTATGGATTCACTTAGACTCATTTCGACACAAGATGTAAAATACCCTAAATGAATAAACCAAATAATGATGACATTAGTAATCATAGCTAGTATATATGTTACCGTGAATAATTGATCGAACTGTTAAGATTGGTCTGTATCTTTTAATAATTAGCAGTACCTGCAGTTTCAGCTTTTAGTAGTTAACCATTTCTTCTTGATGATTTTATCTGTGTGGAGTTATGGAGGAACATGATTCCACGCTGAAGTACAAACTTCAGAAAATATACTAAAAGCTACTACGTTCTTTGTTGTATGTGCACTTTTTAAATATCACCAAGAAAGAATAGGACAAGCAAACAGCAAGAAATGCATTACGTTCAGGAACACATAGTAGCGCATGTTATTGGCTGTACATTGATTCTTATTTTGGGATAAAACACACATGCCATATAGAAACAGAAGGATCTATTGAGGAACAGTATGGAATGCTCTTTCAGAAATGGAATCTGGGAGTACATCTGAGCTGTGTTTTTTTTTTTTCCCCTTACAACAACAGAGTATAAGTGTGGTAGCAGCAGTAGGAGACAAGTCTGTGTGCTCCCTTCTGGCAATAAACATCTGATTCTTGGTTTAATGAACTTGTCCCTGCTGTCATTTTTCTGGGTCTTGTGCTTGTTTGTGCTAGCCCAATAATAAATAGACTGTGAAGTTATATAATGGCATTTCTGCTATCCTTTTTAGGTGAAGTAATTATGCAGTTTCTTTTACTTTACTGTGTAGCCTGATAAAAACCTCATTTAATCCATCCCTGTCATATCTATTTCCATATTTTTCCTTAATTTGCACTGGTGACATGAGTTTTTGGCACCATTATTAAGTGATAATGAGACTGAGACACTTTTCCATTTGATAACTTTTTTGTTTGATCTTGACTTTGCATACTTCTGTATACCAACAGTAATGGGCTAGTCTGTCTTACCTGTAGCACAGAGAAGAGGGGAAAAATTTGTCAGCATTGTAATTTGTGAAGTTGTTAACCCTCTCTGTACCTGGTAGTTGTATGATGGTAGACTGGTTCTCAGTTCATGTTATTGCCCTGTCGTGGTTTCAGCCAAATTCACCAAAACCCGAGTGACAGATGTTCCCACCCCACCCCTCCCCCCCCTTTGGTCAGAGAGGAGAGGAAGGAGTTAAAGAGATTCAAGAGTTTAGAACAAACTAAACTACTTTAATGAAAATATAAGTAATATAATAAAAAGGAAAATTAGGAAAAAGGGAGTATACAGTATATACAAAACCGTATCAAGCTCCCAGGATGACGACCACGTCACCAGCAGGCTTCAGGAAAAGTCCCAAACTGGACTCGGTGATCGACAGGAGCCGGATTCCAGATCTGGAGTCAGGAACGCTCGGATCAGGATCAAAGGCAGACGAACAGGCAGAGTCCTCCTTGGATGTCAGCCATCGAGGAAGGGGCGAAAAAGGGGCGAGAAGGGCGAAAAAGGAGTTGACCTGTTGATCCTTCAGCTTTTATATGGGGCATGATGCTGATGGGATGGAATACCCCTGTTGGTCCGTTCTGGGTCACCTGTCCTGTCCGCTCCTCCTTGAAGGTGGGACCCTCCAACAGGCAAAACGCTGAAAATTATCTGACCTTGGTTCTTCCAGCAATAAGTCTAAACAAGGGCCTCTCTGCATACCATCCCTTGGTATAATCAGGTCTTATCACTGTGAGACGGAACAGCTCTGAACAATGTGCTGTTAATTTCAGAGTTTAGCTAGTTAGAAGAGGCCTAGCTAAGAAAGTAAAACTGTAAAACAGAAAATTGGTTCGTTTTACCTCAAACCAATACCACGTTTTACCTTCAAACCAATAAGGGTTTACCTTACCGATATGGCTCACATCAAGAGAGTCTGAGAAGATATTTGTTTTCTGTCATTCCCTGAAGTGTTTAAAGATGTTTGATACTGTGCTGCTGAGATCAAGTTGGATCAAGCTTGGAGATCACTATTTCAGTTGCACAAAAACCTTACAACCTTACCTTAGAAAATAACATTGGTGAAAGGGTTGTTTTCTTCAGGATCCTTTTGGTTCTCAAATCCAGGAATGCTTTTGGTTAAATAAGAGTGCGGAATTCACAATAACAAAGAATCATTACAGGATGTTATTACTAGACTTTACCCATAAATATTTGGTCTGGAGCTGCATTTTAAACTAAGGCTACCAGCTTGGTACCAGCAGTAAATTTTCACTTAGGAAACTATTATAGTGTTTGGTGTCTGCTAAACAACTAGTTAGGAAAACAAATGCAGGTCTGTAGGCATCTTCAGTCCCATTGTCAATTTGGTGATTTTTCAAGTTGCAAGTTTTCTGGATGTGTTATTTATCTTTAGTGGCAACAAAATACTGTGTTTGAGAACTGTTTTTGTATGTTTGCTGCTCTGAACATTCAGTATTCTGTAAGTATTTGAATCTGTGAGTATGAGCTAGGTAATGCATAATAAGAATTCCTTTTCTGAGGGCAGAAATATACGTTAATAATGTGACCAGCTACATATATTTTAATATCTAATTTCCAAGTTGCTTTTGCTTCTGTGTCAAAAGTAAGAATATAAAATGCAGCGTAAATATGTACTCAGATAGATACAACAGCTTTGATAGTTTAATTTGTGTTTCCTGAGCACTGTGATCTGGTCTGTTGAGGTATTCTTCAGCTGTGCATTTTGAGTGTTTCTGTGGAATGTATGAATTACTGGATGGTTTTGGTTCAGACACTGACTTCTAATATTGCCCTGTATCAGCTAGTTAGTGAGTAGTTGTTACCTCAATATTGCTCAAAACAAGAAAAAGATAAATCCCTTAAAAGAAATTAAGCACTTTTAATCATGTCCCGTCTCCCTGCTGTTCCTATTTCAGTCTTAAAATTCTCCTTTAAAAATAATAATAATAAAAAAAAAAAAAAGGTAGGAAAAATGCATTCAATTAGTGTCTTTAATTCTTATTCATGTTCTGGCATATGCATTCTGCTTATCTCTAAGCATTCCTTATCATCAAGCATACTTGAACTACATATAGCATGGGTGGACTTGGACTAGAATTATTGCAGCATCGAAGTACAACAATAAAATCACAACCTTGTAACTTTTGCTTTGCTGTTTGTCAGTACAAATTGCAGCTCTAAGTGATGGATATGTCATCGTGCCATATCATGTCCTTTGTCTTTAGTTCATAGCACAGCTCAGAAATGCAGAGCAAACAAAGGGCTATGAAAATCCCTTCCAAAGTAGTGGAGGAACTATACAATGTAGTTGTTTCATAGGGCAATAGGTCAACCTTTATCTGAATGACTTTGTAATATAAATAAGTTTTTAAAGTGAGTGCTAGTTTGATCTATATTCCTGCTGTAATATTTTACTTTACGGTTCCTTTTGAGAAATATTTGCCCCCAAAATTAAACTGCATTTCTTATTTTCCTACTGATAAGATGAAAGTCCTGGGTTTTATTTGCAGTCTCAAGCAAATAGAAATAGTCAGTAATAGAAAATTCACTAGTCTCCATCTAAAACCACTTTCTCTTGCATATTTATGGGTAGCTTTATTACTACTTCATTGACCTGTGAGCAATATAATTACCAAGAGACTACTTGACAATCAGTAACTTTTACAGGTTTTCATGGAAATAAATTACTTGAAGGGTGATGCATTAAGAGACTGAAGGATAAAACAGGCCTCTCCTCTTATCAGTTGTAAAACTTGTAACTGGAATTAACTGGGAGCAGGGCACAGATGTTATGAAAGAGTTTATAACATTTTTCTATCACAATAGATACACAGATTGTAGTATCATTTGAATACTGAACTTGAATTATAAAGAGCTCTCTGGTAACTTTGCATTGTAGGTAGTTCAACAACTGTTAGATGTAAGGATCAGTACATGGAAGGTCTGAAAGTATTTGGAATATAGGACAGATGTTTTGATATTTCTCAACAGCTCATTCTAGCAAAAAGTTGAACATGTTTCCTCAGTGTTTACAGAATGTGAATCTGACTTTAAGTTAACTCAGTCTCTTTTTGAACATGTAAAATATAAAAATCTAGGTATTACCACTGTAAGCAAGATATAAAAATAAACAGTTCCATGTTGTCCAAAATACTTCATGTTTTGTTTCAATAGTGAAGACTGTTATCTTTCAACACCAAAGGAAAAAGTAAGCTATGTATTTCCAATGTGTAAGCTATCGTAGAAGATCGCTGCAGAGAAAGTTTAATTCAGAGGTTTTCTGGTATGCTACCTGGGTAGAAATTACATTTGGTAGCTGGTGACACCACTGCTAGTTCAATCTTCTAAAAATAATATCCATTAATTCTATTATCAAGCCTTGGAGCTTTCTGAAGACTTATATTCTGAAATGTTTACATCTGACCATCATTTTTATTAAGAAATGAAAAATTAAGGAGATAAAAAAAAGGAGAGGAGGAGATTTGGAAAATGCAATTACCTTGTATTGTTTACAAAGACTCATTCTTAAATTCTTGATCTTAAAACAATCAAAAGGCCTTATATATGAAATAAGAACAAAGGCTGTAAAAGAGTACATATCTCCTTGTATCTGCTTTGACTGGAACTTGGTGATGAAACTGAGTATTGCAGGTATTCCAAAGGACACACAGGTGTTGGCACCATGAGCCTGTTTTTTGATAAATTTAAATTGAAAACAGTGATATTCTAAATATTCCTTTTCTTGACTTCAAAATGCTAGTTCTAAAGTTAGTCTCCTGGTGCTGCGTAAGCAGACCATATTCGTCCCTAGCGCATGGTCCTGCGGCTACCTGTGGATTTGCAGTTCTCCACCATGCTTTGTTGTGCGTTTGTTTTGTTTTTTTTTATTTTTATTTTCCTGAGTTCTTTATAAATCATAGAATGTTTAGAGTTGGAAGGGACCTCAGAGATTGAGTTCCAACCCCCCTGCCATGGGCAGAGACACATCCCACCAGACCAGGTTGCTCAAAGCCCCATCCAGCCTGGCCTTGAACACTTCCAGGGGTGGGGCATCCACAATTTCTCTGGGAAACCTGTTCCAGTGCCTCACCACCCACACGGGAAAGAATTTCTTCCTAATATCCAGTCTAAATCTCCCCTCTTCCAGTTTAAAACCATTACCACTTGTCCTATCACTACACTTCCTGACAAAGAGTCCCTTTCCTGCTTTTCTGCAGGTTCCCTTCAGATACTGGGAGGCTGAAATAAGGTCTCCCTGGAGCCTTCTCTTCTCCAGGCTGAACAGCCCCAGCTCCCTCAGTCTGTCCTTACAGGAGAGGTGCTCCAGCCCTCTAATCATCTTGATGGCCCTCCGCTGGACCCGTTCCAAGAGTTCTATGTCCTTCCTGTGCTCAGGACTCCACAGCTGGACACAATACTTTTCTTTGAGAGCTCCAGAGCTGGACACAGGACTCCAGGTGGGGTCTCATGAGTGCAGAGTAGAGGGGGAGAATCACCTCCTGGGTCCTGCTGGTTGCACTTCTTCTGATGCAGCCCAAGGTGTTTGGGTCTATTTTAATATTCTGCAGTCATGGTGCCTCAGAACTGTCTGTCAAAATTTAATCATTAGTTTCCTCTGACAAATAATCACATAAGTTTCTTTGTCACTATATCGTATTATGTGTAATTTTCTGTTCTTCATTACTAATGCTGTGGTTCTGCATTATTTTTCAAAATAAAACATTTCTTTAAGTGTGTTAAAATATTCATCCAGGTTCAATGTTGTGTTAGTTCCTTGCCAAATTTGTCATGTGTTTTAATTGCTTGTATATTTTGTCTTCCACTGGGATTTGCTATGCCCTTAATCCATGCTTTAAGCTAAAATTAATGATGTTTGTTTATAGCATGTTTGGTTTGGTTTCTTTCTTCTTCTTCTTTTTTTTTTTTAAACTCTGTAACTTAATGAATGAAGCCTTTTGGTATTGTGTGCGTGGTTCTTAGTTGCTCAAAATAATCACTAGTGGAAGACAACAGAAACCCATTTTAATTTCTCTCTTCTCAGTTGTCTGATGCATCAAGACAGAGAATGAAATTAGTGTACCCTAGTCTTAAAATGACAAAGAAAGAAGGGGGATTAACAACAACATAGTCTGACAAGTTTCTGATGATGCGTAACAATGCATATCTCTTTACAGGTTATTTTGCCATATGATAATTTTTAAATATGGAAAAGCACTGTGGTTGCTTAGCCAACAAAATATCTGTATTAGATTCAAAGTAGATTTCACTTGAAGTAAGGAGATTTATCTGTTAGAAAGGGTTTTAGTAATTTTATAACTAAGGAGTAGTTATTCCAATTAAGAATAGACCCAGATCAAAATATTTAGCTTTGATCTTATTATTATAGGAACTAGGATTCTATTCAACAATTTGTACCTTCACCATTGTAATACATGTGCAAATATATGAATAAATTAAAAAAGGTTTTCTGAAAATAGAGTTGGCTCATGTAAAGGGTTTTGGAGTATGGGACATGATACTTGGAGAAGAGGACTTTTGCTTAAAAGTAATCAAAAAAACCTTATTGAATATTTTTATATCCTTTAGGTTTTTGATACCTGAAAGAATTTACTCTGTTTAGAAAACCCATAAGCAGTTTAGGATATTTCATTGTGAAGATACCACTATCTACCTGTCTTGTTAACATTGATTTGAAAAGCTGCTAAAGAGATTAACTAATTTAAGAGAAAAACTCATACAGGTATCTTGAGAGTTCTTAATTTGGTCAGAAATGGAAGGATGATTAAGCTGTTTACTCGATAGGAATGAATAATGTTTGATTAAGATCTCTGTTTTTGAAATAGGAGAGCAGTGTTAATGACTTAGACTCCTTTTGAGAACACTGTTCCTACTAACCATCTAAATACAATGGCAGCAGTTTCAGCCACACAAGAAAATATAAATGAAAGTTTAACTGCTCCCTAAAACGTAGTAGGAAGTCAAAAGTTTGAGTCAAGTTAGCCAGCATGTTAAACCTCGTAGCAGGAACAAAACATTTACTAGTGTACAGCAATAGACTACTTTGCTTAAGGATGAATACCATATAAAGATAGATCTTTCCAGATTGTGTTTGGAAGTTCTGGGTGTTTTGGTTTTTCAACTGTTTAAAAAATAGTTTGAAAAGTTTTTTTTTAAAAAAAAAAGTAAAAAGTGAGGTACATCTTTGCTAAAGCAGCATCACCATTTGTCTTTAAACTCTTGGTAATAAGCTGATTTTAGACATGCATACAAAAATGCACACACACAAATTTTTTATTTTACTATTTTATTTTTTTTTTCAGAAGTTCGCGTGGAAGTGTAAGGCAAAATCAGTGTTTTCTATTCAGTATCCCATTTTTTTCTCTGGTGCTTCATTTGTATACTGCATTTCTTGACTCTGTTAACTGCCTGCATGTGAGAAGTGGGTTAGATTGCATAAGGCAGAATCCAACCTCTACAATTCTGATATTCCAAGTTTGTACATTGAAGGAAATAATAAATTTTAAGAACTAGGTTAAGAGGGTGAACTAATCATTAGTTTAATTCTGCATCTTAAGCTTATGATTTTAAATTGTGGGATTTCTTATTTCACTGAAATCTTGGTAGCTTGTGTTATGCTACTTATGATGCTAAAGAATGTTTTATAAAGGATGAGAATGGATTAATGGTAGACTCTGGATTACTGTAGTGAAAAGTAAAATTTCGCAGTGCCAGGAAAGGAGAAAAACAGAAATGCTGACAATTACTGAAAAATACTTTAGGAGTAAGAGGAATCTGGATAAAATTTGTTACCAAGAAATTATGACTAGTAAATATTTTTTTTTTACATTAAAACCACCTGTAGTGAAAATAGACTTCAACCTGTTTAAAGGTACTATCTGTGAATGCTAATGAAGTGCTCTAGTTCTAAAAGTTCCCTTCAGCTGAAAAACTTTCAATACTATGAAAACTTAATTCTTTTTTTCTAGATTACAGCCTGCCTCAATATGCTAGAAAAGGAGAAAGATTAGCGAAGATTATTTTTTTTTTTTTACTGCAGAATATGAAAGATTCTTTGCAATAAAAGAAACATGAATATTTGCACCCTTTTTTTTTATTCTCTCTCTCTTCTATAGGCCAGATCTGAGAACCTTATTATTTGAAGAAAGTGAGTTTTAAGTCAAAAATAATTTTCTCCATTTCAGTACAGAGGAGATGGCAAAGGTTGTCTTGCACTTAAAATTCTCCAAAAGACTGAGGAAAAAAGTATTTCTTAACTTTACTTAGGGCATGAATACAATGAGAATTACATTTGGGATAATAGCCCAGTAAAAATGACTTTTCTTATAAAAACTTTTTAAGAGTTAAACATCCCATAGAAAGTGTAGCGGCCCCTGGGCTTGAACTTCAATTAAATTATTGCATTCTTGTGAAATGGGCCATACTGTCTGACTATGCAGGGTTATAATAATAATGAAAACATCACTTAATGTTAGGATATGTATGGAGCTCTCTCTTTCAAAAGTAATAAAATAATTCTCTCCAAAGTAATGAAAACAAATGTCCTAGGCCTGATAATTTCAATTGCTCATTCCCTGTGGAAACTTCTTCTAGTTTTAATAAGGCTGTTACTTTAGACACTTTGTGTCAGCCGGGAGAGTAAGTTGTGTGGGATGCATGACAGAAGTGATCATTTGATTCATATTGTTTTTAAGCAGGAGACTTGTCCTGTAGGAGAATTTGCTCTTATCTACAACAGCCTGCCTACTCTGTTAAATAAAGAAATCCCAAGATGTGTGACACTGTCATAAAATCTGTAAACTATAGCCTCTGCAGTTAAAAAAGACTGAGGCTTTCAGTATAAAAGACAAACACTGGTTCTTGTGTTTTGTTTGGAAGCAGAGGAATAGGAAGACTTTACGCTGGTTTGCAAGTTATCTTTTACTGGCCATATTTAATGTAGAGAAACATTCATTGTTTGACTAAGTCATCTTGTAATGAAAGCTGTTTCTGGGTACAGCCATGCTAATAATCTGGGGGTTTTGCCAAGCAATGGCTATTGGAAAGGCCATAAGATTTTATTCTTTCATTGGCAGGTAAACAGGAAGGTCATAATTTCTGCTGAAATACACTACTTTCCATTTAAAGTCAAATTGCCTGTGTGTTTTCCAGTTATGAAAATGCTAGTAATTGTCATAGCCAGACAAAGGCTCATATACGTTAGGGAAGTTTTTTAATGAAATTTTGGTAAATCATTGTACCCCAAGTGGAAAAAGTGGTTTTTCTCGTACTGGTACTTGTTATCAGAATGTCATCTGAAACACATCTAACCACCAGGTGGTGGAAGAAACAAACTTGAGTTGAAGCCTCTGGAAAAGAAATGGAAGAAATTAATATGAATCTTTTGGGTAAAACTAATGTAATTGACCTTTAATCTCTAGAGCAGGATTTGACATCCTAGCTGGTTTTTTTTTAGACTTCGTCAGAGAATATCCAAATTTTTGAGTCATCAAGAGTGGATGTTTTCTTTAGGATGAGATGATTCATCTCCTAAAGGTAGAGAACTACTTTGAATGGATAAATTCTGGGCTTTGGCCCTGACTGAGTCTAAACTTTTTCATGTACATAAGTGTAACTCAGTGAGATGCAGGCCAAACTTTAGGCATCACTGTCTCGAGATAAAAATGTCAAACAAGACCCTAAGACTTATACTTCCGTCTGTAGTGTTTTTTACCTTCAGTGGACATTCTTCCATAGGAAGGCGATGTCTCTAAAGCATTGATTAATTTCCTTAGCTTGTCAGCATGTGTTAATCCTGCAGACAAGACTTTCTAGGCGCTGCAATGGCTTTCCTGTACAGAAATCAGATCAGAAAAAGTACATAGAGAGGAATTTACTTTTTCCGTACAATGAGTATTACTTTCTGCTGATTCCAAAGAGAACATATGGAAATGATTGATCTAGAAAGAGAAAAAAGAATCACCTATCCTCAGGCAGTTCTTGCATTATTAAAATACTAAAATGAAAGTGTATGGAAGGCAGGACCACAGGAAAGACTCACTTAGATTTTTCTCAATTCTTTTCCAAATTTTTCTAGCTTTGAGTTTTAGTGTTAAAAGAGGGAGAAGCCGTTTTTTCATACTTCATAGAAGATAGTAGGTTTATTACTTTTCTGGTATTTGTGGGAATTATTTCTGAGTAAGGCAAAAGCTGTTTCTAAAATTACTGTAAACTCTCATTTGTTGCTGTGGATAAATTTTCAGTGGCTTCACTTAATGTAATCTGGAAAACCTTGGTCTAGTCAGAGAAATCCAAGTTTAGATGGGACTTACGGAAAGTTCTGAGGCATTGGAATGTCAAATGGCAATCATTGATGGGGCACTTGCAAAAAGTGAATAAATACATTAACAAGTAAAGGAACAGGGCTTTAGGAGATCATACTTTCACTGTTTTCCTCTAATATTTTCTTTCATGTCCATCTATTAGTTCTTAAATTGATGGCTTAATGAACAGTGGCTTTCATGGTAGTTACTTTCTGGAAGCCCTAAATGGACACTTTTGCTTGACAGAAAAATGGTAACATATATTTGCTTTTTGGTAGATACTAGAAGTAACCAGTTCATGAATACCATGAATACAGGATTATTTTTGTCACAGCTTTCAGGTGCAAGCCAAGCAAGAGAGAGACATTCGTTATTAGAGTGGTCATGGAATTACTTCCAAAAAAGGTGTTTCAGAACTTAAGTTTTTCTGTTTTCCTTATAGCTCACTACAATGTTTTGGGAGAGTTGTTTCCTTTTGCATAGCATCTTGCAGTAAGCAGGCTGTAGATTATCTTCTGGTAGTTCTGATTGCTCTGCTTATAAAATTTACTGTTACAGTATTTAGTGCAACAACATAGTAAGATAGTCAGAAAGATTGTGAAATAGTGAAGAGGTTTATATTGCTAATGTGCATTAAACCCTCTGTGGATATTTTTGAAATGTGACCTTTGGAGATTACTCTGCCAAACAGTGGAAGTGGCTACATAAAAAAATCATCCTGAAACAGGAAGAAACTACTTGAGCCATAACCAATGCAATTCTCTGAATGGGAACAGAGGGGCTCAAGCAGTAAACTGGTGTTGCTCTTTTTCAGTAGCTCACATTTGAAAAAGATACAGTGATATGCAGAGACAAAAATAGAGTGAATCAGGTGAAGTGCTTGACCTAAACAGACTCTGGAGCAAATGGACTGATGCTTCTGAAAGGGAATAAAGCTTCTGTGCACTGGTAATAGGCAAGGATAACTGCTCTGTGAAATGGTTTTTGACTGTGGGGTGGTTTCTTTTTCCCCCTTCATGAAGACAGTAATTGTTTGTATTCTGGAAATGTGCTTTCTGACTGCATCATTTTCCTTAAATAGAAAAACTATCAAGAATTTTCTAAAAAGTTATAAACATTCAGTATTTTAATACCTTGGCATGGGTAAAACTTTCAGCATTGGAACCAATGGTATGTCTTGTAATATTACTTAAATATAATGGTTGCTTAAATTAAAATACTTGCATCAATGGAAAAAATTGAATGCTATCAATCATATTGAATTTGAATATATTAAGACCATGCAAAGTAGTTCTTGTGTTTTGTTTGGGTTGGTTTTGGTTTAGGCTTTTTTTGGGGGGAAACCTGCATGCTGCTCTGAATTTGATGAAAATTTGCTTCTGCTCTTGGGTATCTGTTGTATGGCTTCTCCAGAAATCACTGTCTAATAATGTCTAAAAAAAATATTCAAGTTTCTGCATAAATCACTGTTATAATACTTACACAGTTTAAATGAGAGGAACTGAAATTCCTCATTATTAGTGTGTTGTTTTGCTGTGACAGATTCCCTGGCTTCCTCTCAACCCCACAATTCATGACTATCTTGAGAGCTGTGATGGCAAATGCAGCAGTCTTCTGCATCTTCTACATGCCTTCCTACATGCTTGTATAGCATTGGTTGTACTAGATACAAGACAGCTAAAGCTATCAGAAACTAATTTACCATCCTTTTCCTAAATTACTCCAGTCAGGAATCCTCATGGATACTTCCTGCTTTCCGTGGTCAGATTTCATGTGTAAATGCACCAATGTCATCTTGTATCTTGACATGTACTCAGACCCTGGGCGGAGTATATTCCTGGACTCAAGATGCTGAAAGGCAGCCAGGAGATTAAAAAGTTTGCAAACAGCAATGACTGAGTTCTGGAAAACATGGAATTTAAAATTACACTAAATGCTGGGGTGAAAAAAACCACCAGACAAATTGAACATTTTTCAGCAGCCAGTATGTCTGTGGAGCAGCCATAGACAAGACACATGTCTGAATTTGTCTTAAAATAATGATGTTTAATGTTATTACTGTATAGAAGGGTGTCCTAATTATAAGGAATATCTCTGTGAAGGAAAGTGTAGAAAGTGACTAAAACAGTTAATGGTTTGTTTGCATGCAAATTGTATTTTGTGTAAGCAACAAAACCTACTAAACTTTTGGGAATGACTTAAGTGTGTCAGAGAACTTTGCAAATTTTAACTACACAAATGAGTGCAGATGGAATATTTTTCAGGACTAATATGGCCTTTTTAGTAGACTTGCTATATACTGGAGAAAACTGAAACAGTATTGGCTGCTAACTTAATTCTCATAAAACTCATTCTAATTGTTTGGCAGTCTCAGAACTTACAGACAATAAATCTGAAGTTTAAAAAAGTAGTTTGAAAAGAGTAGCTTCTGTTTTAAGTTTCTGCTTGTTTTTTAATTTACCTCAACTGAAGTCTTAGCTGTGATCAAAATTAATTCATTCCTAGTGGTTGAACTAGACCAAATGTTTGCAGTGCAGGTGTCGAGGTGTTGGTAGCAAAGATATTAGGGGAGGCTCAGGGCTGGATTCTGTGGGAACAGACATGATACTGCCATGTGTTGGACACAGCTGGTTCCAATTTTGTCCATAACAGACCCATCATAGGATGCAGCTGAGCCTATCAGCCATTTTGGTGGCAACTATGTGAAAACAGTTAAGAAAGAGCATAAAACACTAAGGTGGAGGGAACAGGGCAGAGGAGTAGGAGCTGCTCTGTGGCAGGGCAGGTACTGCCCTGAAGGGACTACAGCCTGTGGAAGATGGGGCATAGGAAAAGAGTGAGAAGGATGGAGCAGCATAGGGAAGAGAAGAAAGGAGTGACAGAGAAACTACTAAGCACTGACTCCAAAACCATGTTGTCCTTCTTGCTTCACTGAAGGGACTGAGTGTAACTTGTGGCAATAACAAGGGAGGTTATTTTCTATTAGAGGTGTCTGGAATGAAGAAATGGAGATTAGGAACTGGGGGAGAAGGAGAGTTTAAAGTGAAATGAGCCTGGAAGTGAAGTTGGGTCTGGCAAAAGAGAATGAAAGATCGTTTTCCCTAAGTATTTAAATGTCGCCTAAATGTTTCCCAGTATTTGAATCAGTATTTAAAATTAGGTTTCGTTAACTGGCAGTAAATTAGTTTAAATCCCCTAAACTGAGTGTTTTGCCTGCAACAGTAACTGCCAAATGGTTTCTGCATCTCTGACCTATGAGTTTTCTCACTCTTCCTCCTGTTTTTTTTTCTGCTGCTCTGTGGGGAATGAGTAAGCTTCTGGACTGCTTGGTTGCTAGCCAGGGTCAACCCACAACACCCAAACTTATTAAACAAAACACAAATGTAATCCAAATCAAAATAAATGTTCTATTTATTAGAACATTTCTATCCTTAACTGTTTTTGTTTGTTTAACTGTTTCAGTGGGCAGATGACAATCTAAGATTTCCTTGATTTTTAAATGAAAAAAACAATCATGTCTTCCCCTATCCCTGAAGGAAGTTGTCCTAGAGGTGTGATGGCTGCCAGTGTCTGGGCTATTTATAATTGAAAATGGCCTTGTAAGGGCAAGAATAGCACTGTTGCACCTGGGACCAAAATCGGAAAGACAGTTCTATTTACAATAATGTGTGTCTGTGAAGATGTTTGCTTAGAATTTTCTTTCTCCATGCATGCACAATATACAAGGCCAGGATAAAATAAAATCTATTTAAGATTAGACTGAATATGATGAGGTAATGGTGTGCACAAGGCTTTTGTTTACTCTTTTAATCGAGCTTCTGTAAATTCTGCATTCCTGTGGTTTCTCTCTACTACAAACAGAGGTAGACTGCCTCCAGGGGGATAACTGTCCTTTAGAAACACAAAACTCATGACTCATTGATGAACTGATGCATTAAAGTTAGATATTTCTGCTTGTAAAGAGTGAAAGGTGATTGCTGAACTTCCAGAAAGATGTGATAGAAGTTAGAGGAATTTCACAAAATGTAGTTTGAGGACAGCTGAAAGATTCTTATAAAGCTCAGATACATGGCCACTCTGTGGACTCTATAATAATAGCATATTCATTCTTCCAGTGTTGCTAATGGTAATACTCTATTAATCAAGGGGGTTGTGTATGTTTGAGAATTCAGTTGTGAAACTGAAACTAGAATTTAAAAGACTTGTCTAAGGAGGAATTGTGTATGGAAGAAACACATAACCTAAAAATATTAATATACATTGAATTCTACTCAGTAATGAATGTCTATCATTGTAGAAAATACCCAGGATGGCACAGAAGAACTTCATCATGCCTTTCCTAGCTTGCATGTGCCGTTTCTAGCACTGTTTTTTGTCTGTAACTAATTCTATGAATATTTTTTCACTATATGCATAAATGCATGAGTTATACTTTTCCTGCCATTTACATACAGCATTTTGATTATTTTTTTCTATAATTTGGTATTGCACCTGTCTTAAAACAGTTTCTGGGAATTGAGTGTTAGGAATGAAGAAAAGATAAGGAATATTCAAAATGTTGCAGCTATTGTGTGTTCTTATGTGGCTGGCATTAGTATTCAGTATAACTACATAAAAAGTTAAAAATAAGTATCTGGCATATTTGACCTATGAAATTTGGATTGATCTCATCTCGTTTGACCTTCAGTGTTATGTGAACTGTATATTTGTATAGGTGAATCACTTGTTGAACAATCGCTTTAGTTCAATGAGCTGAGACAAGTATTTCTTCTGCATTAGGAATGCACAATTTACCTTTACTTTTTAACTTTGGGCAACATGAACCTTTTCAAATAGTGCAAACACTGCCAGAGCTATTTGTCCAAGTAAATCTCTCTTTTGCACATGATGTGGCCAAATGCAAAGAGGTACTGTTCTAGTTTTCAAATTGCCAGCTGGGAAATTCCTACTTTGAAACCTGAGCAGTCTTGGATGCTAAATGGGGTACATGTCAATTTACTTTTCATAGATTATTTTTAGACAAGTGTGAAGCTTTTATTGTTTTTGGCAGTAGTCTCTTCCATTTACAATTATTTGAAAAAATATTACTTTCATCTAACAGTAGCATTAGGAGGAAGAAAATTTAGTAGAATTGTAGATGGGTAATAGAAAGTAGTCCTAATTACCCTAAAAATGTATTGAAATTAGAACTTTATGGAATCAGCTGCAGAAGTGTTTACTTTCTAGCAAAATCGTTATGTGATTCTATCACTTGTCAACCTAGCCTTCCCTTTACAAAAGCTGTGTTGACTAGTCTGTTGTGTATCCTTTTCATGTGTCTACCACTTCTATTGTTATTTTTAGTGTAGGAGCCATTCTAGAAGTTATTATTGCATCTACCACATTCCAGACCTCAGATTCTGAGGTTGTTTTAGAGCATAGGTTACATACAGCAGTTCATGGTTCACTGGTTCACCCTTTAGTTAATTTAGTAACTCCTGGATAAATTATGTTGTTTCTCATGAGCTGTCATTCCTTTTTCAGTTAGTTATGCAGTCTTTTCTATGCATGCTTTATTTTGAGACTGTTCCTCTAGCTGGTCAGTGTGCATGCCTTCCCAGACTATTTATCATGGGAAACTGCACTGAATACAAATTCTATTAAGTAATTTAGATTCTCAGCAGTTGCCTTGTTGTCTTTGCATGCTCCTGTTGTGCTGATCTTTTCATTCTCCAAATTCTCTAGGAAGGACCCTGCTCTTATTATTCTTTTTCATGTATTTTACTAGTCATTCCTTCTTTCCCAATATTCTTTGAATATTTTTTTTAACATTAATTTTTTTTACATTGAATTTATTATCCTTTCTCTTTTCTCCATTTAGACATAATTTTAGTTTCTTCGATGATTCTACTTCTAGTAATTGCTCTTCAGCCCTGCTGCCTTGCTTTTATTTTAGTCTTCGTTTCTTCCCTTCATCTCTGCTTTCCAAGGCGTTCATTTGCTGCTTGCTTCTAGGGATTAAACCCTGATCTGCTTTTGGATTCTTCTTTTTAATCTCAGTCTTGCAAGTGATAGATGGGCACTGTTCTGCCTGCACGGGAATTATGATCTGGAAGCAGACATTTAAGTTTCTTTGTTTCTTTAACAGCTGTCCTTTATAGTCACAGCTACTGATTCTTCTATAGTAATTTTTCTTTCTCTCTCAATGAAACTGTTCTTTTGCTTCTCTGCTTGCTAGCCCAATGTCAGTGATTTTATTTTATTTTATGTTCCTCTCATATATTTTGTATTGAACAAAAAGAGTACACTTTCACTGAAATGGTAAATGTTACATGCTACATGTTCTCTTGCCTGGAATTTATAAGATAATTGTCCCAAATTAGTGTAATAGAGCTGAACATAGTGCTTCCAGGATTACAAAGAGCCCAGGCTCCAGTTAATGTATTGGAAGATCTACTCCTTATGCTGAGAGTTAAGAAATTCCCATGGATTCATACTTAATTAGCACAAAATTTCATGCTGATGTGTGCTGAGTAAGAATCAGACAGGAGGGGAAATCCTCTGTCTGTCATTCATTAAAGTGTTGGAAGACTGAGTGTTTCTTCCAGTAGTTATTTCTAACAGCAGTGAAGAGTTGAATCTGACTCCAAGTACCAGGATACAGAATTTCCAGCGCCAAGAACCTCATTCTCACCTGGTGTACACCCCACAGAGAACACAGCTACCAGTCAGTATTTATCCGATGTGAAATAGATCAGACACAGTACCAGGTAGTGGAAGCAGATTTTAAGATCTTGTTCCTGGCATGACAGACTTGTGTCAAGTGTCTAATACCAGCTGAGCAGGTGAAATTTCTCAGCTTGCAAACATTATTCTTACTTATCCAGTCTTCTCTCCAGATTAATCCTAAAAAAATCCCTCTGATTTTCACCAACTGCACTGAAGGGAATAAGTAATTCTGTGGTACAGGTGGAATGGAGGTTTTATTCTTACTTTGAAGTCAAGAATGTGTTCTGTCAAGAAGGATGATGATTTCTTCTGTTGAGAAGAAAGTTGAGTGAGGATTCACTGCTTTGGAAATTGACTGTGACTGAAAGTTGTTTTCTAACCATCAGAATGGGGATTTTTTTTTTTTTAAAAAAAACCTGCAGTTTAACTATTATATTGAATTTGAGTATATAATTTTTCCTACTATGCAATGATATAGCAATTATTTGTTCTTGGTTTTGTTGTAAAGAATTCCAGATTTCATAAATTAAATGAAACTATTCTCTTATTGAGTGTTTAATCATCAAAGCACATTAAAAAAATTAATCCTCACCAAAATGCCTTTGAGGACTGTACATAAGCATTATCATCCTTTCACCAGATGGTGAGTGCAGTTAACATTTTTCCAGTAGCGCTAGAGAAAACAACTTTTTTCCAGAAGACCATCCAGTTCTGTCAATTTGTTTTTACAGCTAAACCCTATCATTACTGAGATAGTTGTGAAGTGGAAAAACCATTCTGGATTTTAATAGGCAGTTATGTCTCCATACTTCCAACTTTGTTTCACATTTGCTTAATGTGCTGCTCTGAATTCAAGATGATTTATTTTAAACTTCAGAGGAGTTTAGTTTTGGTCATGGATGAGCTAATTGCAATCTAATTGCTAGCTTTTTTAACATGGGCTGTTGTTTAGCTGTTCTGAATCACACTCCTTGATAAATGGTTTTATTAAACAGTAGAGTTTGACTTTAAACTCTACCATTGAATTTAACTTGGAATTCAAGTTATAGGTTAAAACTGCTTATAATTAAGTATCAGAGGTTGGAAAAATTTTGCTATTTCAAAATTTGAAACATTCTTTAATATTCATTCATTATGTGAGCTTAAATAATTTGAAGATTTACTTTGAATTTTTGAATCTCATATTTGAAAGTTGCTAGCTAATCTGTGATCAGGCTACTTATTCTTTAATTTTTATGTTGCTTTGAATCATGGTCATTGGAATATTTCTTAAATACGAACAGAAACTTCATTTGGAGATTGATTCACATTGTATGTGACTCTACGTGCATATTGAGTAGTAATGTGCTAATAGAGATTCATCTTGTTCTATATGGTAATGACAAGTATGATAAAGCAATTAAGGCTGCAGTACGTAGTCTTATAGTTCTTGTTCTGAACAAGATGTTCAGAAACTCTTTAATAAGACCTAGTCAATTAATCTGCTGAACATCATCTGTCATTGTTAAATATAGCTAATAATAACTAATACCTAAGTTAAATTGCTCTGTACCTATTGGGGAAAGGCCACTGATAACTAGAGCTTTTCACATTATCTGAGGGTGCTCAGTATTACTGAGAGCCAAGCTGTTGTTTTGCATTCTTTTCTACAGTTTGAGTCCTTGAGCTCTATTTGAATAGTGTATAATAGGAGCTGCTTTAGCTGAACTACTGTTTGCAGGTCGGGACAGGTCTGCTTATCCCATTCTGTTCCCCTGCTACTCAGCATGCAGAAAAAAAAAAGAGGTGGAATCTGGTTCTTTTACCTCTATGTAGATATGCAGTTGTAATATATTGCTAGATCATGTGTTTCATTTCTGTTGCAGTGTGAGGCATAAGAAAATGAAGCACCCTGCCAAATGTAACCTGTTCTTAATGGGCAGGTGATCATTCAGTATTATGAAAAGGTGGCCCTTTTTGGAAGAGACTCTAGGTTGCTTTGAAGTGTCAGATGTAAGTGGAAAATCAATGGCTATGGGGAGTTCCTTGAAGGCCCTCATCTCTCTTGGTTGCACAGACTAGGAGCATGGCATGGAAGAGTATCCATTCCATTAAATACAGACTAACAGCAATACCAAAGTTACTCTACTTAATTTGTTACTACATGTATCAAAGTTCTTATGCATACGTTTTTGCTGTGGTTTTGTGTTGAAAGTATTCTACTGGGAAATGTTGGATAAAACTGGTATTGGATAGCTTGCTGTGATAAATCAAAACAAGGAACTACAGAATCACTCTGCCATGAACTATAGTGACTGGTGTGATTCTTAAAATCTCTTATTCGCAGAATGTTCACCTTTCTTCAGTACATTTTTACAGTATAGTCAGTTACTGTTCCACTGACAAATATTAGTCTGCTAGTAACTTATCACAGGCTGACAAGTGCCAGAATTCATCCCCACGTTTGTGATACTGAAACAAGCAGATAGTTGGCTTCAATGGCTGAAATACTGTATGACACATTAATTTGACCCACAGCTTGACAAGGAAATTGTTTTTAGTCATTCAATTTCAAGTCAGCACGTAGTTGCAAATGTGATTCTTGCTGAGGTTTCTTTGCATTAGCTGTTGTGCTTAAAAACAACAGCAAAAGAATAATCAGATCCTGCACAGTTCAGTCCTAATGCTAAGAGAATGTTTAAAGAGCTTAACCAATTGTGTAAGCATAATTCATTGTATGAATATTTGTATGTTAACGGTTTGAGCCATTTAATGCCAGTCATTAACTATGTATAGCTTACTTATGTAATTTACAGTACATAAAAGATTTATATGTAAAACATACTTAGAAATGCTTCCCTAGCAGACATGCACACTGTCAGAATGCAAAAGGATAGTTTCCAAATTCATTACTTATTATTTGTACTGTTCTGGGGGATTCTGCCATAGTTTCTGTTCTGAGCCCTTTAGAGATGACAAAACGATCATGATAACCTGTTTAGTTATGACTTGATTAAAGTGAAGAAACAGATTAGTCACTGCTATTAACAGTTAAAACTTTAGATTTTGTAGGGTAGTTGTCAAACCTTGTTTTATGTATTTGTAGATAGCTGTATTTACATCCTAAACCCTTTTATTTAAAATAAAATTGTTGCAGCTTAAACTGTACTTTGTTTGGTGCCATTGTAATTAGACTTCATAGTTACATTCTTGCTTTTGTTGATGATTATTGTGACTGATGTAAGTTTCTACATTTGAAATGGAAAAAAGGCTTAAATTATGAATTTTTTATTAGCATCTTACACAGCTCCATGATATGTGACTTCGCTCCTTGGACTAAAGTTATCATATAAAAGTAAGAGAGAGAGTGATTTCTTTAAGGTCGTGGAGCACTGTGTGCCTAGAGGGCCATAACACAACTCTGTAATATCTTTTTGAGCAGAGATTAATAAAGGAAAAAATCGCTGCTAAACTCCCCGGTTTACTGACTACAAATAGGCATTTTGCCTGTTGAAGTACAGCAGCAGAGATGCTTAAGTAAAGCGTTTACTTTGTACCGAGAAACGCTTCTAGCTTGATGGAACCTGTTCCTTGTCTGGTGTAATGGCTTTGGGAGTCAGTGAGTTTCCACATCTGAGAGGTCGTTTTGTTTGTTTCTTTTTTTTTT
>VZRU01011261.1:1517226-1581758 GCA_013398155.1 Pedionomus torquatus
CTCTGAAAGAGCTGCCATCAGCTTTTTTGGAACTACATCAAGGCAGACAGCTTTGACAGGCTTTTTTTTTTGTTTGTTTGTTTGTTTGTGTGCGTGTGTCTACAAACCAATTATGGAACTAATTTGGCAAGGAAAGGCTGCATAAGACCCTGAGCAGGTTTTTGACGTACATTTGCTGGCACCTTTTCTTTGCAGTACCACACAAAACCAGAAGACACAACTAGTTAACTTGTAAAACAGAAAACAGTAATATTGCTGAGTGGGAAGATGTGGAAACACCAGGTCCTTGTGAGCCAGATTGTTTCCTCACTCTTGCTCTCTAACCTTCACTTTTTAGCACTTTTCTGGATTACCGTGAGCTTTTTAATCTTCCTTGGTCTTTAGGGAAAAAAAGCCTCTTTTCAGCATTTTTGAGGTTTGTGTTGAGATCCCATTTGTTTTGTCTGGAATCTCCCTCTTCTTTTGTGATACAAGCTCACAGCTTGCTCTCCAGACTCCATTCTGCACTCCAGAAACACCTCCACGTGTTCTCAGTTTTAAAAGAAGGAATAAACTTTTTTCTTTTTGGTATGTTCTACGTCAGCCAGACTGCTTCTGCCAGAACAATGGGAACAGATGTTCTTTCCCTTTGGAGACTGATTACACCTTCTTACAATACATAATGGACATGCGTATAGGACAATACATAGTATATGTTGTATTATGTCTAGCAGTACATATTGTGTGGCTATATTATATGGAAGTATGTACTCCAAATAAATGGTATTTTTAACCAAGTAATAAATATACTTTCTACTGAGCGTGACGTAAAGAACATGCAAATTTTAGATCAGGAAAACTGTTAGGCATTGGGAAATACATTTTGCAAACTAAAGTCCTGGCCAGTTGTTAAGTTAATACAAAAGCTTTGTTCATTTTAAGAAGGGAATGAGAGAGAATGAAAAAAGTCAGTTTAAGTCACAATCTGTGTTAGTTTTTATCTTCTGCCATTCATTTGGCACATTTTCACATGTTTTCTGTTCTCATGTCTCAAAATTACATTAAAGTTTTTTATGATATTTTGCAAAAAATATACCTGAGCAATATAAGGTGAGGTATAGTAGTAGATACAGTGTTGGCTTCTTTTACTGTATTAAAAATACATGCAAAAAGAAAACTAGAGCAGCATTTTTGCCATTGATAACACCAAATTCCTTCTTAACCTGTCACGGCAGTCATGTGCTTACTTTTTTGTGTGTTTTCTAGTAAATTTATTTTAATACTAAGTTGTAGTATTGTTAGTAGGTACTAATTTATTATGAGGTAGGTGAATCTGAAAGTTTTTTCTAAGGCTTTCTTCACATTGTTTTATTGGATAGGATAAACTATTTCTGCTGCACAGTGGGGGGTGAGGACTCAAAGCAGAGAATACCAGTGCTTCATGGCAGACTGGAATGATAGCTAAGCATATGCAGTGCTTCTTTATTTATTTACCCAGAGACTTGCTTGTTGATTACAAGGAAATAAAGAAAAATGAAACTACTTGCTCCAATAGAGCAGTTAGTGTGCTACAGAATGTAATGGTTTACTTTTCCCCTCTTCCGGAAGGCTGTTTGTCTTTCTGTTTCAGATACCTTATTTTAATTTGCTGTAAAGCAAAATTAAGAGAGTGTTACTTCAACAATCAGTAGTGTTCTTATAGCATACTTTATAAGTCTGTGGCAGATTATTAAACTCAAACAGTGCTGATTTTGATGGCTGTTTAACTCTGCAAATAAGCTTTAACGCATAAATCCTTCAGGGTGTATATACCCCTTCTCACAAGTCAGGAGTGGAAGAAACAAGAAATTAGTATAGTAAAAAGAAGAAACAAGAATTAGTACAGTAATTTGTTGAATTCAACCACTTTTCATAGAGCATGGAAAAATTGTGGTGCTGAAATCCCTTCAGAACAGTTCTGCCACATTTTTGCTCATTATTTCTAATTATGAAATGGGTCCACTAGGTGCCGTTTTAAAATATCAGCATCTGCCACCACAAGTGTTTACAGTAATTTTAACATCTTACTGTGTTTAAATAGTTGAACGTGAAAGAGGCAGAATTACATTCACAGTCATTCACACAGATTTGCAACAGAAATGGTGCACAATGAAACTGGAAAAATCAGATGAAGAGGTGATGGAAGGAATGGAATCTTGTCTTCTATCTGAAACATAACTTCAGCCTGTTATGGCACCTCAGTGGTGTGTTTAAGGACAAACTAGACTGAGAAAACCTTCACTAAGTATCAATAACTCTTATGAACTGCTGTTTTAGAGAAAATCCACTTCTTTAAATCTGTTTTGTTTGACCAGGAACTTAATGATGGGTGGTTTTAATAAATGTACTACGTGTAATTCAGTATTGCAGAAGATGAATCATGAGTTATATTTAATGGTTTTAATCCCACTAGCTTTATTTCCCTCAAAAACTGGGAATTAGTGGTGCAACTGTAGGGAAGGCTTCTCTACGTTTAAGCTAGTCAGCTGTGTAAGGATTTTATTGTTTCCTCCCACATTTTTGCTCCCTATATTCCATGGTGAAATGGTTCAGAGAGTTAAACTGGTTGATAAAGAATTATTTTAGGGTGGGTTGGGGTTTTTTTTTGTTTGTTTGTTGTTAGTTTTTGTTGTGTTGGTGGGGTTTGGATATTTTTTTTTTTAATTTTTGATTGGTTTTATTCTAGTTTAGCTTCTGAATCTGCTCTTAAACTCGGATAAATGCTGGTGCCTTCTCAAAGAAAAGGGTAAGGATTGTGCCACATTTAAAAGGTGGGAATTATGAAAACTATCCTAGCTTCATCCTTTAACCTACATGATAGGGCTAAAAATGTTGTGAAACAGATTGTGTGGCCATACTGAAATATTATGTTCACATGTTCTCATCTCATGCATACTACAGAAAAAAAGAATTTTATTTAGTAATTTATTAAGCCTGACTTTGACTGGAGCTGTGGCTTGGGTTTTAGGTGCCATATACCTGTCATGTGCCTAGGGATAGGTTCTTCTGGAACCTTACTGGAAAGCTGCTGGGTAGTGAGTTTTCTCTGTTAAATAACCATGGATTAATCTATTTCATGGGGGTGCTGTGATTTTATGTAATGCTTTGCTTTGTCAAAACATTATTGAAGATTAAAACAGATGCTGTCCAAGTTAGGAATTAATTTAAAATTAGTAAGGAGCATTATCCATTTCTTCTAAAACTTTTGAGTATGTGTTACCTGCTCATTAAATGTTTAATAGCGTTCATGAATATATTCTCTGATTATTCATTTAAGAAGGAATTCACCATTCCCTAATTCTTAATATTTTTTTTTTTATTACTGTTGCGTTCTGAAGAAGTCTGGAAACTGCTGTGACTTTTGGCTGCCTCTGTTTATTGCCCTGTTTCCCACTGGTTTTATCAATCCTTCCAAAGCTATTGAATAGGTACTTGATGCTCCCTAATCAGCAGTTTTAGGCAAGATGTTTAAGTTCCTTTATAATGTTCCACTCCTGAATAATATCTGGTGTAATGCCCAGTGCAGCACTAAGAAAACAAACAATTAATACTTAGAAAATCAAACTCTGTCTTAAATTAATAACTCTGTTGGGTAACTTGCTAAGGCTGGGGCATATTTATGAGAAAATATCACTGTCTATGGCCTATTAACATTTATAAAAGAAAGTAAGTAAAAGTACATTTATAAAAGAAAGGCAATAAAAATACAGTTATAAAACCAATTGCTTTTAAAGATTGCCCAGAGTTACTGATCTGCCTCTTCTATATTTCTCTCTAGCAGCATCTTCAGAAAGCTCTGTAATTCAAGAACACTTTAAAATATAACAGTTGAACAGAAACATGACAAAAAGAGGCTGACCTGTAAGGTCTTTGAACATACTTCAGTAATGATGCACTATCAATTGTCACGATTAATTATTTTCCAGGAGCGCACAAAGACTATAGAATACATGGTTTTGTTAGTATTTTTCTTTGATTCTGCTTGCTTTATCTTCCTCTGGTTATCGTGCATGTTTTTGCTATTTGTCTATTTAGTACTGTTTTTACAAGTTGCTTTGTTAAATATCCTTACTAGCACTGACATTTCAGTGGAAGTCATAACAATTTGTGTAGAGTAAGGATCTAGGTACACTACAGTTGCATCTGCTTGTTTGAATTGAAAATTATAGTGTAGATGAGATATAATCATGCCGTATTAACAGGGTGATAATCTCAGTCATCTGGAGTTTCAGAAATATGATTAAGTTTTAGAGACTTACTACAAATTCCTTGCAATGCTACAGCTATATTAATTGTAGTTTCACTTAACTAAGCAATCTGATTGGTCTAGGTGTAGAGAGATATAACGATAACAGGGAGGGGTATGATAGGATGAGGGGCAATGGTTTTAAACTGGAAGAGGGGAGATTTAGATGAGATATTAGGAAAAAATTCTTTCCTGTGAGGGTGGTGAGGCACTGGAACAGGTTGCCCAGAGAAGTTGTGGATTCCCCATCCCTGGGAGCTTTCGAGGCCAGGCTGGATGGGGCTTTGAGCAACCTGGTCTAGTGGGAGGTGTCCCTGCCCATGGTAGGGGGTTTGGAACTTATTGACCTTTAAGGTCCCTTCCAACTCTAACCATTCTGTGAGTCTATGATTCTATGGTAAGTAATTATTGTGTTCGTCTACTGTAATTATCATGTGAGACTGCTTGACTCAGATTTGGGGAAATTGTTTTTGCTATTCTAACTATATCTCCTGAATAGCTTTGTCAGTTAGATGGCTTAAAGTTTTCATGTTTTCAGGTAATTATTCAAAGGTTTAAAATTCAGTTTGGTCCTTATGCCTATACCTCAGAATTGTTAACATCTTAGCATACCTTCTGCTCCCATGCTGGAGTCTCTGGTCATTTTGAGCTTAATGGGAGGAATAGTGTGGAGACGGCACTTTATTCCCCTTGCTACAGCGTCTGTCTTTGAAGCAAACTGAACACTTCAGTCTCAAACAAGTCTCTTACTCTGAACTTGTAAGCATGCTGTTTCTAAGCTGCTGGAACCTTTCATGTTTCATGAAGCTTGTTTCCTAAGGGCCCAGAATATATATTACTAAACTATTAATGTTGCAAGTCTATGAAACATGCCCCTTGTCTGTGACTGATGTCACATGCTTGTCCTTTTAACTTGTTTACTGTATTGTCCTTTTGACTTGATTTTATGGGGATGGGTTGAATTTAAAGTGCTGGGCTACCATGTCCATCTGGTTGAGGGAATATGGTAACACGTCCAGGCCCAATGATTTTTTTTAGGAGTTGTACTATTAAATAAGGACCCCAAAACATACTGCCTAAGCAGAATTTATTTTGGGATATTAACTGGATTTTTTTTGTGAAGAAGAAAACATCTCAAAGTGTTAGTTTAAAGTTTGGAGATGTGCTTCAGTTTTCTTTTAGTGTTTGAGGGAGTTTTGTTTGTGTTTTTTGTTGTTTGGTTGAGTGGTGGTTTTTTTTTTTAGTAGAAACAAGTCAGTGAAAAAGACATTCTCTTTGTAACTTGTTAGAAGACTTCACTCTGCTTAAGGAACAAAAATCTCCCACTAGGACTGGACATAATGCATGTAAGAATTTATTAGGTGATGTAGGCCCTGTTTCAAAGCCCAATCTCAGGTCTTCAGAGTAGTCTTAGTTCTTTGCCAAGGCCACCTTTTCTGTATAATTTTTAGATGATGTATGTTAGCTAATAATCGCTAAATCCTCTCTTTAAGTTTGTACTAAGATGAGTCTCACTAGTACTAGATAATTAAAGACAGACTTTTAAAAGTAAGGTTGGCCTGCACTGCTCTTGTTTACAGTCCCAGATTCTGCTCCCATTTGCTCTAATTGTGAGTGCTACTTATTCTTGTTGTGGCTCTGTTTGAGCCCTGTATCTGTAGTATTGTACTTTTCTTTGTTTGTTCAGCCTAGAGAAGCCAATTCTAAAATCAAACATACAGAAATTATAAAGGATATCTAACAAACATTTTTTTTCTCCAAAAAATGCTAGAAATTTTTGCTAGAAAGTTTTGCTAGAAACTAAGCCTTAAAGAATATAGGGATGGGGAAAAAAGCTTTACCATTCATTCAAATCTGGAGTGGAAAAGCTAAATAGAAGAGGGGTGTGGGAGGAGGCAGGAGAAAGAAGGAATATCACTGTGCTCTAATAGATACCTATTAATGAGTTGCAAGGTCACGGTAAGAGAAAGCAAAGTGAGTTAAATAAACATTTAGGTGAACATTGGACAAATGTATATTTATTCACTTGGTGAAGCCACAGTTTATGTAACTTCATTTTAAAAAGATGGTTCAAAAAAATGATAATTAGTACTGGTAACTTAAAGGGCAAGAGATAATATACTAATAGTGGAACTAGCAGTTCTACCATCTCTTTCCAGGAGTACATATTTCCTGAACTTTTGCATGTTTTATTTTTGTTAATCTTAGCCTCTATTCATTATTTCCAAATTCTTTTGCCTGCTAAAATGTGCAGCAACTAATGTTTAGATTTAACCTGTGTAATTTTTTCTGTGTTGCTTCATAGTTCTTTATAGAATGATTTTTAGGGTTGCTTGCATTTTCTTCATTAACATAATACATGATAAATATGTAATAAAATTGTTGTTCTAATGCGGTCTGAACTCCTAGTTATCTTATATTGACTGAACTAATTAATCTCCGCCTTTCTTTCATATGCTTTGTTGATGTACTATTGGTAAATATTATGTATGTGTATGCTATATATGCAAAAGCTCTGTCACATATTTACCTTAATGCTTTGTCAGAGTTTTTCAGTGTAGGCAGACATGACACATTATTTTTATTATTTTTCCTAGGTTATTTTATCCATTTATTTCCCCATTACTGAATAATTGAAAAACTTCAAGGGAGTAGAATTCATAGGAAGAAAACCATGAAACTATAGCAGTAACTTGTATTAAAAATGTATAGCTGAAAAATAATTAGTGTTAACTAGAATGTAAAAGGAGGAGGGAACAGAACATGAGATACCTGACAATATATTAAGTCCTGTTACCCACAATTTCAGGTAAACCTCACATTAAAATGCTTTTATTAATTTCTTGAAGTTCTGTCGTAGTCAGTTGCATACTTTGCTTTTATTTTTTCAACTCTCAGAACCTCACTTTATGAAGGTGACAAACTTTTTTTTTGCATTTTTAGATTATATTTCTTCTGATTTATTTTGTTCTGATTTGTTCTTGTGCTACCATTGTCCTTGAGCCTTGGTGCTTTTTCTTCTGACTGTTTTTTACCCCACAGTCTATTTATAAAGAAGACTCTTACCTACTCTCAGCCTCTCAATAGGTTTTCATTCTTCTTTATATTGTCTCCTTAACACTAACAGTTCTTTTCTGTTTCACGTCTCATTTATCATTCTTGAACGTGTCTGATCAGAATATAGAATTCCAGATCAGATCTTCTTAATGCTTTGTGCAATAAAAGCAATATTCTGTTTCTTGATGGTGAATCCAGTTTGTCTATTCAAATTTATATGGGGGGGTGGGGTGGAGTGGAGGGTGTAGGGGAAAAAAAAAAAAGTCCTGTATTTTAAAGCTGTGATCTCTCTGACACCTTAATTGCTCAGAAGTCAAAGATATTTTCAGGAGATGCTGTTGTACAGAATACCATATATATTTGCCATAGTTGCAGCTATTGTACAATGTTTGACAAGCATAAATTTGTGAGTATCGCAACATGTATGAGATACGGGATTGAGTTCCTGCATCTGATCTCAAGTGCTATATCTGCATTCATAGCTGGACATTCACCACTTGGGACTTAAAAGAAGTTGTGCTTTATTGAGAGTGGCAATTTCATGTAATCTGAAGGGCAGTTACATTCAGTGTATTGTAAAATTTGTATCAGTTATAGAACTGTGGACCAAAATTTGCATTCTTCCATGACTGCATCACCTTTGTGACTTCAAGTCATTGTCTGATCAAATACATTTTTCTTCTCCCTTCCTTAAAGGATCTATGGTGTGGTTTTATCAGCTTTGCTCTTCAAAGTCTCTAAATGTACTCCTTATAAGAGCAAATTACCATTTCTCAGCCTTTCATTGTTGAGTCCAGACGGACTAAGCATCTTGCCTTTAAAGTCTGTCATGCATCCACTCCTTATGATCACAAACCACTACAATGCTTATTTAGTTCCTAAATGTATCGTGGTGAACTAAAAGATCATGTAATTAAAGCATGGGAAACATTTGGTGGCCTTCTGGAGGAGGCAAGGGTAAATGGAGATTTCACTGTTAAAAAGTGATAAAATTAGAAAACGAAGTACTGCCTTTATTTACATTGATATTAGCTGTACTATTGGGGTCAAAGTATATTTCTTCTTCCCATCTTATCCCACAGAATTTGTGCTTTTACTTCTCAAACCCTGCTTTTCCCCAGTGATACAAACATTGGAAGCTTAAAAAAAAAAAGGCAATTATGTCATGTGTAATGGGGAGACAAGTACGGATAGGATTAAACTTTATAAAAAAAAACAACAAACAGGTCAGGCAAAGTTTATAGATAGCCAAGTTGAGAAGCATAGGTTCTGTACTGTGTGCTTCATAGCTGAAGTACTTCAAAGCTGTTAGTCTTGAGCAGTCATTTATCATTTTCCCCACTTACTTGTTTACTTCTGTTATTCCTTGAGTGATTATGACAAGTTAGTTTAGTTTCATTGTGGGTTTGTTGGGTTTTTATTTGTTTGTTTGTGGTTTGTTGGGTTGTGGGTTTTTGGGGTTTTTTTTTGTTTGTTTGTTTGTTTTTTTTTTTAAATTAGAGAAGGGAAAACGAACCAGAACTTTCTGGGAGTCTTTCATGTCTTTTCAGCTTAAGAATGGAAGCAACATAGAATAGAACATGGCCGTCCAGATGGTCTCTCCCATGGTGTCTGCAACATCTGTAGATAATCTGTGAATGTTTTTTAATAAAGCCATCCACAAAAAGGTTGTGATTCTTTCTCAGTTGCTCCTACTCTGCTGTTGTCGTAAAACATTCCCGGAATTAGCTGTCTGAATACTGAAATAATGTTATCTGTTGTTTCTAGAAGAGAAGACCATGGAGAAAAGTAATGCTTCTGAATTGAGAAAAATCTGAGAGAACCTTTTTACAGTCAGAAGTCAGAAACAGTTTTCATAAAAAAGCTACTAATGCAGAACTGATTTCAGGAATCCCATGTAGGGTCTTCCTTCAGAAATTGCTTTTCCCATCCTCTATAGACACTTTGAACCCTCTAGTCAAGAAACTAATATGATACTAAAGAGGATTTCCTTTCTCCAGGCACACAGTAAAGCATTTTAGTAAAGCTACTATTCTGCTGATAAGAACTAGGCCCTAATTGTCTTATGTTTAATAGTTTTGGTTTTCTTTTCATATATTACCTTGCACATTTAAAATTTGCTATATTTATTTTAATATTTGACACACAAATAATATACCAGTTGGCATACCAGTCACATCTGGCAGATGTTGTGTGTTTACAACTATTCCATCTTCCAGGGAACTTTTGGGTGTAGGTGTTGTAGATATGATGTCCTCAAACCCAGCTTGGTTCCACTAAGCTGTAGCATTTTTACTTGTCTTTAGGGTTTAACAGGCTGCTCCATGTTTGCAAGTGTCACATACTCTTAAGATTAATCCACTAGGCTGAGACTTGCATTGACTAGAATAAGGAAGACATCATTTACTGCCCATGTAAATAGGGGCAAATGAAAAGTTATTTTCTCAGTCATTAAAGTATGTTTTGCTTTCCCCTTGATTTACTTCACTACTTCTCCAACACTAGCTACATTAAAAATTGCATGTATTTGGGGTTTCTCAAAACAAGTTCTTGTATTTATTCTTGTTATCACTTCAGTATCATTCACACCCTGATAGGCTCTCTTGACACTTCACATATGGTTCATTGTCATACAGCCAAGGAGGGCTCCCCGTTCTAAACCTTTACAGAACTCTTTTTTTTTTTTTTTTTTTTTTTTTTTTTTTTTNTTTTTTTTTTTTTTTTTTTTTTAATACCTTAAAGATAGAAAGCACATCTGTAAGATAGCATACAGAAAACCTTGTACAGGAACAAAGGTAGAAATGGGCTAATTATACCTTTTTGCTAGGAGGATAATAAAAAGTAAGGGGGGAAGCGATTAGAATAAAATGGTTAACAGTTCACCTCAGAACAGATCACTATGTCAAAGCAGATTACCATGGTACAGTCACAGAAGCTGTTGCTAGGAGTTACATTCCCTACTGTCTCTCTTGAATGTATTTAATAACTTGATCATGAAGTGAAGAGAGGATAAGAGACTAGAGCTTACTGTGCCCCAAGCAGAATGGCATCCCGGTATGTGGTCTAATAGACTCAGCATGGTCGTAATTCAAGATCTGCTGGTGATAAAATTTACATTTGCAAAATATATTTTTCCAGACTATCTTGGTGACAATACACGAGGAATGAGAACAGAAGCTTACTTTTATGCACAATACAAGCTGATGTTTCCAAGTGGAAAAGTATTAAATGCCTTAGAGTATGGGCTTGAGGTGTTCTGACTGCCCAGTGTGACCGGTTCTCTTTCTTCATGTAATTACATTTAAAATTTTTCTTCTTAAGTTGCAAGACAGGTACATTTAAATAACTTGCTGGGGGCAGAATACATACAGTGAATAACCATTTGATCAAAACTCGCATTTTTAAAAATTATTGGTGTGACGTATTTTAGACTGGTTTTCTTCATGCTCAGGCTAAAGGAAAAAAATGAGCACAATAATGTATTTGCTGTGTTCTTAGTGAAATAATGCAATAATCCCTCAAAAGTTAGAAATCTTCCCCCTACTGCATTTACAAGAAATCCTACCTTTTTTTTTTTTTTTTTTTTTTTTTTTTGGGGGGGGGGGTGTTTTAAAGTAGGAATAATTACAGTTACATATAAAATCAAATCACTTAGCTTTCAACTCTTTCAAGATGCTTTGTGTTTTTAAATTAGATACTTTTAAAGTGGGGGTAGCTTTGTTTGCATCTGCTACAGTTAACTTTTTTAAAGATCTCATTTATCATTTTGATACAGTATGTGAGTAGAAATGGAAGTCAATATTATCTAGGTAACTGGTTTTCATTTAGATGCAGAAACAACTCATTCAGTGAGAAAACCCAAGATCTATAGCCAAAGTCAGCAAGAAACCTGCTCTTTGAATTTAAAACTGATGAATTTAAATACAGATTAATGTTAGATATTCTATATGTAACCAAACTTCAAGAGTTAATAAAGTTTCTCACGGTCTTTTAGTAATTTTAAAAGTTTTGTTGAATATTTTTCAGTTTTAATTACTCAGACTTGTGGTTTTGCTCACTGTATTGTCTACTAACTGTAAAAGATGCATTATATTTGTAAACAATGCCCTGGCTTGAATTAGAGAAAATCAGGAATTGGCATTGAAAGTGATCTCATATACAAGGAATTTTGTCGTTTTTTTAAGTTATCTATAGACAATTTTATACCTGAAGTTTGCCTAAAGTTAGGATTTTTTCTGCATAGAAATTAAGCTATGTTATTTAAATTTATTGCAACTTTTTTTTTTTTTTTTTAGAAATGCCAAGAATGGTTTAGTTTTGAGTTACATCCATATAAATCTATCTTTGGCATTTCATTGTTGGCTTTTTTTCCCCACTTTGCTTTTTTCACATTTCACGGAAAACCAGTTATCCATGAGGATCTAGAAAGGAAGAGTATGAGCTACAGGCAGTAACACGCACCATTTTTTTTTTGTCAGTTTTTGGAAGAGATTGATCTCGGGTAACTGTTACTATGCCCTGATATCAAAAATATCCCATTTCATTATATATCTTCCTTTCATTTCCATCTGTAGAGGCATAATTCATATACTCCTGCAGAAAACAGTGAAGGGACTGGAGTGCTTCTTTTTGTTAGGTAAAGCGGAATATCTTCTGTCCTGACAGCATTCTTGTTTTCTGTTTCACACCCTGGTCTTTGATTCTGTGTGAGCACTGCAGGGTTTATAGATTGAAATCCTGTCTTTTACTAAATAAATATATCAGAGCTGGAAAACAGTTTTCTCTTTAGATTCAGAGTCAGCAAAATCTTCTTTATTTTGTTCATATGCTAATAAAACAGAGAACGTAATATATGTCATTGCAGTTTTTTCCCAAAATACTTTACAAAATAGGTTGAAACTGAGTTCTGACTCTAAATGCCTTTATAACTACAAGACTGTGATCTCAATTGGGCAATTTAATCCCAACTGTAAAGTATTGTTTCACTTTGGGAAAACTTACTTGTAAAAGGTGGAATGCTTCTAATTCTATCTCATTTTCCACCTAGTATTTCAGAAGAATAGTATGTTTTCCTGTGGCTTTTGATTGCACTTGAAGATCTGTTACCTTCTTTTATTGTATGGTACCGCCCGCCCCGTATGCATAATGCTCTCTCCGTTGTCTGTTTAGAGCTGTTTGTTTACATTTGTATTGCACTTTTCCATTTATCTTATCATATTATTTTTATGACAGATTTGCCAGTGAAATGAAAGTAATGAATTATTTTTATAAAAACATACAAAATTTTTGGGTTCAGTCTCTAATATTTTTTTTCATAGTTAGCTTTCAGAATTAGTGACTACAAAACATCTTGTATACAAAATAAATTCTCTTAACCAGTCTTATCCAAATTTATAATAGATTTAATTAACAAGGCTGAATGTTAATTCATACATTTTGAGTTGTCCACTTCATTTGCCATTTTAATTAATTTATATTGACATTGTGGTTTTGCTCACTGATTAGGCTGGCTTTTGGAAGTTGTTAATACTGACTAAGCTCTTCAGATTCTTCCATTAAATTTCACAGTTCTTGCAAGCACAGAATCAGCAAAGCATATGTTGTGCATGTAACCTTGCAGAAGGTAAACGGGCCTTGGTTGAAGCTGAACTTCTTAAGACCATGGCTGTACAACAATTTTTAACTCTGTGTGTGTGTACACCCATTCTGTCCTAGTACACAAAATATTCCTCATAGTGCAGTAACTGACAATCTAGACTCAGGTGGAATAATCAATACCGTCTAACTTTCCAAGAATGCCTAGAAAATAGTTAACGAAATTTTATTTTTAAAATATTTTTTCAGTCTTTGAGTATTGTTGCCATAGTTTCCATACTGAAGGAAAGGTAGAGATTGATAGGAGAGAAATGTATAAGTTAAAAACTTCTCTAGGCAAAATATTTATAAAAGTAAAATGGCAAATATGTAATATTTTGAAAGATTGACCCATTTGCTTTCTCAAATATTGGCCTGCTTGCTGATATCTCAAATATTCTCAGCAAAAGCACTGTTTGGGTACCTGCTAATATACCCTTTTGTACACTGCTCCTGATTCTAGGTATCAGTGACCATAGGTTGGGTGTATTTTAGTTCTCTTTCTTTTCTTCTTTCTCCTTGTCCCTAATTGCATTTGCATTTGAGGGTTTTGAATAACTGAACTGCAGCTTTCAGCAATATGTATCAACGTTGTGAGAAAATTAAGCATTGCCTTTTATTTGTTATTTCAGCAAATTTATGAACCATGCTTACTCCTGCTCATTGACAAAAAATTAGTGTACAACACTTAAGACAAAAATGTTACCAGATGCACCCCCACTTTTTCAAACTGATGTTTTATTCCATGGCCATTTTGACTTAATTTCTTTCTATCTCTATCTTTGCTGCTAAGATGCTTATGCTAGATATAGTTTATGGTGCAAAGGTTGAGGTGTTATCGAATAAATGTTTAACAATGTAAGGAAACTGAAGAAAAATAAGGTTCACCTTTCCTGTTCAGCATAGGTGTTAAGCTGATTTTTCAGATTTCAAAACCAGAGATAGTGTCAAGTTCACTCAGCCAGGACAGTGCTTGCGTATCAATCCAAAACTCCTTCACACTCATGCAGCAAATGAGAACAGACAGTCAGACAGATTTAGAGTATACTCTGCCACTGAATTTTTAATACTAGATACTTGAATCCCACAATGCTTTAATCCCACAAATCCTCACCTATCTTTCTTATTCTAAAAGGCAAGCACAAATGTGTCAGCCTTCTGAAGAGATTTTCTTCATGCAGTTATTGTGACCTCATTCAACACAACTGCAAAGGGTAGCTATGGTCAGCATTTTCAAGGTATTCTGTAGTCTTAAACATAAGGTTTAAAACATTTATTTTCTTGAGGAAAAGCCTGATGAAAAATTGATATTTCCTTCTGGGAGTTTCATACTAGTTTTAGGTGAATGGGTATTCATATCTACAGAGAGGAAGAAAAAAACAGTGCCACTGTCTGCATATTGACATATGTCTGCACTCTCACTTCAATTATCTATGTGTATTTTGTGCCTTTTGCTATCAGTTAATTTTGTAAAATGTGAATTTTATTCTGCAATATAATAGACTGTGATCATCATGCTTATTCGTGTAGACCACTGAACAGCCTTCTAAAAATTTTGACTTTTGCTCAGTCCTGTTCCAAATAATGTTTTGATTGCTTGTCTTTATCACTGGCAAGAAGTGGAGCCATTCAGTTTTTCTTTCTTTCCTTTTATCTTTTTCTTTTTTATTTTTTCTTAACCTTTAAAACTAACTTTAAAATTGCAGGCTGCATGAGTTATTTACCTACTAAGAAGCCATTAATTCACCCTTACTACCAGTGGCGTATGGAGTATATACTGCAGTGCGTGGTAGAGCCTTAGAGCCTTCCTGTTTAGTTTTTAACTGTCTTCTCCTCAGAAGACTGTGGACACATAGATTTCTGCTTAAGTAAGTATCTTCCTCTCAGTTGCAAAGTGCACTAAGGAATTTGGTTGGAAAAAGGACTGCAGCTATCTGCTCTTTAACTTTGTAAAGAATTGTCTGTTTAAATTTCCATGCTTCTTTATTTACAGTTACGCAGTATTTCATAAATTATTCTATTTATATCTGTCTGCAAGTCCTCCACTATACTTGTATATACTTGTAAAGATTTCTTTGGTTTTGAATTTAAAATGCAATCTACTAGCAGTACAAAAACAGGGCAGAAAATAATTGCGAGTTTTAAAAACAAGCAAGAAAAGGTCAATAAGTGCAGAGCAGACACTGCAACGACTGGTTGACCTTTGAGAGACTGCACAGTTTTTATTGCTTCAAGGTCTTACTGGCAGCAGTGAGTGTCAGTAGAGTAAACCATTACCACTTCTTTTTGTTCCTGCTATTATCCTTACCACTAGTATAGTCTTAATCTAAACATGGATTGCAGAACAATATCATTTTTGGGGACCAGGTGCTAGCTGAGGGAAAAGCTTTTATACATTTAAGAAAAAAAGCTTATATTCTTTGTCTGATAACCTTGCTTGCTCCTTCGTGTTCAAACAATAAAAAAAAAAGTTAGGAAATTAACCAGTGATAGCAAATCCAGGATAGGTTCCATATTCTGTCATAGCTTAATGTTTGCAAATAGACTTCTTAGTGACTGAAAATACGCATCGCAGTACAAATTACTAAGTTCATAATTCTTCCTCCTTTTTCATCATTCTTTTCATAGTTTTGGGGGTAATTTTTTGAAGATCTTTTTACCCATGCTGGGCCAACTCTAAGGCATCTACCTGGGAATGAAATCTTACTTGTTTTTCTTGCTATTTAAGACTCAGTAGTTACAGTCATACTAGTACAGACTCATTAACTTTTATACACAATCAATTGCAGATCTAGATTCATCCAAATCAAAATATGATGGAAGTACATGATTTAGAGTTTATGAAAAATCATCCAAAGTGTTTTGGTGAGCCTTACCAGACAGATTATCGCAGGCATTTGAATGTGTTTTGAAAAGTTCACCCTTGTAAAATAAATAAATAAAAATAAAATGTAAATTGTCTTTGTGCGTTTGTAAGTATTTCTGCTTTGCCTTCATCTTTGGTACTGCAATATTGACGTTAGCCACTGAGAGTTGCCATATAGTGAAATCTCTCCTGTAACGATTTTACATTGTAGAAACTAATCTTTTATGTACCCATTAGATTCTGTCTTATCTCAAAAGTCTGAGAGCTTTTGCAGTTAGTTTTTGTTGTGCATCTTTTCTGTCCTTTCTAAACAGATGCATTTGGACATCACAGATGTTTTCAGAAATTCTAATAAATGTTACTGTTGTGTTAGTATCATTAATAAGCCTTAAAATGAAAAATATCTTTGATAGGAGACAACAGCCTTCATTTATCAGGGAAAAAAAAGCTGTGTAATTTCAGAAAATTCTGATCAACTTTGAGAATCTCTTTAACAGAAGGAAGAGCAATGTGGTTTTAGTAGAGTTTTCTAAATCTCATGTGGGAAAGCATGAGGAAATACTAAAATAGCAGGATTTTTTTTATTCCTGCTCTTGTCATGGAAGCCAACAGTATTAGGTGATGTATAGGATTTAAAAGTTACAGGTATTGTGTTTTCTATTTCATGATCTTCAGAAAATCCTACCTACTTTTTTTTAGGAGAGAGGATTTCTTGTATTTTTAGGGCTCAAGTCTTATATTGCTTCTCAGTGCTGTATAAGGTAAAGTATGTTGCAGAATTTGTGTCTCAATATAAAGAAGCCGCATCAGCAATGTAAGTACAGTAGCCTAATCTTTGTGGCAATGCAGCAGGCACTTAAGCTTTCTTCTTTCAGAGTTACTTTTCTACTAGTATCATACAAAGAGTGGATAGAATCAGCACAAATAATGTCAGAGCTGTTATTTGGGGAAAGCTTTGAGAAACTAAAATATGAATAAATAGGAATGGCTGCAGTATAAGTAGATGTGAATTTGAAAATTGGAAGTAACATCTGTATGAATGCTTGTAATTTGCACTCTGTGGGGAACTATATATACTTAATGTAACGCTGTATAACAAAATGCTAGATTTCATACTTGATCGAAGACCTGTACAGTACTTTTTAGTATGGACCTTATTTAGGTGTTTTATATCATCCTCACTTTCACTCATCTCTTAAAAATGCTTCCTTCCAGCAGAATTGTTTGTTGACAGAACACATGGATGCAAGAACAAACCACTTGTGAATTGCAAGGCTTATAAAAATTGGTTGTTGAATCCCATTTTGAAGTTTTGGTTTTTTAAAAGAATAAATAAATGAAATTGGCGCTGCATTCTACAGAAGATAATTGGTTTCAGCACGTTTAGGGTTTATTGTAGTCATTCATCCTCAACAAACAATCAAGGTTCTTGTTATGTTCATCAGAAAATGAAGAATATTTGCTCATAAAAATCAAGCTGTTGTGAACTTTTATTGGACAAATTGCTTCCCGAATTGAACCTATAATAACCCTTTGTCCTGGTTTGAGGTAAAAAGAACCCATTTTCTGTTTGACAATTTTACTTTTTTAGCTGGGCCTCTTCTAACTAACGAAACTAATAGAATGTTGTTCAGAAAGCTGTTCACTCTCACAGTGATAAGACCTGACCATAACAAGGAATGGTATGTAGAGAGGCCCTCAGTTATACTTACTACTTTAAAAACCAAGGTCAGGGAATTCCGTTATTTGAAAGGTTGGAAGCAGAAAAACGTAGAGGGGTCAAACCTGTAGGGAGGAGCAGACAGGAAAGGTGACCCAAAACTTACCAACTGGGATATTCCATCCCATCAGCATCATGGGATGGAATAAAATGGTATAAAAGCTCTAGAGGTTAACTCTCTTTCTTCAATGGCTGACATAGCTGCCTGTTTGTCTGCCTTTGACCCCAATCTGTGCATTCCTGACTCCAGATCTGGAATCCAGCTCCTGTCGGTCACCGAGTCCAGTCTGGGACTTTTCCTGATGCCTGCTGGTGACATGATTGTCATCCTGGGAACTTGATACAGTTTTGTATATATTGTATCTATTTCATTATTGTCTTCTTACTTTAATTTTAGTATTAATGCTTCATTAAAGTAGTGTAATTCATTCCAAACTCCTAAATCTCCTTATCTCTTCCTCTCCTTTCTTTTTTGGGGAGCGGAAGGGCCATCTGTCAGTCTGGTTTTGGTAAATTTGGCTGAAACCACAACACCCTTTAAAGGCACCAGCACTTAAGCAGAGGTGGATGCGTGTTTACTTCACGGTTTTAAAGTTGTGTGATGAAACCAGATTCTTGCTCTTTTGGGACTTGTGTGTCTCTGGATGAACAGGATGTTATCATACATAAATATCATAAAATCAGTGGTTGAATTCTAGCTCTTACTGTGTCTCCTTAGTATCAGACAGGTTTTGCAGCGTGTGTATTAGAAGCATTTTGGTGTATTTCTTTTTACTTTCTCAATTTGATTGGAGATCTTCCATGGAAAAATTAATCTCTAAATGTCCAGAGTGTATGCATATTTTTTCAGGGAGAGCATGTAAGTTCAGGGCCTTGCTCTGTATTCTACAAAGAAGTTTCGTTTCTTTTACTGTAGATGCTTAAATAAACCATGTGTCTTGCTAAGTAAGCCTATGGATCACAAGATGTAAGAAAAACTAGTTCTGTCAACAGGATGCTTCATGTAACATATTTCAGTTTGAGTACCAGAAAGTCACTGTTTTCTTTTGAAAAATATTGGTCTGCCAGCATAAAGCTTTCTATAGCAGAAGAGCTGGAAAATTCATCCTTGAAACTTTTTCAATACTTTCTTATTACTGTAGCATGGTATCTTGTTGAAGAGCTGGAATGATTTTCAGAGCTCTCCAAAGACTTTCACATTCTTGAATGATTAACATGTTAATAATATAATTTGTGCTAATGTTATGCTTCCCATTTTAAACTCTCTTTTGACTTGTAGTCTAATTTGGTTTTATTCTTATTTAGTCTTTTCTATCCTATCCTGGAAGTTTATTTTTGAGAAAAAGGATTAAAATACTCAGAAAGTATTGCTTCTGAGCTGAATATGCAGACAATAACTTGTTTTTGAAAAATGTTCCTGGATATTTTTTTAATTCTTTGCTTGTTTTTAGTTTTCTCTCAAAACCAGTATCTGAATAATGGCATAAACTGAATTCAATTTCCAGTCTACATATGCTGACTTAATTTTCTTAAATATCTTCCATGTTCTCCAAGAGTGGGAGATTCGTTTTTAGAAGGTGTAGGTTTTCTTGATGGATATTTTGTCTCCAGAGATGAAAGCAGGCATATTTCCAAGGAATTAGTGAATTTCCTTGCAAACAAGCGCTTAATTTGAAATTTATGCACTGCCTAACTATTAGGACTTCAAATATCCATCAGTCTGAACAGGTGGCAAAGACAATATATTAGACTTAGATTCAAAAAGGAAAAAAATATGAAGGGAGAGCCATAGGACAGGGTAACAGATGTCATTCCTGCTCTGATAACTGCAAAAAGAAATTTTGAGAGACAGATTGATATTTCAGTCTGTGCAAAAATGGTTCTTCAGCTATTTGTTCTGATTAAATAATTAAATCTTTTCCTATTTGCCAGTGGATTCTGACAGCTGCATATGTAGTTTTTATTTGACAGAATGGGTAAACAATTTTTGGCATGTATATTGTTTGCAAGGTACTTCCTTTGTTTATTGTGTGAGATATTTGTGTAGATAAATGATATTTCCCTATTTGATTACTGGAGCATTTTGAAAAGGAAAATATTGAACTAATGGAAAAATCACTCCTGGCACAAATGTCTGTCCTTTCCAAGTTTACTCTTGCTTGTGTAAAGGCATGGATATTCTTGTAAACATCAATTACTAGTGGACACCGAGTATAACAAAATGATGTTAAAATATTAATGAGAAGACAAGAAGATGGTGATAGCAATGCTTCCTGGACTAAATTATGTCACAGAATTGAAGCTTGTGGAGACTAAGGGCTGCAGTGTTTTGGAGAAGTTGTTTTTGTTTGTTTTGGTTTTGTGTTTTTGCTTGTTGTGTTGTTTTTTTTTGTTTTGTTGTTGTTTGTTTGTTTGTTTGTTTGTTTTTAAATGAGCATGTTCTGTATACTGCGGCCACCAAGATAGTAAATCTCATGGTGGTGGGCATGTTGGAAGGCATGTGCCATTTTTCCAGCCAGCTCTAAGTAGAACTAAATTTTCATCTCTCTTTCTTAATGTTTCAAGCAAAGGTATGGAGGTAGGTCAGAAAGCAAAACTAAAAATATTTATAGGATATCTGTTCTTGATTTCCAAGTATATGTGAAGCTTTTAACATAAGATACCTTCCCACGTGTATTCTGTGTTCTATGAAGAGAGAATGAGATGCCCCCATCTAGCATTACTAAGTCTGCCAGAATATATTAATTGATTTGTTTGTTAGGTTTTTTCTCCTGAACTGAAATCTTACCTAAGCCTCTAGGGCAGTAAGGACTCTTGGCTTACTGCCAGTGCTCATGTTAAAACACTGAACAAATTAATGATAAACTTCTTGTACAATAGTCCTTCTACATCTTGATTTGCTAGTCTGAGTGTGGGAGGTAAACGTCAATGCCAAATAACAAAGTAACTACTTCAAAGATCTGCCACGTGCCTTACGTTTTTACAAATTATTATTGACTTGAAATGTTGAGTCAGATAAACCACTTCTGCCAATGTATATCATGGCTCTGTGGAACACCTGAAATAATTTTTGGTGATCATACAGTTTCTTGTACTTACCACTAAAGTTCACAGAGATTTTACAGAGCTCTTTTGTTTGCTTATCTGTTATGTATTTTAGTGTTTGCAAGTATCATGTTCTTTAGGTTTTCCACAGACTCACAAAGAATATAAGACTAATTAGAATATAAAAGCTATGTAGCTATATTAGAAGTTGGCTTCAGTAATTGTTTTATATGAACCCATTCGCTAGCAAAACCTATAAATCCATTTTTTTTCTACATTATTGTCACTTGCAGTGATTAAATGATGTGAAGAGAATGTAGAAGGCACAACTTTAAAAATGAGCTTATCCTTTTTTAACTGCAGTATTAATACAGCACATGAAAATACACCTTTTCCTGTGTCTAGTTCTGCTTAATGAGGATCAGTGTCAAATTATATAGTATGTGCATTTTGATTAAAGAAATACAGATGGAAAATTCATGTTGAATGAGATAAGTTACCTTTATAAACTTTGGGTCCTTCTCATTGATATGCAAGTTTAGTCTGTAATTTTTGCACTGATTGTAAGGCTCTAATTAGTCTCCAGAGAACTCATGTGGACAATAGATTGCTCATTAGTCCATCAACTTTCCATGAAGCTGACCGGCTATTTCTCATGCCTACTGCAGAAACTGAAATGTTGAATGTTAATTTGCCTTCCAGACGTTGCAACTGCCTGTCCAGATAAGAAGTCCATCTTAATGTACGTGACTTCCCTCTTCCAAGTTCTGCCCCAGCAAGTCACCATGGAAGCCATCAGGGAGGTGGAGATGTTGCCGCGACACTCAAAGGTCACTAGAGAAGAGCACATACAAGTACATCATCAACACCATTTCTCACAAGAAGTGAGTTGTTTCACTTTTCTGCTTCCATCTTGCTCCTCTAAAGTTGTTGCTTCCCTTACCTACCCCCTAAGTTTGATGTTAGATGGCCAATGGAAGGCAAAAAACCCACGAGCACAATGGACAAAGTCTCTTCACTACAGGCAAGTCATAGAATGGTTTGGATTGGAAGGGACCTTAAAGGCCATCTAGATTCAACCCCCCTGCCATGGGCAGGGACACCTCCCACTAGATCAGGTCGCTCAAAACCCCATCCAGCCTGGCCTTAAACACCTCCAGGTATGGGGCATCCACAGCTTCCCTTGGTAACCTATTCCAGTGTCTCACCACTCTCACAGTAAAAATTTCCTTCTTAATATGTAATCTAAGACTGCCCTCTTTCAGTTTAAAACCATTACCCCTCTTTCTTTCACTACACTTCTCATAAAGAGCCCCTTCCCATCTTTCCTGTAGCCTCCCTTTAGGTACTGGAAGGGGCTATAATGTCTCCCTGGAGTCTTCTCTTCTCTGGCCCAAACAAATCCAACTCTCTCAGCCTGTCTTTATAGTCATGTGTAGTTGTCTGCATGAACTGTACTTCCTTACTGCTTTTCACCTTGAAAATAACTATTCAGCAAATAAGTGCTTTGCACTGTATTTCATCCCTGGGTGTTTTGGTTGTGGAAGGACACCACAAGAAACTGGGGGAGGTTTTACATTTAAACACAGACATGTAGAAACATAGAGAAAAGGTTGAGAATAGGAGTTGACATTTCTCCATATTCATGATACATTTTTAATTTTTTAGCATTTTATTCACATTTACTTGTATTTTAAGATCATCCATTCTCAGCTAACAGTTGGCCACTGAAAAACTCATCTAGTACTTGTAATTAGTTTATTCTTGCAGCTTTTGACTGAAATCATCAGACAGTCTCTGCTGAAGTGTTTAGTGGATTTTAGGCCTAGTGTACTTGTCTGAATTTAATTTGTATCTTGCTTTTGGGATGATCTTAAGAGGACTGAGCAAATGTATTGGCTTTGTTTATTCAACGCTTACTACAAGATTACTTGTTTTTTGAGCCTTTGCCTGTAAATTATAAAGAACCTTCAATTTACATTGGTATTCTGCTGGTATTGAGTTCTGACAGTTTGTTTCTTTTGGAAAGGATGTCAGATTAAATGAGAGCTTTCCTTAACACCATCTCAGTTTTGTCTGCTGAATACCAACACTGTCCTTGAAAAATGTATCTGGTGATGACCTTCCTACTTTTATTCTTTACTTACTCCTTCAATCATTACTTTGCTCGTATAATCCATGCTCCTATCTGTATGTCTGTTCTTTCCACCTCTAATTTCTTCTTCGTAGGTCACAGTCACTGTACCCCAGGGACCTTCACCTTCTCCTAAACCACGGTTCAAAAGTTATGCATATACACAAGCTGTGTATGTCACATCCCCTGACCAAAAAAGGAGGCAGGTTCCTCCACAGGTCTGTCAGTATTGTCATTCGTTTTAAAAACTGGTTTATTAAGCTTGTGCTTGGAGTGAAAGAGTTTGTGCATTTTGCTTGTACCTGATCTTGATGACCTACTTTTTCCAGATTTTTATTAGCGTCTATCTTTTTATTGTATGTTTCAGCATGATTGGCAATAAGTGTTCTGCTGATTTTTAGGGATTAACAGCATCATGATGTTTGAAGTCATGGCAGCCAGGTGAAGTCCCTGGTGACTGGAAAAAATGGAAACAACTGCACCACTTTTTAAAAAGATTAGAAAGGAGAGGTAACTAGTGACCTTTCAGCCTCACCTCTGTGCCTGGAAAGACCATGGAATAGATCCTCCCAAAAGCTAGGCTAAGGCACCCGTGGGACAGAGGTGACTTGAGACAGCCAGCATGGCTTTACCAAGGGCAAATCCTACCTAGTCAACCTCATGGCCAAGTGCAGGGTCATGCACCTGGATTGGCGCAACCCCCAGTATCAGTAGAGCCTGAGGGATGAAGGAATTGAGCACAGGCCCGTGGAGAAGGATTTGGGGGTGCTGGTGGATGAAAAGCTGGACGTGAGTCAGCAACATGTGCTCATAGCCCAGAAGGTTGACTGTATACCAGGCTGCGTAAAGTGCTTTCTCTATGTCATTTTTGAAAATAGTACCTATATTGTCTTAAAAGAGTATTAGAACAAGCAAAACATAAGCTGTATTTGCCATCTAATTATTATATTTCTGTCTGTGATTTGACTGTAGGAAAAGAAGAACCATTAGATTTCTGCTACTTTTACTAATCCTTACATCTATTAAAGAAAGTAGTGAATGATAGTATGTTTCAGGAAGTTACTGTAGCTGGACAGAAGAGAAAGGAAACATTACAGTCAATATTTTTTTATGTGACCTGGATTATTAGATGGTAACAGCTGGTCATCATATCACAAATGGCACCATGCCAAAACTCAGGTTAGGCTTTTGTGTTTCGGTTTTTGACTTTCAAATAACTCCAGTAGTTTAATAAAATTTTTTGCAAGCAATCCTTATAACGAGCATTTCAGTGGTCAGATTTTTTATAACTTTTAACAAGTGTGAGAGCCAAAAGTCATATTGTGTAACACAACATACTTTCCAGTCATTACTTTGGGGAAAACAGCTCTGCATGTATTTGGCACTAGAGTATGATTTCTCTTGTGTAGACTTATTTCCTTCTAACCTCTAAAAATTTATTGTAAAATTACACCTTAATTCAACACTGTGTTTCCAAATGTACTCTTCAAGGGACAGGCATTTTATTGAATAATGGCTTCCTTTAAATACTCCAGGAAAGAAATCCTTTGCACATAAACATGAGTTCTGCTACATTATACTAACACCAAATGTGTTGCAGTGATGATTAATACAGCTTTTAAACAAGCTGTTTAAAACTGTATAATTGATTTGATAATTTGATTCTACTTAGATACTCTACTGATAATAGAGAAGAATGAAGAATCATGAAAAAGCTTTTATTTCTTGAGCTACTTTTATTGCAATTTATTGTTGGTTTTGTCAACACCCCCACTATCAAGCATAATGTACAAGCTGATGTAATTGAAGTGAATTCTGTAAAACGTAGTTACTAAGTGTAGTAAAAAGATATCATTCCATAATTCAATCTTCACCTTCCCTTCTAGTTTTGAGATCTCATGCTCCTGAATTTGGAAGGTTTGTCTATTATACTTTGCAGTAACTATTGCTTTAACATCATAACTCTGCCGATTTGGCAGAATCTGAAGACCTAAACAGAACTGGGCCCTGTTGTGCTAGAGCGACAACAATTATTAACAAATGAAAAGCATTCACTTAAAAATCCTTAGTGAAAATTATCAGGCACAGTCTCATTATAATCAGGATAAACTTGAATTGCAAATAGTACTAATTAATATGCCAGTTCAATATATGCAATTCTTAATCAGTGGTAATGTTTTTTTTTGCCTCTAGCCATGTATTTCTTGAAGAACAACTGTCGTCTATTAAAACAGATTTATAATCCTAGTAAAATCATGCTTGATATTTTTTTCTCTGGATATCTGAAGCTGGTATACCTTTATAATCCCCTCTATTTTAACTAATTAAAATCATTTGGGATGCAGTAGGGGCTAACGAGGACAGTATTCACTTAATGATTTGATTTGATTTGGGGCTTCATCTTAGGCCTCAACCCAGTCATTTGTTCATAGAAAATTCATAACCCTCCAGTTGTTACTCCTGTTTTACAGTAGTTTTGTAACATGTTTTTTCTCATGTTCTCTGTTTTGTGATATGGATTCTACCTAGTTACTGTACTGAACTTTCTTCACCAGTTTATAACTATAGTAAGTAGCTTGGAAGGTCAGTAGAAAGTCATTATAAAATTAAGCTGAATTTACTTGAACACCGCACACAACTCTTCCGGTAGCCTTGCTTTTGAGATTCCTGTTTTTCTAGACCCTTAATTTACTACTCTCTTGGTCTTCTACCAGCAAGTTAACTTCCTAAAAGTGCTGTGAGAACCTTAATCATTGTGATTTGCTTGTTCCTTTTCATTGTACATAGTCACACGACCTTTTGAGTGGTCTGAGATGCAAGATGCCTATTTGCCTCACTTTGGGTCCTGGGCATTGGAATTTCAAAATTCCAAGGCAAATTAAGGGGTGGGGGGGGGGTAAATTAGCAATAGTACTTTCTTTCTTACTTTCTCTATCTTTTCTAAACGTAATTTTGTCGAAGATGAGACTACAATTTCCTCTTCCTGTGTGGGAATAATGGATTCTATTTAAATATGAATAATCAAATAACAGGGAGACTGTCCAACTTTGTAATGCTCAGTTTACTCATTCAGTGATTTTGCAAGATGTACCGAGGATCGATTTAACTCTGTACACAGAACTACTGCATTTATTTGAGTGTTCACATTTGTTATTTCATCTGGTTTATAAGATAGGATTTGCAGTCTTTCAATACACCTAGTTAAACCTTTGAAATGCAAAAAAATAAGGAAGGCAAAATTCATTTCAGTTGGAAAACCTCTCAAACCAAAAGCAGGCTTTACCACACAAAAGCAATGTAAACTGTTTGTCCAGAGATAAAATTATAACTTTCTAAAAGACATTATTATTACATTGTTACTAGTCTCTGTATATTGGGTAAACATTTCAATAGAATGATAAAATTTTGATTCATAATTTCAGATAGCATTGCTTTATTTTAAATGTCAGTTTATTTAAAAAAAAAGTTCTTACCGATTAATTTATCTAGATTTAACATTATTTTTTTTTTCAAAGCAAAGGTTAGATTGTCTAATTTGTATATTAGTCTAATCCTACTAATCCTATTTTCATGCCTCAAGTTGAGAATTATCAATAACACCAGGAAAAATAGACAAACCCAAACCCAAAGAAATACTGCAATGCTGATGTAGCAGCAGTAGCACATTTTGTTCACACACTCAGGAATAGAAGAGAAACCTTGTTCCAGAGCCCTGTCTTTCCCAGTGGCTTTGCTGGCCCCCATTGCAGAGAGAAGCTTTCTTGACCCTGGTAGCTTCATATTAGCTTTCTCTGATTTTCTGCAGAATTTTGGAGGAGACATTTATCTTAACACATAGTAGCTTTCAGAGGATTACCAGAAGTGTTGGTTAAATATATGTGAATATGATGAAAAGAATAAGGATTGCATTTTCTAATTCAAAATACTTCTGGTGAGTGTTAATTGCAATACTTTCATAAAATATAACTAAATTTCCTATCCCATGATCAAATTTTATTTAGCTAAAATAAAACTGAATAGTGATTTTAAATAAGATAGCTCCAAAATAAGGGTACAGGATATGCATTGTGCCCTTGAAATGCCTGTGCCCCAAGCATAGCTGTAACTATTTAATTAGCTTTATGTTTCACTCTATTAGAAAATGGTAAGATTTCTGAGGATAAAACCTTTGTGCCCTCAGGTCAATATTATACTCTTAATGATAAAATCTAAAATACTGCATGGTAAATGGTTCTATATTTAAAATAAAAAAGACGGATTTTGAGAAGTGAATGAAAAGTGTTAACTTTCTTCTCTTTCGAGACTGTCCTTTTTCCTAAGTTATTACAATGTGATAAAGTGGATAATATTTTTTCTTCCCCCTTTATTTATAATAATAGCATCACAACTGTATGTTTGCAGGGTCTGTAGGCAATACCATGGATTGTTTGTTAGTTCACATTTGTACAGCAGGCAGGTCTGCATGTTTACTTGAAGTAGTGACCTTTGAAAAGGCCAGATTACTTATATCTACTGATCATCAAAGTGCTGGTTTGTTTGTTTGTGTGTCGTCATCCCTCCCGGCCCCATGATTTTGATGCTTTAGAAACTGTGGACTCTAATGCTTGTGTAGAAGACTCTCCCTCTTAAGATGCCATAACATGTACTTGAAGAGATAATAGTGTACTTGAAGAGGAAGAGATAATACATTTAAAAAGAACCATACATTTGGGGAAGAGGGAAACAGACATATTTTTTTAGATGTACAAGCCTTCTTCAGAAATTCCAGGCCTTGAAATCACAATAAAACATAGCAAAAATGAGAACTTCCAAAATATGAAAATTGTATGGAATAATATGGTGTTTGGAATTTATTCATGCTCTTTCTACAGAAATCATTCGCTTTACTAGAACTTAGTTTAGCTGTAGCAAAGAAGTAAGAGGTATATTTGATGGAGTAAAACATTCTTAAAAATGCAAAAGGAAAATTTAGTTTCCTGCTAATGAATTCATTAGGGCAGAAACAGTGGTTTAAATAAACTGTGGGTGATGTAGTGAGGCATCAAAGTTTAAAAAAAAATAATTATATATATATTTTTCTGTCCTTTGACTCAAATGGTAGGATGATGGTAACCTATTTCAGTTAACTTTTAAGAATAAACTAATGTTACTTCTGGGCTTTTTGGGCTTTCATACAGGATTAGTGGTCCATCTACCTTGGTTAGTTGGATAGAACAGTGCTTCTGCCTGAAATATTTGAAGAATTTTTTAGGTGTTCTCATTGTATGAAACTCAGTTTCCTGGTTAATTGCACAAAGGTGTCTGCTAGTGATACATCATATCAACAGCAACTATTTAGTTTCAGTTATCTGATGTAAGAGGCACACATTTTTTAATCCAATTTAAAATATTTTTTTTTTATTTCACTGCTATAAAAGTTTGAAAGCAGAATTAGATCATAACTTCTTCATAGCAAATAACCTTGTCTCTTAAAGCAAAAGTGATTTTAGAAACATGCCAGACTGCATATCAATAGACAGAAGTATACACAACAATTCCATAAATCAGTTTTTTTCAGTTGATAGTGAAATTTGCAAAAGTTGAACTGATTATTTTTCTTAGTCTTAGGGTGAATGTTTCAAGCTGTGAGCATCCAATCCTATGGCAATTGCAAACAGTTTGGGTTTTTTTAAACAGAACATGAAGTTTTCAATTTTATATATTTTTCGCTACCAGCATTGCATAAAAAGGAGGGTGATATTAATTGTGTGCACAGAAAATAATATAGTGAAAATGTGTGCCATTTGTAGGAATCTTTAGGAGAAATGCAGCATTCCTGTACTCGGTGTTAGTTTACTAAACTTGACTTGTTGAATTTGAATTTGTCAGTAGGATTGAGGTGTGATAACAATAAATGACGACAAGGTTGCATAGATTTTCACACCTGAATTACATTTGCAAATATTATGAGGAACAGGAAATTAATTACTGCAAAATATATGTATGTTTCTTCATCCACTTTATGTCATTATGAACTTTTCAGTATGATTGCCTTTTTAACAATATACTCTAAACCACTTACAATTATCCGTTCCTTTTAGAACACAATCAGTTTCCTTCTAGTATCTGTGATCTTAAAGACAAGCTTCATTTTTTCTCTGATCTCATTTATTCCTACTCATGTTCTTAATCACAGTGCTCTTGTATCTTCTCTTGCTCACCAAATAAATGCTTTCTCTGTTATGCCCATGCCATGTTTTGCTACTTCTAGTCTTTTATTGGCTCTCCTGTCTCTTTAAAATTCAGTCACAAAATCGTTCTCTATTGCATCAATGGCTTTTAAACTAAGTTTTAATGTTCATTTTTAATGTTCAGTTTTCCTATTTTTAACTTCTCTTTTCACTGTTCAGCCTTGTTTCTGGCTTTGTTCCTATTCTGTGAACATGTACAATGGTTACTGCAATGAATATGTGATTTGACTTCTACAATTGGTAGTCATGTGTTATGAAATTTTATTAAATATGAGTAGATTTCTATATGATATGGGGAAGTATAATATTGCTTGGCACAATTTCACCTGTAATGCACTTGTAATTCTTTTCTACCACATGAGCGATGTTAGGCAAAAGTATCTGATGTATGGATCCCGCTTCAACATTCTGATACTCATTTGAAGGGTAAAACAGTTAGCTACATTCTCCTAGAAATAAATTATTAAAAATAAAAAATATCTCAACAGCTCTGCAATTCCAGAACTTAGAAATGTTTTTTTATTAGATCTCAATAGGAAAGGGATAAAGTGGAAGACTAAAACGTAGTGCTGGGGGAAGAAAGTTTAGAAAAGAATAAGGCTACAAAACAGTACATTTATTAAGTATCTTTTAAGCTGACAATTTTTGAATTATTAGTGTCTGTTAAAGAATTTAGCAGCTATGCAAGCTACATATCAGTTGTACATTGGCTTTATAATGAGAATTTAGAACCCCATAGCTCACTCTTCTTGTATACTTTCATGCCCATCTCATTAAGTATTACATCTGAATAGTGATTTTAATTAAGTAAATTCCCTTGTAACAGAACCTAGAGGTAAATTTGGGTCACATCACCACAAATGACCCCACTGCAATTACATTTTTGCTTAATAAACATGATGCATTCTGGCTAGTTAACTGAGGTATAATTTAATAAGAACTGCAAACATTAATGTATGAGAGAATAAAAGTCTTTAGAATATATTTCTATGTAGCTATTTTAGAGTGCTTTGGTATCATTATCTCAAAATAACAATAGGATATAGTTTGTATCTGAAAAGGAATAAATAATGGGATTCTATTAATTCCTTATATATGATATATATATATATAACTGGAAACATCCCTGAAATATCAATCATAGGTTAATATTTCTCTTGTAGGTCAGAAGCATTTTTCATGCCAAAAATTTCAAAATAGCATTTGCAAAAAAAACTATTGAGCTCCAAAACAGATTATCTGAATGCTTCCTAAGGCGCTTCTATTGCCCTAAGATCTTAGGTTTTGCATGTGAATTCACAATGCAATGTTTTACTTCACAGTTCCTAACTGGTGGCAGTGACAATATTCCATTTCAGTTACAAAAAGATGCAGTTATTTTTGTTGAAGATAATGTCTTTTGTTTATTTATTTAATTTCACATTTTACATTTTCCTTTATTCTAAGAGGGGTGGGGGAAGCCAGATTGACAGTATAATTGTGAAAGCGGGAGGGAAAGATGAGTCAATAAATAGTTTAAGCAAGAATAACTGATAATCTAGACGTCTTTAATTCTTCTGTTTCCCGTATCATGGAAATTTGCAGGATATTTCACAAATAGACAAGATAATGTTAAGCTATGGAGCATGAAAATACACTAATTTCTGCTTTCATACACCTCCAGAAATATTTCAGACCCTCTGTAGTAGGTCTGTGTGACAACAGAATAGTTCAAAGTGGAGCAAAGAGTTTTTCTTCCAACATAATATCCTGTTCCTAATAGTGAGCAATAACAACCAATATGTAGTGACCAATACATAGGACCAGCAAAAAAGATATGACTGATTAAAAGTGTTGAAAAATCTATGTATTCTCACCTTCCACTGAAATTTCCTGAGCTGCTTATGGTATCTTTATATTTAACAGTTCTCAATGGATTTTTACCCTTTTCTTCCATTCAGTTCCTTGTCTTTGTAAATATTTAGCAAAGTTTTTTGTATTGTTTTCAGTATGTCCAGAAATACATTTTGGTAGTTCTTGCTCTTATTATCTATTAAAAATATTTGTAATATTTTCTGTATTATTACCAAATATATAAGCCTGAGGTGCATTTGGTAGAGGAAAAAATCCTGCTGCAAGATGTTTACTTCTCTTTTTGTCGCACTTCCAGCTTTGATTTATTATTCAGAGCAAGTAGCTACAAGCAAGGTAGTCATGCTACATAATTTGAAAAAAAAACCAACATTAAATCACTTCAGCATAGAATCATAGAATCATCTGGGCCGGAAGGGACCTCCACAGGCCATCTAGTTCGACCTCCCTGCAGTCACAGGGACACCTCCAACTAGACCAGGTTGCCCAGGGCCTCGTCAAGCTTCATCTTCTGCAACAGCTTTTTTTTTTGTTAGCTTTTAATTTTAAATTGACAAAAATATTCTTTGAACTGGCTTCTGTTGAGGAAGGAGAGACTCTTTAGTAGAAGCTAAAGTATATTTAGGAAAAGTTTAAGCATAATAAGGATAAACCACATAAGATTGTTGAATGGGGTGTTCAGCCTATTCAAGCAAATTTGACTATTTACGATTTTTTATGACTTTGCAAAGCCACCATTTAAAATAATGTATTCCAACTATACTAGCACGAAATATTGAATACTCTGAAATCTCCAGGACCTCAACCTCAGCTTCACAGGAACTAATTAGTATGTGCGCTAGTTGGCTCTTGTACCAGAATCTTTGTTTCTCAAAAGAAAGAGTCATATTTTAGATGTATCTCCTTACAGATAATTGCTCTTGCTCTTGATGCTTTTGAAGACATTTTGGTATTGTACTGTGTGAATATATAAAAGGAGTTTTGGAGATAAATATTCTTATTGTGAAGACTAGGTGGTCTTTAATGAAGGTCCTGATAAGAACTATCATGGCTTAGTAATCCAAAATAATAGCAGGACTAGGGGGTGACTGTAGTAATTAAAGTAAGCTGAATTAATTTTCTTACAGTAGAAAACAGTATAGATTATGGATATAATTTTAGGTATATTTGAGGTTATGGCTTGGATAAAGTTTTACAAAACAATGCTTCTTAATTGGTTGCCTTGACTGGTTAAAACTCACAGAAAATAAAGCTAAATGCAATGTGGAATATAGGATAATTCAGATTTATATGGTTGGAATTCTAAAAAGAAAGTGTGTTAAGATTTTGTGCTTTCAAACAACTTTATCATCTTATGATCTTCATTAGTGTAGGACTTTCTGCTCCGCATGTACTTCTGTGACATTGTGTTTGGTAATTTGGACTTTGATCTGAGTGAGCAGACTTTAATGGAAAGGAGTACCCTAGCATGAAAATCTGTTAATTTTCAAAGGTACATAAATTCATTGCATACACCTGTCTTAACCAAATGTATTTACTTATTTTAATGTAAATTCTATGCTGAATTTCAGAAATAACTTTCATTTCATTCATCTTCTTAGGATGGAAAAAATGGTGTTGTCATTATTTGGTGAATTTAATGGATTTTAGTTTTGGAATGTGAGCTGTTTCAATTAATATAAATAATTAGTTTTGACTTCTTGTTATTTTTCTAGTCATTCGTTAGTGATCATAGAATCATAGAATGGTTAGAGTTGGAAGGGACCTTAAAGATCATTGAACTCCAACCCCCCCTGCCGTGGGCAGGGACACCTCCTACTAAATCAGGTTGCTGTTTTCTTTTTTCACTAGCAGCTCTCTTACAGCACAGGTATCATAACTTTTTTGAGACACACTGAGAGATGATCTGGTTTTGGCAATTGATATTGTTGTATTTTTGTTCTTTCGTAGCCTGTTATGTAACTTTTTTCCTCACTGTCCTTTCTGAGACACTGAGCCAAATGCTCAAGGCGTTTTCTACTAGCAAAGAGTATTGTTCCTGGTATCTCATTGCATTTGTTAACTGTTACCCCTTTATTCCAACAGTTAATAAAGAGCAAATATGTTGAGTGGTCCTCTTTTTTGATTTCTGCTGCTTTTTTTCAAAAGCTCATCACTGATTTTAGCTCTCCCCAAGGACACATGGTCAGAAAAAAAAACACTATTTCAGAGCAGTGGTTATTCTATTTCAAATCGCAATCCTTTTTTTTCTGCATTCAGATTCTGCATATGTAGGTATGGATGGCAGCTGTCCTCAGAATTATAATTTCATGGTCCTTCAGTTATGTCCCTGAACAGGTTAATGTTAATTCTACTGCCCCAACTTTGGGAGAGAACTTGACAATTAAGAACAGTAGTGATAGATCTACTGAGTACTGTATGGTGGACCATATTACTCCCCAAATTAAGCAAAACACTGTCTTGAGTTGCTGATGTGTTTAATGGTAAGGCCTCTTATAGACACTGCTGGAAGTTGCAGCTCGTGACCTTTTTGTATTCTTTTTTAATTCAAGAGTAGTTCCCCTAGCCAAGACAGGATTTAAAGAAGTTCCATACGGTAGCTATCAACTGAACTATAGGAAAAAATAGTATGTTGTTCTGTTGCACTTGTGTATTTTTTAATTGATATCTTTATCAGCTATCAAGGACGATATTATAAAACTGCTTTCTATGTAGAAATTCTAAAGAATAAGAAATTATTTTCAGATTTTCCACTAGCAAAATTTAGTCAATGTTACTGAAGCTGGTTGATTGCTGTTTGTTGTGCTCTACTTTGCAATAGAGGGTAATTACTTCTCAGTCTACCTTTTTTCCTTTTTTTCATTTACCTATAAAATATATAATGGAAGTATAACATTATTATATAAGGCAATTATAATTTAGAATTACAACAAAGTTTCTAACATATTGGTGTAGGGAAAGGTTTCCAATAATAGAGAACAAGACCTTTTATGTAATAGATAATGTTCCTTGTTTCATGTTTAACTAGTTTAGAAAGTTGGAAAAATACCATGTGATTTGGACCTAGATGGATCTGTAAGGTCCCTTCCAATTCTAACCATTCTGTGATTCTATAATTTCTTTACATCATTCTGTTTGGGTTTTGTTTTTCTAGTGTATTGGCTGAGACAAAATTTGAAAAGTTAGAATAGTTTTAAAGGATGCCCAGGTTTTTGAGGTTGGCAATGTCTAATTCCAGCCAGAGGTACCTACATAAGGGGAGGCTCAACCCATACACATGTGCTTTTAATAAATCATCTACTAAATAGAAAAAAAAAAACAATTATACAAGATGAAATAGAAATTTAAAAAAATCCGAACCTCTGTTCCTGCTTCCACTGTGTCTGTGCAGGCTGCTTCTTGCTTCTGCAATTTATTTCAGTCAATTCTGCAGCTTTCTGGATTTCAGCAAGTGGAACCAAGTATTGTCTTGATGCTGGGCAGTTTCTCTTTTGCTTAACTTTGATGCTTGCCTGATCTGGCTCCAAGGCACATGCCACACCGATCTGTCTAGAGAACTTTCTGTCTGTGAGCAGGCTCAGCAGTGCATTAGGCAGAAGCAATGTCCCTTCATCCAAGGGTGTTCCACGTATCCCAGACAAGTCTTCATAATGGAGTGTGATAGAATTGTCAAAAAAGTGAACACACAACTGATGTTTGTCACACGTGGTCAGACCAGTGTTGGTGTGCAGCTCATATGTGAGCAGAGCAATCCTATAGCTGCCTGGTCCTGACTGCACAGATACACTCTTAGTCCTTTGAGTAGCAAAATGTTCTTCCCTACAAGTAGGATTAGCCGATGTAGAGAGATTGAAAAATCTTTTCCTTTATTTTGTGGAATGTCGGGATGAGCATGATAGCTATTAAATGGGTTTGAGTGTTACTGCGGGGGAGAGGATAAAGATTCTTAGAACAATAATTGCAGTTTAAAGAAGACACTGAACCAGAATGGGAGGGCCTAAGAATTAACTTTCAGGTGTATAAGAAAAGCAGCTTTCTCCTTAGAAAAGAAAAAGTGTGTTGCTCTGGCAGAGATAAGCCCTCAGGTAAAGTGACAGTAGGAAAAGGACCACTATCTTGGTAGTGTGAGTAGCAAAAGTTTTACAGAGTGAATAAAAGATTTGAATACTTGAAATACTGAAGTAAATTTGAAGCTTCGTGGTGGTAATAAGGAAGGAGGGAACAAGTATATGAAGATGCAAAATGTCATAGCTACTCTTCTGTTAGGTGCAGATAGGAGACAGAGTTTCTCATAAAGCAAGTGAGGAAAGACAGTATGATAATGAGTCAGATGACTGATACAAAGTAAAAGATACTATGGGATAACACTGATTTTGCCAACAGTGATAGCAAAAGAAAGAGAGAGTATAAAATAAAAGAAAGGAAGAGAGAGCAACAGCTAAACAGAATGGTGGAAAAAGGTTACTTTTCTTTCCAGAATAATGGAGCCTGAAATATGTATTTTCATAGTTTCTTGAACTATAATGCAGTAGAATTCATAATGAAGCACACATGAAAATGAAAGAAAGCTTGATGTTCATTTGTTTAAATTTTTACTCTTGAAATCTCAAATTGTATTTTAATAAAATAGATGTTGATATCTGTGTTTTGCATTTGTCTGTTGCCAGAGAGAAAAGGAATATAGCCTGCATTTGTTTTTCAATCCCCTATATGACATGCTAAAGGAAAAACAGAATACATTTTTAGATAATCCATTCATATTTCTTTTGGCTAAGACCTATCTCCATCCCATATTTCTGTTTATATGTTTAATGGCTTTTCTGTTAGTGGAGATTTTAGAATATGGTTTAATTAAGAACATAGAACATTTAAAAGGTCTTTTTTCAGAACTGTGTACTTTAAAGAGGCTGTTACTTAAGCCCTTATTACATTTAGAATTGACATTTTAAAAATTAAATGTGACTCTATATTGTCTATCCCATCTTGAATATTTTTCATGCTACTGTTTCCTTTTTTTTTTTTTTTTAACATACATGACAGTATAAAACACAATAGACACTTGTCAATGAGCTGAATCTGCTCATATGGAGTTACCTTGTTGGTAGCACTACTGGGAACAGATTAGGCTTCTTGAGCTGTGATATGCTTTCAAGACCTGCTTGCCCTTTACAGCAGGAGAGTTCTATGAAGTCATTAGATAATACTGAATATTTATCCCAAGGTGAAAATTTCATCTTTCTTTGTGTGAAGAGTACTCTTATTTGTGTGCTGTGTAGAGACCAACTGACCTCACATACTATTCCATAACATGACAGCACCTGAAATACATGTTCCCTTAGAATGTACTTTGTTCTTGAATCAAGAAGAGTTGAAGAATGGTGAGTAGACTAGGCATTTCAACAGGAAGAAATCATAATGTTGTTGTAGATGTAGGGTGAAAGTAATTCAGTTCAGTCACAGTCAGTTGTTTTAACACATCCCTATCAAGTCATATTACTGTTTGGAGTAATGATTTTTAATTGCTTTAATGGGAGGTGCCTTCCTTAGAGAGACAAGTACTGTGTGTCTTGTCATCAGTAATATATCAGAGTAATATATTTTATGATCAGAACAAAAACTTCAATATAATTAAAACCCTTAAATAAACATAGACTGAAAAAAATTCCCTAGGAAGATAATAAAGCCAGAATATTTTCATAAGCTTTATGAAAAAAAGGGTCAAGCAGCTTCTAAGTAAAACCTGCTTTGATATTTTTTCCAAGTCAAAGTGTTGAAGAAAGCAAGCTATGTAGAAAATCCTGGTGTTAACCACTGACTTGCTCGACCATGTATCTAACATGGAACAGTTTTTAAATTGTTAGAAAATTCACTTGTTCCAGGTAGCTGGCAGTATTTGGTCCTATCTCTTAACTCTTATTACTATCTTACCTGTCCTCATAGTTCCCAGTCTTAGTCTTTTTCCCAACCTGGCTGGTTCTGTTTTTTTCACTTGCTTTCAGTTGACATCAGCTAACTTCTACACTCCAAATCCCAAGGTGCAAAATTTTCCTTTAATGGCAGTAAACTCTTTATTTGTTTCTTTTAGTCTTTATTTGTATGAACTGCACTCTAACATAGTAGTTGGATTAAAATTTTCCTTTACCCTTTTCTGTCAATAGTTCAGCATTTTGTTTGTTTTGCAGTGTACTTTCATTCATACTGTCTGTTCTGGTTTGTATACATTGCCTAGGTTCTATTGACTTTGAATGGACTAATAATCTACTACATCTCAAAACTGCAGTTTCAAGGACAGGCCAGTACATCTGTTGTAATTTTTTTTAGATTTATGATAAGGCCAAACCTGGGTCCATTTTCATATGAGTGGGAGAAAAAAATTATAACATCTTCCTGACACAAGATGTTTTCATTTGCAAAGGCAGCTTTTAAATCCTTAATAAAATGTAAATGCCAGCCTCATTTAGAACAAAGAAATAGTTAATATTGTAATAATAAGCAGTCCAACCAAGTATCTTCTTGGTTTTATTACCAGAAATGACTGAACTATTCTTTCTGACATTATCTGTTAAGAAAGCTGTCTTGATTATTGTAAAGAACATTTTAGCATTTAACATTTTATCAGTTATAACTTGGCAATTTTAAAGACACGTAAAACATGATTTCATAATGAGAAACTTGGAGGACCTGAAAAAAAATAAGCAGTGGTATCAATTTCTCCTAATATGAGGCATATAAGAGGGTGAATAATGTGTGCTACTCAAACTGAGAAAACTACTCTGGACTTAAATTTGCTTTTACTAAAAAAATGTTTCTTTAAAATTTTATGTCTCTGAGTTCTAAAGCTCTAAATGTCTAGAGCCAGATTCTGGAGACAGGCAGTTTCTCAGGGAAGAAAATATGTAATGTACTTAAGAATGCTGGAATGAACCCTAAATCTTTACTGCAAAACTGCTTTCTAAAGCTGCCCAACTGATGTCTAAAACTCAAAAGCAGTCATCTGCTAATAGAAACATTCCTGGAGAATTTAGTAATGTGTCCAATATTTCTCTGCCCTTTAGTAATATAATGTAATAGTAGGTGAGGAACACTTTCTCCCTCGGCTTTCTTACTCTGAAGCAGCTGCAAGCTCAAGGTTTAGACTCTGTGAATTAATTCATAAAGCTGCCAGGCATATTCTAGTAAACAACATATGGGTCCAGGTCAATTTTCCATGTAAAAATGGCTGGCCATTTTCCAAAACAGTCTGTGGGCTGACTGACTGACTGATTCCAAACTAGATGTGATGCAATCTTTGCCAAACATCTGAATTTTTCATGTCATCTGTCCCCTTAACATTTATGTCGTCATGCATTCACTAGATTACTCTGTAAATGTTTTGGTTTGACTGCACCCCATCACCTTTGTTTTGCTTAATCATTAAATACTTCATTAAGATTAGGTTTTCATTCAAGAATGAAACTGCATGGATATTTGATCAGCTTTTTACCAAAGTATAGCCTGCCTAGTGGCAGTGTTATAGCCTATTGGCTATAACAATTTAACTTCAGCATGTCCTAATTGTTTTCATTCTCTTAAAAATTGTAGTTAGAAATAGACATCAATACTTACATTAGCTGTCTCTAGTAATAGAATCACAGAGTGGTTAGAGTTGGAAGGCACCTCAAAGATCATCCATTTCTAGCCCCCCTGCCACGGGCAGGGACGCCTCCCACTTGACCAAGTTGCTCAAAGCCCCATCCAGCCTGGCCTTGAACACTCCCAGGCGTGGGACTTACACAACTTCTTTGGACAACATATTCCAGTGTCTCACCGCTCTCACTCTGTCTTTTTTTCTCAATGTAGTATATGAAATACCTTAAAATTCTACTTTTTCTCAATATGTTAGGAATTCTGATAAGATTGCATATACATTGAGAAATAAGGACACTCACAGGAAGGATTGGTCTTGTGTTTGCTTGTTGCTTTGTGGTTTTTGATGTTTTCTTAAATGGAATTGCCTATACTTATGATTTGTAAAATTCAGGGATTTCACTGTTGTTTGTGTGATCTGTTGTTTGTTTCCGTATGATTTATTCTTTATGCTGTAGAATCTGTGTACTTAAATCTGGAGTTGTGCACAATTGATATATTGTTACAGCAGGAAGTTATGTTGAACATTTTCTGTGCTTTGTTTGTATTCTTATAAGATTGTGATTTCTTTAAACCAAAAAAAGCAAGCTATTGAGTTAATGAGTTTTTCAGACCTGCTTTTCTGATATGGATTTATTTATGGAACACTTTCTCACATGTGTGGCGATGAAGTTATGACTGGTGTTTTAAGTGGCCTAACACACTTGAGATTTAGGGAAACTCTATGTGATTATTAGATCTATACAATTCAGAATGAATTTTTTGTGAAGATCAAAGACTTCATTTTATAAATATAAAATATTTATAATATAATAATATATATTATAAATATATAATATTTATAATATTTAAAATATAAAATATTTATTTATTCATAAATATATATTTTTTGTACTAACTTGCTAACAAAATAATGAAACCTCTAGAACTTTTTGAAAAAATTATGGAATGTCATCTGTAGCAAACCTGTATTTTTTGCTTCTATTTTGTTCTAGTCTTCTGCTACTATACTAATTCTCAAATATTTGTTATTGGTTTATCTTGACTTTAAGCAGTAGAGTTATATGTGTGAATTCTGTACCTGGCTCCCGAAGTGTAAATATAAAGGTGGCCTTTATAGGAAAGAGAAATCAACAGTAATGCACTTTTGTTTGTTTTTGAAAAGTTATGATTTGGCATGACATTTCTCAGTTTTTTAACTTTGTAGACTGTTTTTAACAAATGAGTGTCTATGGATTGCTCAAGCCTTGTATTGCATGTAGTGTAAAGGTTGTTTTTCTTTTTTACGTTCTTTTTTCAGTAGATTTCTTTGCAATGTCAGCAAGTGACTTACTGCCTTGTTGATGATATAATTTTACTAGCTGCCATCAGAAATAAATTTCTCTCTCATTTCCAAGAGAAAAGAGTAAGAAAAAGTAAACTAGAAATGAAAAATCAGATCTCTCATTGAAAAAAAATTATAGCATCAATCTGCAGGTATAATTTAAATATTGTCACTACCCGCAGTAGTTGCTAGGAATTCTGAATTCTAGTGTAAAATACCTAATTTGATCTGAGATTTTTTCATTTCCCTCAATCCTATCTGGTCTTGTTCAATTAGCTGAGTTTTTACTGATAAGTGCTTCCACACATTACCTGTCTGATTATTATTATTTTGTTTTATAAAAAGCTGATTTTTTGTACGAGACAATGGTATTCTGTTTATTCCTTTGTAGCATTCTCTGAGCAGGTGCCATTTGCATTACTTTAAAATTTTGGTTTTTATCAGTTTGTAGAAACTGTTGAAGAGAAGACGTTTAGCACTGTGCGGGTGGGGTCTGCAATGGATCTTGAAAACTACCAAACTGCTTTAGAAGAAGTACTCACATGGCTTCTCTCTGCTGAAGATTCATTACAAGCACAAGGGGATATATCCAATGATGTCGAAGTTGTTAAAGAGCAATTTCACACCCATGAGGTATATGCTTATACTAATTGTTCAGTAAGCATTTATCTGCTTGTACCCATAAGAAAGTCAAAAATACAAAACAAAGGTATTTCTAGTTTATTTTATTCCTTTCTTTCTTATTTTTGATTTGGACGATTCACAGGCAATACTGAAGACTCTGCCCTATGCAAAAAGTGGAAGTGTTTATTTCTTTTCTTTTGTGATATAAGGTTTGGGCAGGGATTTTAAAAATAAAAGACAAAGCTGAAAATCAGGTTTGGAAAGTGGTGGCTCCAAAGTCCACTCTTTCTATCCAGTGAATCAAACTTAAAGATGGATTTTATTTTTATTCTCAGGGTTTTATGATGGAATTAACAGCTCACCAAGGACGTGTTGGCAATGTTTTGCAAGTTGGAAGTCAACTTCTAACAATCGGAAAACTTTCAGATGAGGAAGAGAATGAAATCCAAGAACAAATGAATCTACTTAATTCTCGGTGGGAAAGTCTCAGGGTAGCAAGTATGGAAAAACAAAGCAAGTAAGTAACATGTCAGGTAAAATAATATATATGGAGTTTGACTGAAACACTTGTGAACTTGACTAAGATTTGGGATTTTCTTTCACTTTTCTGTGAACAAAACTCCATCTCAGATCTTTTTAACCTGAAATTTGGTGTGTAGTGATTTTAAGCTTGTGTATTGTTTTGAGACTGGAAGCCACACAAATCAGCAGCTATCAACAATTTGGAAACTAGTAACATTTTATCCAACATTTATATAACCTATCTCACTTTTTTTTTTCTGATTGTTTTAACAACTGCCACACAATATTTAGCTAGAAAGGAAAGAAACTTTTAAGGAGATACAAAACAAAAATGCAAGTGAATCTTAAAGACCTGTAAAACGTGATCCCATAAAAACAGTAAGTAGGAGCTTAGCTTTCCAGGAAATATAGAATTATAGAATGGTTAGAGTTGCAAGGGACCTGAAAGATCATCGAGTTCCAACCCCTCTGCCACCGGCAGGGACACCTCCCACGAGACCAGATTGCTCAAAGCCTCATCAAGCCTGGCCTTAAACATTTCCAGGGATGGGGCATCCACAACTTCTCTGGGCAACCTGTTCCAGTGCCTCAACACCCTCACAGGAAAGAATTTCTTCCTAATATCCAATCTAAATCTCCCCTCTTCCAGTTTAAAACCATTACCCCTTGTCCTTTCCTGANCTTCTCCTCAGGGCTATTCTCCAGCCATTCTCTGCCCAACCTGTATTTGTGCCTGGGATTGTCACGTCCCAGGTGCAGGACTCTGCACTTGCACTTGTGGCATTCGAACTTCATGTGATTGGCAGTAGCCCACCTCTCAAGCCTGTCCAGGTCCCTCTGGATGGCATCCCTTCCATCTTGGTGTTGACTGCACCACCAAGCTTGGTGTCACCAGCAAACTTGCTGAGGATACATTCAATCCCGCTGTCCGTGTCTCCAACCAAGATGTTAAATAGCACAGGTCCCAATACTGACCCTTGTGGGACACCACTTGTCACTGTCATATTGTCATGCTTTTTCTGAGGACAAATACATTATTTAAAAAAGGGTAAGTCATATAGCTTACTGCAGAAATATAATTACAAGTAGACAAATAATCTACTAGTTGGTCTCATTAGTCTTTGAATCATTTTTAAGATTTCTATGTCTAATTTTGAAATCTGATTTACATACTGCTATCATATTTATGAAACACCATAAAGATAAAAGCATGTGATTGTGCCACAGTGGAGTAATTTTTTTTGTATCTATGATATAGAGTGGTTAAACCAGAAGAGTTATTTAAAGTGATTTTTGTGTGAATTGCCTTCCTTACTGTAAGAAAATGTCTGTTACTTACCTGATCTTTCACTATTTTTTTCCTCAGCCTCACTTCTTTTTTTAATTTTATGTGAGTACTTTTAATCCCTGTCTAATATAATAACTCTGTTTCAAACTCATGTGATTGAGTTTTACTTTGTCTTGAGGAATTTTATATGCCTGCTGGCCTTTCTGTAAACAGGTCTTAATTTTTCTCTCAGAAAATACCAAAGAATGTGTTTTAAATGAGAAGAACTTCTGCCTCTTCAGGTACAGCTGTAGAGGGACTCCTTTTGCAAATGTGATTTTAATTAAAGCTGAATATCTCTAGTAGTCAGGCCAGTGGTCAGGTCCAGCATCCTGACTGTGACAGAGCAAGGAAAGATAAGCTTTAGGGGAGATATGTGATTTCTTGAAGAAGCATCTTCTCATTGCCTTTTGCCATTGGTGGAGATGAAATATTAGGTGGCCTAAATATTTAGATCTTGAGAACTAAATATTGAGGGACCAGAATTGCCCACAACATGAAAGGGCAAACCATGATTTTCATCAATTGCGTAACCTTGTGCTCTTTTTTTTTTTTTTAACTCCCCCCAGTATGTCATGGTAATTCCAAACATGTTTCTTTTCAGCTTACCACTGAATATTGAGATTGTTTTGTTTGCTTTATTCTGTCTTTCTTTGGCAGTCTATAAAATTCTTGATGGGTTTCAGATTTCTCAACCTAACTTACTGCAGCTTTATTATTTTCTTGGAGAGAAGACTCTATGATACTTTACTGTAGACAGATTATATTTGGCATATTTATTTTTGTTTAAATGAACAAATGCAAGTAGCAACCTCACCTCTATGAGTGGTACCATGTCTACTGAAATGTCCTTTAACATCACTTGTTAAACTGATATCCCAGATACAGCTATAGGTCATTGCTCGGGGAATTGAATGGTCTAGTATCTTCTAAAGCTACTGTAGAGAATCCTATTTGGGGAAGGGCAAGAGGAAAAATGAAAAAAGCAGGCTGTTTTTCTTCAGCATGCTAATGTATTGCTTTCTGCAAGAGTGAAATACAGCCATTCCGTAGTGAATACATATTGAGATAATTCAGTACATATTCAGGTAGCATAAAATCAGTGAAAGACACAAAGTGATAAGGGTTTAACAGAGGCATTGTGCTATTATTTAATTTCTTCTACAAAAAAATATCTGTGGTAAATTCAATGAAACTTGCATTAGGGCAAGAGAAAATTTCTCAGGAGTGATCTACTTAAACACACCTAGTTTTGACCTATTGGGTGAAACCCCCCTGTGTTTCAAACACCAGCTGGAGGATTATCAACAGCTTTCACATCACGATGTAATATATTTCTGGGTTAAGATCTCAGGATCTACTTTCTGCTTTAGTTTAAAGCATAAGCTTTTGAGTACATCTAGGTTTTAAGGCAACGGTGGCATGTTTATCCAAACAGAGATGGTTTTGTGAAGATGAGAACAGCAAGTCTGTCTATCCTCTGTTGTAATGCTAATAGGAAGTGTAAAAAGAGATAGCATGCTTTACAGCCCCGGGGAAACAAAAGTAAGCAATCAACAAAGGGAGGAGAAAGATAATACTGACAGAGGATACTGTAAAAGTGAAAGGATAATCCGAAAAGTGATTTAGGAGATCAGAATGACAGAAGAAGTTTGGAACACAGCAATGCCATTGTGTAAAAGCAAGTCAAATTGGATTTCCCATGTATTCACTATATATTGAAAGTATTTCACTCTTCTACCAAGCAAAATAGTAGCATGCTGAAGAAAAGCAGCCTGTTTTTTCACTTCTTCCTTCCTTTCCCCAAATATGATTCTCTATAGAAAGCATCTCAGAGTGATAATTGGACCACTGGAAAGGAAAACTTAATGCAGTTTACCACTTTCTGGAGAATTGCACAACTATTAAAGCACATTCAGTTCAATAGAAAAGTATTTTGTATTTGAAACTTACAAGGGACGTGCCATAATCAAAGATTATTATAATCTCCTGAGATATAAAAATAAGTACTCTATCAGATGTTTATAGAAGTAATTTGAAAACCAGAAAGTACCTGTAGAATGGGAAGAAACCAGAAACTTTCTTTTGCTTAAGAATCAATGATGATTAAATTATTCTCTATTTAATTTTCAAGTTTATGCTCCTTGCTTCTGAATAATATCAATATTTTGTATAAGTATGTATTTCATCATATCTTGGTTTTCTTAAATTCTCTTTACATTAGCAGGTTTCCTATACCCTTGTTAGTATTTGGTTGATGGTTGGACTCAATCTGAAAGGTTCCTTCCAACCTAGACAATTATACGATTCTGTGTTTCATTTCATGTATTGCTAAAAAAAAAATATCTCTAGGATGAAGTATTTTATATAATATTTATAATATCTTGGTTTAGAACATCAAATATGGTAATAGTGCACACTTCAAAGTAAAGAAGGACTGAGTTAGGTTTGAGAATCCCTTGTGGAACCATTGGTTATAATAAAGCAGAGTATCAGCTTCCTGTACTCTGTCTGTAAAGATGGTATATGTATTGTCTGGTCATTTTGATCAATAATTAAAAGACAATTTGCTGTAAAAAAAAAATCTGTGAAATCATAGTACATCATGAAGATCCATGACCCTCTGTTCTTAGGAAAAAAATATTGGGAAAGAATACATAAAAACATTGATATCTGTTTTATATCTACTGTCTAGAGATTTGGATTAATGGAGCCCTTCCCATCTCTTGGAACTATTTTTTTTCTTCAAGGTCTCAAGTTATGTTGAAGTTTAAGATCCTGCTTATAATTGTTCCTGTGATTTCTTTCCTTTGGTCCTTTCCTTCCAAGAGCTAGAAGTTAGAGTCTTTAAAAAAAGTATTACTGATTCTAAAATGTAGCAGAGCTTTACAGACTTCCACATGTAATAACACCTGATACTATCTGAATGCCATCTGAGATCAATTAGGTACCATTCAAGGAACAGGTATAACTAAAACTTGATTTCAGAGCAAACTTTTAATTTTTTAAAATTTGTTTTTGTAACTATTTCCATAAAGTTAGCTCATCCTAGTATTTACCTGCAGTTTCTACCCTTCTCTGTATCTGCTGCTCTGCGCTAGAAGATACGCTTCATGTCCATGTACTCCTCGGGATTCTTTTGATCACTACTTGCACTATTCCTTTGCTTCCCAAGCTCACAATCACATTTTCTCTCCATTACCATTCCTGTTTAAAGAAACACTGTTTTGGCTTGTCTTCCTGTGGTTACTAATACCACTTGATTATTTGTTTCAGAAATCCTCAGCTAATTTTGTGTTTTTTTTTCATCTATCCGAATGCAAGTGATAATCCTGAGATAAATGATTAGTGTTGCTGGTTGCCCCAAGGAACAAAAAGTACAAACAGTTTCCTTTTGTAGCAGTTACATTTTTATGATTAAAATGCCCAAGTCTTAAATTTTTTTTGAATTATTTTTCTTGCAGCCCTGCTTAAAAATATCTCATTTATTTCTGTTGCCTGTTACTTTTTGGATATTTAATATTTGGATTTAATTTATGGTGTTTGTGTTATGTAATTAAGCTTCTGTTCAATAAAAAAAGTGGATCCTTATTTAACAAATATTTATGAATACTAAATTTATTATTTGTCCTGGTCTTTTTAAAACAAAGGCCATTTCAGGGACTGAAAGACAATAGCAGAGTGATGGAGGTTCAGTTAGATTTAGTGTTGGAATTCCATCAGTCAGTCAGTCCCCAGTCTGTATCATTCCAGGGGTTCTTCCTCCTGGGTTCAGGACTTGCATTTATCCTTGTTGAATGTCGTAAGGTTTCTCTTGGCCTGTCCCTCCAGTCTGTCTAGATTATTCTAATTGTAAGCTCTACCTTTTGAGTGTAAAATGTGACTGTTAGTATATACACAGGATTCAGAGAATTTATATTCCTACACTTGTTTGTTATCTCAAGGATTGCTTACAAACTGGGGAATAGTATCTAAGAATGGAGTATGAGTCAGCTGCTATACAAAGAAAGCATCAAATAACACTGGAAACAGCAATTTCTTTTTATAGTATGAGTTAATACTGTGTATACAGTACTTTTTTAACTATATAAATAAAAAATGGTAATTTCCAAAATATTTCATCAGAGACCAAACACGCATTTTGAGAAGATTCAAAACTGGAAGGAATTTTTTTTTTTTTCCAAAAAATATAGGATATTAAATAAATACCAGCCAACAATAAAGTGCTGAATTTCAGATGTATGCCTTAAAATACAAACCGGCTGTGACTGAGATATGGGATTTCACATGTTACATCTGCATGACATTGACAGATATTAAGTCTTAGTAATTCAGAAGAATTTAAATGAGTACCAAAAATTAATTGTCTACATATTCAATGCAATCTTCTGTGGTGATTAGTTTGAAAACTATTAGGTGTTTCTGGGAAAGTACAAAATGGTGTTTACTTTGGACATATTTAGACTTGGATTTTCAAAATTATACGTATCTGGGTTTGTTCCATCTGTCTTTGGAAAATCCAAAATTGTTTGGAGAAACTCAGAACTACTAACTTTACTTGAGCATAACTTGAAGTTGTGAAAGCTGCATATATGGATTTGTGCGAGCATTTTTAAAGTTGCCTACCTGATCATGGACTCCTTCACTTCTGTAGAGCAGCATGCTCACATTGCATTTCTGTCAGTCTGCAGTTCTGCAGGTGCTGTGGAAGAAAACGTAACTAAGAGAAAATGTCCATTTAAAATATCCTTGTTCAGAGGAAATGTTGTGAAGTTGGACAATTCCAGGTGCTGGTGGTCAAAGAGAGACAAAATTTACAATAGCTTTCCAATTTGGGCTATGTCTTCAAGAAGCCAACTGAGAAACAAGTCTTTCTTATGCAGCGGTTTTCTCCAGTCTCAAAGTTCAGCTCAGATTTCCAAATCTCCAAGTTGATTTTTGCAGCAAAAGGCTAACTACTTTCAGGAGCTGTGCTTGAAATGTAAATAACACACTGCAGCATACAATGATTTCAGCAAGTTCAGCGTGACTGAGGACAGTGACTTTGGCCTGTGAAATCTAAGTTTAAAATTGTATGTGATATATGAAAGATTGTTATTTTATTACTATTTGTAATTCTGTTGCTCAGCAATAGTTTACACATTGTAAAAATACTTTTTGGTAAGATGAAGATTTTGTTTTGTAAAGCTCAAAGAATTTCTAAAGATGGCAAGTGTACATGAAGGATATATAATGATCTCTGTACAGATTTGGAGCTATCAAAATATTTTGTTTTGGAAAAACTGAAGTATTTCCTGTTTAATTCTCCAGAGCATTCTCCATTGAATAACTGAAAATTTAATAATCTAATATCCTAAATTTGAGGGAGCCTGTTAAGTACAGCTATCTGAGCAGTTTTCAAAGTAGTAGACAAAAGTAGTAGACAATATGAACTTTAAGAAACCAGATAGGAGAAATTTTGAACTTCCAAGCTGCTCTAACAGAAATGCTACTGGACGCCAAACTCTAGCAGACATGGTTTCCCTTAACCGTTTCAACTCATTTTTGATAACTAGTATGAATGTGGTTGTGTCTTTTTATTATGACTAGAGATGTAACTTAATGAAAATAAGTTGAGTATACAGGGCTGATATTTCCACCTGTTACTTTCTTTCGTGCATAATTTGAAATTATTATTTCTTTGCTTTACAGTTTACATAAAATCCTAATGGATCTGCAGAATCAGCAGCTAGCCCAGTTAGCTGACTGGCTGACAAAAACAGAGGAAAGGACAAGGAAAATTGATTTGGAGCCTTTAGGTCCAGATTTAGAGGACCTAAAGCGTCAAGTGGAGGAGCATAAGGTATGATATAGTATGCTTCGAGAAGAAACAATTTGAGTTTTTGATATCTTAAAAGTTCTACTCCTGACATTAGAAAATAGCAAAGAAATATGGAAACGTTTTAATATTGGTTGTTTTGTACAATTAACAAGCTTCTGTAGTTATTTTATCATAACTCTGATTATCTTGATGTAGAAAATAAATTACTTCCTTGTTAGATATAAACAACATACTACAGTATTCAAAGCAACTGTAACAGCCTTTCCTTACACAATGTAATAAGAATAGATCAGATTTTTTAAATACCTGTGTTTTCTTCTTTTCTTTTTTTGTGATTTTTTTCTTTTTTTTTTTTGATATAGCAATGGTGTAGTAGTCATAATTACACTGCATAATCTTGTTAGGACTCCTGGGGCACTATAAATTAGACTCTAGTTTCTAACTGTAGAAAATACTTTACTAAAAAGTATTTAATTAATGAAAAATAGCGAACTGGTAAAGGGAGTGTAAGAGAGGATTTGGCCAAATTTTTTTCACTTTTCATGAGGGTAATTCTTTAATTGGAAGAGTTAGGAAATAAAAAAAGAGGGACTGTGTCATTTGTGTAATACCTTTTTGTTCGTTTAGTAGATTAAATTGTCTGATGTAACACTAATGTATATTTTAAAGTATATTTATATGGCCGTTACACATGGTGATGATGATAAGGAGACACAGAAAATATGGAGAACAGAGAAGAATTCTGAAGTCATGAAGATTTACTGTTACAACCTATTAACGAGCCAAATAAGTGGTTCAAAGCAGTTAAGGTTCATAGTATCTTCAAAGATTTTAACATTTGATGCTTGACGGCCTGTGTTAGTGCTAGTCCAGCTTCTAGAGATCATCCCAAAAAAACCCCAATTCAAACTGAAACCAGCTTTTACAGTTTTTTTAATAAGAGGTCAAAAGCTGCAAAAGACTACATAATCCACTTCTGTGTTAAAGGTGATTCTTCTGCATTCTGATTAAGGAGTGCTGCTGAAAAAGAATACAAATTCTACACTTACTGCTGCTACTTGTGCTTGCCTTGTGAGGAGACAATGCCTTTCAGTATGTGGGTTTGCTAGCCAACCATGTATTCTGACATTAAATTTTCTTTTTTAAAAAAGATAGCAGGTAATTACAAAATGGTAATTAGAGAAAGAAACCTGAAGGATTTTGAATACATTATTACTATGAATTGAATAACTTTGTTCCTAGTTCTATGCATTTCGTATTTGAATAACAGCATAAAACATAATCCTTTTGTTTATGCTGTTTCTTTATATATCTTTATGTATCTTTATGCTGTTTCTTTCTAGTATTGAGAAAAAAGGGTATTTAGCTTATATTTGAATATACTGAGTGAAGACATGCAGAAATATGCCTCTCCCACATATTAGTTCTTCATTTTTGGTGTTATGAGTTAGTCAAAAGTATTTCTTTATGTATATTACTTCTAAAATCTGTTTTTTGTGCATGATAAAATTTAGTTAACAGGGTGGAAATGAAGTGCTTTGGTTATAACATCAATTAAAATTCTTTTCATTGGTATTGTCTTAGTCACAAGTCAAAGACAAGTATTCCTTTCTTTCACATATTGTGTGAAAGTTTCAGATAATTTTATTATATATTGTTTGGAGCAAAGCTACTTTTTATGATTAGTTAAAACAATGGAATTTTAAAAGCATGGTTATTGGTTTATTATTAAATAAATAAACAAAAAGTAAAAACCAACACCCCCCATAATTTTTCTTAGTCTCACATGATTCTGGACATCTCAGAAACAGTGGTGTAGAAATCAATTGGCGGGACCAGAAGTTACAAGATATAAAAGGCAAATATAATTTCAAATTAGGTTTGGTTGGTTTTCATCCTGTCTCCCTTTCCTCAGTGCCTTTATTATTTGGACTTTTTCTCTGTATCTGTTCATAAGTAAGTACTTTTCACTGTATTTATTTCAATTTATTTATGCCCCTTTGATTTAGAAATTCCATGCATCTGATTTCTTTTATTCTACATTTTTCTCAAGGATGTCTGAAAATATTGATCTTGAGTTCTTGTGACTAACACATCAGATTCTCTGCTGGGTCCTATAATTAAAAAAAAAAATAAAAATAATTCAGTAGTGTGCATTGGGAATGGCACCCATCGCTGAGACCAGAGAAAGTCCACAGCACTCTTTCCAGCATGTTATTTAGTTCAGTAGTACATGAGGTTAATATTTTGATAGTACAGAACACTTTCTGAGTGGACTGAAAATGAGGGGAACTCTAGAAGATTTTTATTTCGTTAGCAGGGTATACAGTTCTGGTAAGAAATCTGGCATAGTCAATTTATTTTGGAGTAATAATCAAGGATTTCAGAAAAGAACTATTGCTCTTTTATGTGTTTTGTCTGCTGTTGCAGCTATCCCTTCTTTATAATTTTATAAAGGGAGAAAGCTTTTTAAAAAATATCTGAGGACTGTGGAGCTGTCTAGACAGAATGCTATATTAGAAATGTTATAATTAAGCAAAAATGTGCTTTTAATTGAAGTTACCTTATTATTCTACATAATTATTATTATTATAGAATTTATATTTAGCAGATTTTATAGGTTCATTAACTTTCTGAAAAAAATTAAGCTGCTTAGGTATTTGTACTTTCCCTGGAAGGCTAAGCCTCTTTATTTTTTATGAAAACTTCAGAAACTATGGAAAATTTTTAGTGCTAGGATTTTTCAGTACTTCAAAATAATTGCAAAGGTAAAATGAGACACTTCCTAGCTGTTCAAATATTGGAGTAGATTTGTCTTTGGGTACTTAGATATCCTGAGTAGATATTCTTATTCGCTTTGAGGCAGATTATGTCAGAGTGGCGTAAATTCTTATCTGATAGATAAGAATTAAAGGAACTATGGAGTTTTATGAGTTTCTGTTGTTGCTATTCCCATGCATCAACATTTATATCCATCCTTATATTTTAAGTCCCCAAAAATTCACTACCTCTACAAGCTTGGGAGAACTTGTGAGAAACTTAATTATTTGAACAGTGTGCTCTAGTCCTGAGACTACCCTCAGTAAATTCCCATTTCAGTAATTTCCTGTATACAAATGATTGTAGCCAGTGAATTTCATGTTAATAATAGAATACTGGATTATAAAAAGCAGCCCCTTAGCTCAGGCAAACTGAGTCTGTCCAGGGATTAGAAAATGACTCAACTTTCTAATTTCATTAGTTCCCTGACTTCTTGAACCTTTTCTCCCACTTCCAAAGTACCTTCCATTCCTGCGCTTGCAGACCATTTCTAACTGGTTTTGTTCTGGGATGCCGTCTCCCAGGTACACACTAATCAGGAAACAAAAGTCACCTTCTCTCTGGCTGGAGGCTTACAAGGGCCAATGTATTTATTGTCCTATGGCTGAAAGAGGGGTTTCAGCCTGTGGGAAGCAAGCTGTGTTATATGGTCTGATCCATGAGTGCTCTGCCTCCTCTTCCATGATCAAGTGCAGCGTCATAAAATGTTGAGAAAACTGAATTCTAGGAATGACTCTAACAATTTAGTGTACTTCACAGTCCTTGAAAATTGCTTAATAGTTTAGCTGTCTGAGGCAAATGGTAACCACAGGCATGAAAGTCAGAAAAAGGAGGATTCTTATAAATATGATTCAAAGGCTATGCCCATGAAGGAATTACAACTTTGAAATGTGTTAAGGTAAAGAATTTATGCCTTAAAAATGAAGTAGTCTGTGAATTCCTTTCCTATTGCCTATAGCTCCATTATATTTTATTTTTTAATTTTCAAATAAAAATAGGACATTTTACCAAACAGGTTTAAAATGCATGACCTAATCTTCAGCAAGGGCTTGTTCTTTATATCTAAGTGAATTACTCTATTTGAAAAGGCAGCAGAAAAATTGATCTGGTGAAATTCAATATAGTTTGTAATACAGTCAAGGTTTCTGTTGTGACAAGGCATATGTGGTTGGTCGTGTTAGTTTTCAGACGGTGACTATCATACTATATGTGTCCTAATCACTAGAACACACTCAGCTGACAATCCAGGACTGGTTTCCCACATACTTCCATTGTTTGAAGCTAGTTATAGACACTAAAAAAATGTGTCAGGCAGGATGTAGTCATGGATATACAGTTGTTTTTTTTTCCAAGGGAGCAGAATGAGGGGTTCTTTCAAGTTTTATTTAAGAAACACAACACAGAACCTAGTAATGCAAACCCGTGGTTAACTATTGGGAATTAAAAACATACATTTAGTTATTAATGCATTAATATAAAGCTGGAGATAAGTAACAAAAACTATGAAAAACACCTGACTGTTGCCTTGTCTGTGGCTTGAAATTTCAGTACCAACACTCTTTTAGTCCTCCTTTTTCCATCTTTGTCACCTCTCCTCTTGCTGCATTTCAGCAAAGGAAGGAGCAAATAGGTCTTTCTCCTTAGTTCCCTAGTATTTGAAAGGAGTTGGGCTGGTTATGGCTTTGTTAAGTGGGAAGAAAAAAAAAAAAAAGAGGAAAAAAAAAAGTAGGAAACACTGAAAGCTACCAAGGTGGTGGGTGTTACTAAGATGTACCTCAGAATTTTTTTTTATTATTATTTTTTGTGTTGTAGGTTAAGTGTAGACTTCCCATTGCACTTCTCTGTCTCTGTGAGGAGGGAGAGGACATTTGATTAGATTTATTACATGAAGCCTAGGATATAGTGGGAGTGTCAGAGATGTGAAGAGCTGTAGACATTTGGCAAGGTTAGGAATTACTCAAATATCAATTTGTCCAAATTTGAGGAAAGTTTCTTCACTTTTACCAGTTCTCTATTTTAATATGTTTTTAGCAGTTTATTATTTTAATTTGTTAATATGAAATACAAATTCTAATCCAGTGGCCATTTAAAATTTGCAGGCTATTTCTATGTATACATGCTATATTGATATCCATAAGTCAAATACATCAACTCAACAAGTGCTTTCTCAAGCCAAATTTTCAGTCTGGATTATATCAGGAGTTAGGATTTATGAGTGAGTAACAGTAAGCTATTATTATGAAAGGAATGGAAATCTGCCCAATATGCTTATGTTAGCATATATATGCTAAGGTAACAAAATAAGTTTAAATTACTTAGTATTGATATGAATAGGATTATAAAGTTCTCGTAACTGGTTAACATTAATCAGTCAGTGGGACTCCAAACACACCATGTTCTTAACTTGGAACACATTTTCTAACATGTATGCTTTAATTATAGGCATTTCAAGAAGATTTGGAACAGGAACAAGTCAAGGTGAATTCTCTAACCCATATGGTAGTGGTGGTGGATGAAAACAGTGGAGACAGAGCTACTGCTGCACTGGAAGAGCAGCTTCAGGTAACAACTAACCTTCTGTCTATCAGAGAAAGAGCTATCAGGAATACTAAGCGTTAAGGTTGAAGAAGAACTTCTTAGCAGTACTGGATGTATCTGGAAATATTTCTGAGGATGATCCTAAATACTTCTATAGGACATGACTTTCGCATAGATGCGTAAATGCATGTATTTTGTCAAAAAAAACCCTAAATACCTGAGAGCAACTTTTTTTCATTTCTGATTCCTTCAGTATCAATGTGTTTTATCTATGTAAAGGCCAGTGTTTGTTTTCCATTTCTTAACTGTATTTCATTAGTCCTAACAGGAAATAACATGATTTAAGATTCCTTCTATTTTTCTTTCAGAAAGAAAGTACTTTCGTTTTCTTTTATTGCCCAAGAAAACAAAAAGGTTTCTGTTTTTTGAATCACTAAAGTCCAAGGTTTCTCTAGAGAAGGTATCAATACATTCAACTGCAAGGTCTAGCTGTAGTGCATACAGGTATCTGAGGTACCTAATCTGAGTACCAATACCAGTAAATTTATAAATAGTCTGGAATTAAGAGTAGGTAGTACATGGTTGGCTAACATGCTGAAAACTGCGGCTTCAAAAATACATCTCAGTTTATTGCACCTTCTTAGTCACTCAGAGAGCACAACCTAGCCATGGTAAAAATCATCTTCTACTGACCTGTCAATTGTTAATTCCTTTTAAATTAATCTTAAGTGTCAGAACTGGGTGTACCTTCTCAGAACAGCGTTAGCCTTCCAGAATTTCTTGCCAGCTCCTTGTCTTCTGTAGATTCCAAGAATCTATATTGGCTTCAAATGAACCTTGCAGAAGCTCTTAAGATTTATTCGATATGCAAAAAAGAAAATAAAAACCTATGCAAGAGACAGGTAATGGCATAGAAGCCAAAAGTATCCCCAGAAACAAATTATGCAGAGAAAAGTTAACATTGGTTGGAAAAATAAAGTAAACAAAATTACAGTGCTTCTCTTACAAATAGCTTTTGCGTTAAGGGGTAGTCTGAGTGATTATAGAATCATAGAATGTTTAGAGTTGGAAGGGACCTTAAAGATCATCGAGTTTCAACCCTCCTGCCATGGGCAGGGACACCTCCCACTAGACCAAGTTGTTCAAAGCCCCATCCAGCCTGGCCTTGACCACTTCCAGGATGGGGCATCCACAACTTCTTTAGGCAACCTGTGCTAGTGTCTCACCAACCTCACAAGAAAGAATTTCTTTCTAGTATCTAATCTAAAGTTCCCCTCTTCCAATTTAAAACCATTACCCCTTGTCCTATTGCTACTCTTCCTGACAGAGTCCCTCTCCTGCTCTCCTGTAGGCTCCCTTCAGATATTGGAAGGCCACTATAAGGTCTCCCCAGAGCCTTCTCTTTTCCAGGCTGAAAAACTCAACCTGTCCTCACAAGAAAGGTGCTCCAGCCCTCTGATCATATTTGTGGCCCTCTGCTGGACCCATTTCAACAGTTTTATATCCTTCCTGTGCTCAGGATTCCAAAGCTGGACACAGTACTCCAAGTGGGGCTTCACAAGAGCAGAATAGAGGGATTTAGGAGGTAGATTACAGCTAGACTAGGTGACTGTGAATATTAAAACTACTTCTACATAACATTGGTTACTTAACATATCAGTGTGTGACATGTTGTGATGTTCTATCTGTGCTGCTGCTGAGAACTGACTGTTCAGACTTGTAACTCCTAGACCCCATTAGGCTCAATCCAGAGCCTTACCAAAAAGGCAGGTGCTGAATATTGCTCAAATCTTTATTTAGTGCTGCAAAATCAGAGTATTATACTAGCAAGTCTATTGCAGTAGTCTGACTTGTTTCTCAGCATAGTGTGGGCAATTATCTTCAGCCCAGAAAAAATGGCTGGATAACATAAAGAAGCCATGAAGCCAGGGAGTTTTTTCTCTAATTGTACCCAGCAGACAATAGGTCCCTTAAGGACTCTTGTGAGTCAGCTCAAATTAGAGCTCTCCCCAGGCTTCAGGGGTTGGTGTCTGTACTGAAAAAAGATATGCATTGAATGCATCAAATACTTCTTGATGCCCTTTTCCCCTGCTGAAGGAAAAGAGCTGAGAGCATAATTTACACCGTCTATTATATATTCATATTACTCAGGGTACTGTCCTTTGATTGAAGATGATTTATGGGTAGTTCTTGTAAAAATATGTCAAAATAATTGAGGAACGTTAAAGAACTGCACACACTGCTTACTGCTACATGGGAGAAATTCTGTGAATGTGCTAAATTTTTCCTTTATAAATAACCAATTTTGCGTATAGACAAAGCCATATTTCCACTATTTCACATTGCTTTAAAGAGAGGATAGCCTTACTTTACTAGAAAAGCATCTTTCAAAATCAAAATCTTCTATTCATTGCAGACTTGAGGCTTATTATTTCACTTTTTATACGTTTGCTGCAGTGTTCCCAAGAGTTGTGTCGGTTTTACTCATTTTCTCCTGTTCTGACGTTTCCTTACTTTGACCTTTTTGCAGACTAAGCATACTTTATCTTCTGCTTTTTGTAGTCATAAAGAATATTCTTTCATAGTCCTCCCAATACAAAACAACAAAAAAGGAAAAGTTCCATTTGCATGTAGATTTCTCTGAAAAATCCAGCTAGGGTATTTCAGGGGAGCAGGAAGTTGTTTTACATTTTACTGTGGATTCAGTCAGCTTCTCTGGAGACTTTGTTTCCTAGGCACTGGGAACAAAATCCTTGGTGCAGTCTGAGTTTCTGTGCATCACACAGGGTATTTACAGCATCGACTACTGTTTGGTGTAAATAAGGTAAAATAAGTAAAGGTGTCAATAAAGTCAAATAAAGTTGTCATTTAATACTCAATATCTACTTTATAAATAGGCAGTCGTGACAGTATTTCTGACTTGAAACTGTCTTAAACCTATTCAACCAAACAGTTTATCTCAGTGTCAGGGTTATTATGGTCTCTCATGAGAAATAACAGATTTAAGACAGATCCACAGTATCAACCCTCTTATCAGTGCAGTTACTTAGTCATTTACTTACTTTATTAAAACTATTGAGGAAGAAAAAATGAAAGACAGGTTTTGCAGGTCTTTGGAATATGCTGAAAATTGCGGTTTGTATTGATGTAGCAAAATGTTTGTAATATACAGATCACTGTATTTCTTAGAGTAAATGCCAAGCCAGATATTTGAACTCGTACTCTTGAGTTTTTGTTGCTTTCTAGATGAGGAAACAAAATATTTTTCAAGGTATATCACAGTGATAAAGGCAAGTTGATGAAGATATTACTGCTGACACTGAGAGCAAACTATTTCTTTGCAAGGACTGAAAAATTGCTGCTTGAACATGAGATAATAAAAAATTACTAAGGTTTAAGGGGTTTTATAAAACACTATCAATAAAAGATTTACTGCTCTATAAAACATCAAAAGAATGCAATAGAAGTCTGTTATAAAAATCAGTGTAAGCATAAAGATAAGGAATTATTTTGAGGATTAGGCTATGATTAGCACAACTTAAATTCTAGCAATCAAATACAATATGCTGACAAATATGGAGAAATTTAATAACTGAGAATATATGTGATAATATACTTTTGTGTGTGCCTGTTGCTATTGCTGTCATAGACATAAAGGAAAATGAGGGTTGTATACCAATGACCAGGGCATTCATTATCTGTGTTATGTACAATATGTGTTCATATGGAACTGTGTATTGCAGTTAGTGGTAGAAAAGGGGCAACGTAAGTGTAGATTTAATGAACCTAGGATTGAGTCTTTATCTCACATGAGGCTGAATTTTCTAGATATTCCTACTTCAGGTATCTAATATGATGCTGTATTGTAGGGGATGGTACACCTCAAATTCATTTTGGTTTGCTTCATATTCTAATAGAATTTAGAGTGTTCTCCTTGAAAAGATTTTAGAAAAAGAAATATTTATAGTCTTTAACTATTATTCACATAATGATTAAAACCAAAAAACATAATCTCTTTACAAGTTATTTTACCTCAACAATGTTATCCATCCTATGTAATTAATTATCAATTATTTATATAATAATTGGATAATTATAATTAAATTAGCAATAGTTAGTTTTATATTTGTTGGTACAGATTAGTTCACATTTCCTCCAAGTTTTCCTCTCTATCCATGAATGTATATATAAGTCCCTTTGCAATCTGGAGATGTAGAAGTTTGCATAAAACATGGTATTGCGCACTTTAAAAATTAAACTTTCTTCAGAAAAAAATAAAGGCTATGGAAGTCCATTCATTCTTTTTTAGAGGTTCTGTTTGAAAAAAAATGGGGTTTTTTTTGTCAAAAACGTTGTATTTTTCTTCTATGAGAATTCAGAATTTCTTTGATGAGAATTCAGCTGCAAAATATCGGTTATGTTTGGGCAGTGTAATTTATTCTGATCTACACCTGCATTACCAATGGAGAGATGTCTGGTCATGACAAGATTTTTCTAAAAACCAAAGCTGCCAAAATCTTTGCTCCTTAACTTTGGGATGAATTTTGAATCCCTCAGTATAAACTGTAATTGTGCTTTTAAAATGCATTACATAATTAGTATCCATAAAGTTCAGTGCAAATTAGGCATGAAAGCAACCAAGTGTGATTCACCTCGCCATCTGCATATATAGAATTTTAGAAATTAAGATATTTTTCTGCTATGATAGTGGGAAGAAAGGGCATGTAGGAAAAATTAAGTACTTAAGCTTGGACCTTGTTAAAGAATAGCAAGAGGCTGCTTCTTGTCACTTCATTGAATCATCTGCAGTGTTTCTGAGTTGTTAAATAACAATAATTATCCTGAATTGTGGGAACTGTTAAGAAAAATGGTCTCAGATGAGGGTGTTTGAGCTATGAGGAAGGATATGCTTGTAATGATTAGCAAGCAAAGCAGTCATGTTAAAAAAAAATATTCAATTGAATATAAAAAAGCTGAATGAGTGCTTGATATTGCAGATCTGCTAGGTTGTCTTCTGGGGCTGGAGAATGGTGAGGTTGAGACTGTCCTGAGTTAAACTGGAAATGTAATCAGACTCAGGACAAACAACACTAAATATAATTCATCTTTTTTATATTAAAATTTGTAGTTTTTCAAATCAGTGAAATTAGTCAAAATATATTTTGCAGAAAAGACATTATTAAATATGCATATACATAGTGTTTAATAAATACTATTATGAAAACATAAAGTTTTTTATGATAGAAAAATGTAATTAAAGATAGAAAATTTGGATTAGCTGGTGAAAAATAATTTTCTGCAGTGTGTCATGAAATTTAGCAATTTTATTTAATGATGAATGGGTAAAATATGTTGTACTCTGTTGCCTGATATGTTCCCTGATAAAGGACACATAAGAATCATCAAGTAAATAAAGAGACTATTTTTGCTATTGTCAATATTTACTTTTGAAGGACATGAAAAAAAAAGAATTTAGTAGTAAAGAATATCTTGCAGATTTTGTAAGGTTTTTTTATTTAGGAGGAGCTGAATAATTTACATATGATGCTCATAGGTAAAGTATTGCAAATCTTTGCAATAAAGGTTGTATAGTATGCTGCACCATCACAGCAGTATTAAGTCTCATCCTCTGGTGTAAGAATTTTTCATCAAAGGCTAGTAGGAAATTTTTAAAAAGTAATAATGCTTGGTTTAAGTTAAAATAAGGGAAAGAGAACAGGGAAGTGTTTTGTGTAATTTTAAAACACGTATAGTAGCATATGCTATAAATACCTAGGAAACCTTAGGGGAATTTGTGCTGGTGTGTTAGCTTATAAGGTTTGTCTTCACTGTGAAATTTTAAAACAGGTAAAAACCTAGATCAACTTCACTGAGTGCAACTTAAAAATGACATTTTTTTTTGCTTTGATTGCATCTTTGGGCCACCACAATTACATTTCAAATAGTTATGGATTGAGCATTGTAAAGTTTTGAAACTGAGGGGGTTTTGAGAGCATAGTATCAGAAAATTAATAGAAAAATGTGTCGTGTCTATAAATTAGTATTAAAATTATCACTTTTTGACTCTGTTGCTTTCCCTGTTTTCTCCATTTTTTTTTCTATTTCAAACTGTGATAAGATCCATTTCAGTGCAACATGCAAAAATTTGTAATTCCATAGGAAAACAGGATTGCATTTTATTAAAGAAAAAAAAAAAGTGAAAAAATGCAAACCTCTATAGGTGTGTTCCTTTCTAGCACTTTGGAAAACGGTGGGCAGCCATCTGCAGATGGACAGAAGACCGATGGATCCTTCTGCAAGATATTCTTCGTAAATGGCAGCACTTTGCAGAAGAGCAGGTGAGTAGTTTTAGCAGTTATAAATAGAAATGTTCTTCAAAAAATTGCACTAGAAAAGGCCTGACTGAAGCTTCTCCATTCTCTTCTGTCCAATTCTCTTTCAGTGCCTTTTTGATGCATGGCTTACTGAGAAAGAGGATGCTGTGAGCAAAATTCATACAACTGGCTTTAAAGATCAAAATGAAATGCTGACTAATCTACATCAATTAGCTGTATGTATTTTTTTTCTCTTATGTTCAAATTCTATTTCTTATTCATGAGTCTGAGTACAGGAGGCTTTATCCTATTCTCAGACAATATGGTTTAATGGAAAAGCTGTTTCATACTTTGGGAATGGATGTTGTCTTGCATGGATGGAATAGGTTGTTCCATGGTCTTGCTGATAAAGGAACCAATATTAAGTACAGACTGTCTCTTCAGTCAAAAGCTTCTGAACTGAAATACCATTTAGGTGTCTCAAAAGCATGAGACACCTATAGAAATATATAATACTTCTGTACTGAAATTTTCTTTGTTGATACTAATCATGTATATATTAGAATCATTGAATAGTTTGGGTTGGAAAGGATCTTTAAACATCATCTAGTCTAACACCTGTGCAATAAGCAGGGGCATCTTCAACTAGACCAGGTTTCTCAGAGCCCTGTTCAACCTGACCTTGCATGTTCCCCAGGGTGGGGCATCTACCACCTCTCTGGACAACATGCTCCAGTGTTTCACCACTTTCATTGTGAAATATTTTTTCCTCAAGTCTAGTGTAAATCTACCCTCTTTTAGTTTAAAACCTTTACACCTTTGCAACAAGCCATTATAAAAAGTTTGTCCTTGTCTATCCTGTAGGCCCCAGGAATGTACTGAAAGGCCACAATAAGGTCTCCCCATAGCTTTCTCTTCTCCAAGCTGATCAACCCCAACTGTTTCAGCCTGTCCTCATAGAAGAGGTACTGCAGCCCTCTGATCACTTTTGTTTCCCTTCTCTGGATCCACTCCAACAGGGCGATGTCTTTCCAGTGCTGAGGGCTCCAGACCTAGATGCAACACTGCAGGTGGGGTCTCACTGGAGCCAGTAGAGGGACAGAATCACCTCCCTCAACCTGCTGGCCATGCTTCTTTTGATACAGCCCAGAATTCGGTTGGCTTTCCAGACTGTGAATACACAGTGCTGGCTCATGTCCAGCTTTTCAACCACTAGTGCGCCCAAGTCCTTGACAGGGCTGTTCTCAATCCTTTCATGCTCCAGCCTTTGTTGATACTGATGCAGGATCCAGCACTTGGACTTGTAGAACCTCATGAGGCTCACATGGGCCCACTTCTTGAGCTTGTCCAGGTCCTCTGGATGTAATCCCATCCCTCCAGTGTATGAACTGCACCACTCAGCTTTGTGTTGTCTGCAAAGTAACTGTGATATTTTTAAAATTTACCATAATTTATCTCCACATATACAAACATATAAGTTTTTTTCTTTTAAAAAAATTAAAGTCCTTGTAGCTTGATTGTTTAATTCATAACTACCTCACAGCTGGTCCATAATTAATGGTAAATATCCCTATTGATTTATAAAATGTGTAAGAAGTTAATATTCGTTGGTTATTTTTTCCCCCCAAAATTCAAGATCCCAGAGGATGATATTAAAAAACTGTAATTATTTTTTTTTTTCCTTTTTACTTCTGTAACTCTTTAGGGGCTAATAAAACCATATATTTAGAAACCACAGACTTGGATTTTGATTAAATATTACTTAGAATTAAGTCACTTGCTTCGTAAAGGAAAGGAACTCTAAATGTAGTCAGTTGTCTCATGCTTCTTGGAAATTCTGGTAATCTAATGGACAAGCAGTCTTGAAGTTGACTGCAAGCCAGACTTTTATTAATGCATAAAGTATTAGAGGCAACTCAGGATGCTTTACATGAAGAAAAAATTAGGGCAAGAAAGTCAGATTTATTCAATAAATTAGTTCTTGCAGATTTCAGCAAGTTGTTTGAGGAGATAGGAACTGGGCTTGAAATGCTACTTCACAATTTGTGATAAACAAGCTATTAATGGTTTGAAAGTGTTAAGGGAACAACCTATTTGGGTACCTTTCAGAATCACTTGGAATTATGATTTTAAGAGGGAAACATTTTCCTCTATTAGTATTTTCATAAATTTGGTTAATGAAATAAATATACATTCTTATGAAGTTAATTATGTTGCCAGCTTAAAACCCTAAGTGTTACTGTGATGAAAGCTTGATGGTCTGTTGCGAAGTGGCTGAACACCAGAGTAAAGTGATTCTTCCATCCCCCTGAATCGCAACAAAAATTATGTCATCCTTGACAGAACAGGCAGGATTTATTAATAGCAACTTAATCTTTTTTTTGCACATGAATAACTTTGTTTTTAGAAACAGCTGATCCATAATGCAATACAATACTTTAGCTATCTAAAATGTTGATGTTATGCTGGAGAAACACTGCCTCTTCAGTCTCTTTGATTTGTAGCAGAAAAAAATATTTTCTTCTTTTGGAATTCCTCTATCATGTTTTAGCCTTAATAGCAGAGCTCTCCAAATTCCAGTGAGTATGTGTTTTTACCTTCACACAATGTCAAATTGGCATGAATTTTGTGGGTGGAGATTTACTATTTTAGTCTTCTCTGACTCAAGGAGAACTTGTATTAAAGCATTACCCATATGAAAATTCTTGTCAGGGAACATATATATCCACTCTTGAACTCACTTTTAGAAATAGGGAAAAATAGGATCATGGTGTCTTCACACTGACATGCAAATCATGCGTGTCTTTTAGCATATGTTATTTTGGACACAGAGACGTGTTTGGATGTAGTGAAGGAGAAGCTGTCACAAAAAATTGCCTTTAATTAGGCCAGCTTGTTCCAGAATTGTAAAGGTGAGTCTGTAAGGCAATAAACATACCATATTTTACTGATATAAAAAGGTTTATATTCTTAACAAATGGTAGCTTAGTCCCTTAGTTGTCTAATCATATCCAGCAGGAATTTACCCTATTTATCCTGTTAGATCTTAAGAATTTTAGGTTCCAGCTTATTTTTCCTGTCTCTGTCATATGCACAACTTGGCAAGATTAAGGTCATGTTCCTTAGCCAGAGTTCCATCTCAATCCTGAAGGATATTTCTGAAGGCATTTTATTAAACTATTTAGCATTATGACTGTTCATTTGAAATTCTACAAACCTCCTACAAGGTCCTAAAGCTTCTACAGGGCCTGAAGTAAAATAAGTTTGTTGAGATGGTGTTCACAGCTTACAAAAAATGTTGACTCTTGCATCACATTCATCATTACATCACATAGTAACGAATAGAAGGAAAATAAAAAGGAACCGGTGGTAGTTTTCATGCATATTTGCAGTTCAGGATACTTCTGAAACAATCAGGATTTAACTACTGCTTGCTGATGCAGAAGTATGTCAGTGTCCTCTCCACAGTATTTTTATCTCATGTTCCCCAAGTGGGAGGAAATACACTTTTTAATTTTAAGACAGCTTTCCTTATAGTAAGGGGTGTTACTACTTAAAAGTAAGCTTTCCTTTACCAGGAAGTGGTATGCATATATTTTCACACAGTAATAAAGATTTTGAGTAAGCAGAAAGATCAAGATTGTTCCTGAACTAAAATCTCCACACGTAGATTCCAGTTTTAGGATTGTTGGAAGAGACATACTGTTTCCCTACTTCAGCCTGGGGTCCTACCCATGGGAGACCAGCCTTCATGAGCTGCTGTAACATGTATCTTTTACACAGACTGCAGTTCTTCATGAACTGCTCCAGTGTGGGTCCTTTCCATGGAGTGCAGTTCTTCAGAAGACTGCTGCAGTCTGAGTGCCCTGCTGGGCCACAAGTCCTACCAGCAAATGGGCTCCAGCACAGGCTCTCCACAGGGTCACAGCTCCCTTAAGGGACAGCCATCTGTTCTGGCATGGTGTCATCCATGGACTCTGGGGACAACCTGCATCACCGTGTCTTCACACCAGGCTGCAAGAGAATTTCTACTCTGCTGTTTAGAGCACCTCTTCCCCCTCCTCTTTCTCTGACCTTGGTGTCTGCAAGGCTGCTTCTGTCACATTTTTTCTCACTCCTCTCTCTTACAGCTGCTGTGCAGCATTTTTTACCCATTCTTCATGATACTTTCACAGAGGCACCAGCAGACTTATGGCTCAGCTTTGGACAGGAGTTGGTTTCTTTTGGATCCATAAGGGACTGGTTCTATCCAACATAGGGATAGTCCCTAGTGTCTTCTCACAGAAACCACCCTTTCAGCACTCCCACTGCCAAAATCTTGCAATGTAAAGCCACTATAGATGCTGTCTCTCCTTTTCTCTCATCTTTAGGAGTTACCTTTTCATTGTTATTGAAATGAATACATAAAATATATTTTTGGTTAGCGAAGCAATTCACTCAGTTCAAATGTGTTAAAAATGATACCAAGTCAGTTAGATTTCTTCTTAATTTATATGCTGTACCCATAATATCTATTTGTAGGAAATTTTTTTTCAGATAGAACTGTTTTTTTTTGCAAGAAATTTTTGTGGTTTAATAATCTCAAATGTTTTGTTTCAGAGGATTGTTTCAGTATTTGTATGTGAAAAATTGTCTTTGTCATTAACTCTCTTCTGGGATTTGCTTAGTCTAAAGGTCAGAAAAACTGTTTAGGCTTTACTGTTTTGTGCATGTATTAATACCAACTGATCTGCATTATTTTTTCTGATGTTGATGGATTATTGCACTAGTTTTAAAAAGCTTTCCTTAAAAGAATTGTGTTGTTTGTTTTTTTTT
>VZRU01011261.1:1581804-1684509 GCA_013398155.1 Pedionomus torquatus
TTTTTTTTTTTTTTTAAAATCACCTATTATTTATCCACTGTAACTATAATTGTCTCGGAATTCTTACAGAAGGTGAAGGTTGACATAGGGCATGGACTAAGCTGGATAATGTGATCCACTGAGAATGTAGAACGTAGGTGGGAAGACTGAGGTGAAATTTTGCTGTCATTTATGGCACAGACTGGATAGGTTCTTTTCATGTTATGTTCCTAAGTTTTGCAGCCTGTAAAATGAAGGTGGTGGTGTTCTTCTTTTTCATAAAATGTGTTGAGATCTGCTGCAAAGGCACACAAGATCTAGGCCTGTATATTTATAGTAAATATTCCATTAATATAGAGTTAAATCATCTCTTGCTTCACTTAATGCAAATTTCTTTATTTATTACAAGAGAGAGATAAATTAGATATTAACATAATTTTTACTGGAATAAAGCTCTTAGCAACTGAACAATTAGTTTACAGCAGATGTTGCTGATTAAAATATTACAATGAGCAAAGAAAGTTTATGGTGATGCTTAAGAAAAAGCAAAACAGCAATAATTAAAAGCTTGAAAAAACCTCAACTGGTAGAAGCAAATTACCAACAAATAAGGAAACCACTTTATAATGTTCAAATATTGGAGTTTACAGTGTGCGTTTGACAGAAGTTATCACTGAGTTATTTGATAATTAATTTAATAAAACAAACAATACCATTTATTCTCTAGCAGATTGGTAAATTGCATATTTTGTTGCTAGCTCATTAGTACTTTAGGTCCATTCTTGTACTAGAAAAGAATTAGACCTAGAACATGCTATTTGTTACTGTCGAACATTGACAAGTTTTCAGTAAGGAAATGTGAAAACAGAATCCCACAGGATATTTTTACAGGTTAACTGTAGCTATCACAAAAGCATATTTAGGTAGTAGCAAGCAGTACTATTTACAGAAAGTTTTAGAGTCGTTCTCTTTCTAATGTTTCACTTACTGATTCTTCTCAATCTATGTGAGGTTGATCCTGAACTCATTTGTGTATTATACAGCTGTTGTCAGCTGTGGAGGTTGGAAATAAAACGCTGCTGTTCAGAATTCACTAATCATGTTTCATAGAGTTTCATAGGCTACCATTTTTTATTTTTTCAGTCATTGTCTGTGGTGGCTTTCCTGTGAGCTTTTTATGACGCTGTAAGCAAAAAAAAAAAAAAAAAAAAAAATTNAAAAAAAAAAAAAAGACAAATTGTTTTAAGTCTAGTCTCCTTCCTCTGCCTCCGTTAGATCTGCTACTATGTCAATAGTTTCTTATATATAGATTGTGAGCTGCTATTTCTTAGGGACATGTCAATTTGATTTTTGATATTAACTGTATCTAAAATTTGTAATTAGCATGTTTCAAACCACATCTGAATTGAAAAGAACACTGATTAGGAAGGCTATGAGTCTTTCTTTTCCTGAGAGGTATTTTAGATAACAGTTTTCTATGATACGGCTACAGGAAAGCATATGTAGACTAAATTCTGTGGTCTAAATATTTGTTCAATTATCCACTTCATGTCTTGGGGACAAAGTTGCAACCCTCAGTTGCACAGAGTTCAAAACCTGGCTGTGGTTAGCACAGATTAGGGTGTAGAGAATGAATGCTTAAGGTAGGAAAATCCATGGAATAAATGAGAAGAGTCATTAAAAAATAAACCCAGGTGAGAATTGGAGTGATGTATGACTTTTGGATCTGTGAAGAGCCTGCTTCATAGAAAGGTTTGCATGTATAGATCTCAAGAGTTTCAGAATCCCTGCAGTTTACTGCAGAATCTCTGCACTTCACTGCAGTAGAGATGCAAAGACTGACAATTCCTCCTTTCCTCTTAGCATCCACGGGTTCAAGCTGTACGGAGGCTTGAAGTGGTTGCAGACAGGAGTTTCCAGGCTCCCAGTTGAAGAGCCCTTGCCTTGGTACACTCAGAAGGGCGCCTGGGGTTCCACAAGGCTTCCCTATTTACTAGGAGGCTACTGCCATGTAGTAAGAGCAGTTACCAAGATCTGAAGGAGATGAGAAATACATGATTCTTCGGTGCTGCCAAAACTAAACTTAGTTTCTTTCGGCTTTCTTTTCTTTTTTTCCTCCTGGTTTGTTATTTTTCTAGAAAACGGGGTTTTTTTTCCCAGTGAGTTTTAATATGCAATATATGACAAAGTACAACAAAACTTCAAAGAAACATTGTTTGAAAAGTTGATATAGTTGTTAACGTTAGTGCAGCTTTAAAGTTATCAATGTCATACAGCTGTTAGCTTTTTGATTTATGTCGCCACCTGAGGCATGCTGTGATATCCGGAGTTGCTCCACTTGTCATGTTACATTCCTTTGCGAAGTGCAATGTGTCCATTCCACTGTGTCAGCTCTGCCAGCAGTTTTTACAGTAACAGTAGCATGAAGTACAGTAGTTTGTATGAAATACCCTTACCCTTTTTTGGTTCTTTATGATGCTCTCTGTAGGATTTTTCTTCTAAGTTCATTGACCTTGGTTCTTGGGGTTTTTTTTCCTCTGTGTGAAGTACTCTTCTTCCTGCTGTTACTTTGTTTACCAGATCCTCAAAGGAGATCTAGAAATGAAAAGACAAATGATGGGTAAGCTGAAGTCGCTCAGCCAAGACCTCTTTGCAGCTGTGAAAAATAAGGCAGTGGCTCAAAAGCTGGAAAGTCGTCTCGAAACTTTTGCCCAGCGCTGGGATAGCCTTGTGCAGAAGGTGGAGAGCAATTCTACACAGGTTTGTTAAAACCATCATTTTGTCAGTTGGTAACAGTGAAATTCTTTGCCAGTCAAATGCTTGAAGTAGTTTTGGTGCTGTTATGTTATTTAAAATTTTTTCCCTGTGTGATTGCTTAAGACATGTTTTATTTTTACGACAGTGTAATATAACTTTGAAAACTTTGGTTATTTAGTTTTTGATCTCTCTTTATGTTTTCTTTGGTTGTTAACTCTGTTCTTGGGGATGATACAATCCATGATGAAAATACTCTTCCAGTTAATTTATTTTTAACCCGTAATAGTTGTTCACATCAAATGCACAGCTTTTACAGCTGTCTCTGTGGAATAGCGCTTAGTAAAAAATTAGTGTGAAAAATGTTTGCTAATTAAAGAGAAATTATTTTTATTTCTTTTCAAAGGTGAAGGTATTTAACAGATTATTATTTTACTTCTGCTACTGTCATGCTAATTGTCAAATTTAAAAGAGGCCATAAAAAGATAAGCTTATTTTAAAAAGAAAGAAATCAGTCCAAAGTGCCAATCAAAGCCAAAATGTCAATTAAAAAATAACATAATCTGCTGTTATTTTGCCCAGCTCTTTTATATTAACCCTAATATATTAAAAACAATAAAAATTGAGGTTTTAAATTTTCATATTTTTTTAAACCATGTTAAAAAAATCAGTGCTCTGGTGTAATGATGAAAACATATCCATTTATTTTTTCCTACCTATCTGTCAGTGTCTCTTTCTTTTCAAATTTAAACCCAAATCAGCTCACTTATTTTATTCCATTAGCTCATTAATTTTGAGTTATTTTTGTGCTATCATTGTCTGACTGGTGAAATGGAAATGGACATTAAGACTTCAGTGTTAACACAGAGGAAGATGTTACTGCATTGACCTCCATTGTGTCCCTAGAGGGCCTCTCAGTTCTGGTCAGTTTGATTCAATCCCATTGTCCATGCTCCATTTTTTTGTTGCTATGTACAAATGGTTTCTATCAGCTTATGTTTGGGTACTTAAATGAAAGCTGCTATACTTCTGTAGTGATCTGAATACTCTCAGTAACCTTGCTTGTGACTCATACTTTAATCTTTTATTTTGTTCTGTGATGCGATTTCTTCTGTAGCTAAAGTTGGAAAAATCATTTTGGGAGAACAGAAGAAAATAGGGAAAATGGTACAATTTAACTTATAAACAGAAGGCAAAACCAGTTTGTGCTACACACCATTTACAACAGTTGAAAAAATTATTTAATTCTTGTATATTTGCTGTAAGAAACTTGTCATTTCAATGCAGAGGAAAATCCAGAGGTGCATATTTAATTTGGGATGACCAGAGCCACGTGTTTTGAAGAAGGTAGTAAGTCACTTCAAAGGGCTTAATGATTATTTTGATTGGTGATTGGTCCTAAAAGCAGGTACTAGTTTTGAAAATGGAACTTAGCTTTATGGAAATGATAGCCTTCTCATGAAGTGAGCAATCCTGAGGCTGTACATCCATGTGTCATAGAGCAGCACAGGTGGGAGATGCTTTGGATTCCCACTGCAGTGTAACTGTCTTATCATAGCAGCACACTTCAGTTGATAAGCTTTTTCCTCCAAGGAGAGGCTACTTTGCTTGTCTTAGAGTTGATTTGCTGTTGTGGGCATACCTATTGCTTCAAATTCTGGAGACGTTGCATGCTCCGTGCTTACTGAAACACTCCTTCTTAAGACACTGTTACACCATTTAGATGTGTCCCCTAGGAAATACTGCTGGTGTTTTGCTATGTGGTTTCTGTTTAGGCAGGGCAGATAATGTTAGTGGTGTTTATACATCTGTTCATTACAGAGCTCATTGACAGGTTCATACTGCAAGAAAAACATGCTTCTAGAAGATCTAATTCTCTCTAATCATGAACCGGAGAGAAAGAGAGTCAGAAGGGGGTAACAAATGCAGCATTTATCAATAAATCCATCAGAAAATGAACATTTAATTCATCAAACTTAGATATCAACTTTAAAATGAACTTTATTCCATTCATTAATATTTCTTATAGTACCTTCAAAATTACATTTTTGTCATTAGTTATTTCCCCTCCCTCTCTTACTAAAGTGTCCCTAAATGATTAATTTGTTAAAAAAATATGAAATTAAAGATACAGCCTCAGCCTCAGTTCAAAGCTGATTTTCCAGCTAGACATAGGAAGTAGTTATACAATCCAAAGGAAAATTGCAGAAAGTAGAACGTGAGCCCTCCCACTCTTTGCTACTGAATTTAAGCATCTAGTCTGCACTCATGGGTGAAGTTTCTGCTACAGTGAGTGGATGGCAAAGGTGAGAGAGAGATACCTCTGAAAAGCAGTTTGTCCTCATTGTGAAAATGTCAACTTTCCTTCATTGACCACACAGCGAAAGCAAGGACAAGGACAACTTGCTTAGGCTAGATGCATAGCTTTTTGAAACTCTTTACTCATCTTTGGTGAGTTCGTTATGGTTCACTAAACTGTACTGAAAACCTTCTCAAATGAAAGAAAACACAATTCCTCATCTGAACTTCCTGTCTCACATACATACATTTCATCAGAGAACAAATGACAGCTCTGAAAGTGAGTGTTAAGGAAAATTATGAGTTTATCAGGTGGAGGGCACTTCCAAAGGCAGTCATAAATGATGGCATTAAAGGTAGGCTGCCATATAAGAGAGAAATAAAATGACATAAAACTACTGAAGTGCTATACACGCATTGTACATACGTTTGCCTGTAGAGGATGAAAAGGAAGATTTAAATTTGTCCACTCTGAAGAGATGAGTTTTAATGTGTTTCTAAGATGAGCTTGCTGATGTGAATCTACAGGCAAGCATTGTGTTTTGAAGACCTTTTAATGTGCAGCCTTGTGAGTCACCTTAGCACTTTCCGTATGATTTTCTAGTGTGTTAAAGGCCTCATCTCTATCGCCCCTTCTTAGATTCATATTTTTTTGTTAGGAGCTTAGAAGGATGAGGAAACTATACTGTCATTATTTGGACTATCTTTGAATAATACATGAAACAAACCACTACAATGATTAGATTTACAAGATGGGGTAGGGTTTTTTTTTGTTGGGGAAGTGAATAAAAGCTACTTCCTTTTTTGTACATCCTTACATTTTTAAGGATTTTCCTTTACCCACTATGAGGTGTGCACTCTTTAAATGTGAAGCGCCTTCATCTTCCAGAGTTACATTGATGTAATTGTCAGTACCTTTTAGTCTAATCCAGTTGCTAATTAGTATGATTATGAACTTCAAATTCACATCGTCATTCTGTTTGCAGTATAAAGTATTTAACCTCCGGTCCTATTGATTAAGCTTGAAAAATACTTCTTTACTGTTCTGTCATGTAAATCATTACCCCACACAGCATCGTGACTTGACTGCCCTGTGTATATGGTAATGGGCATTGCCTGCTTTTGAAGGTCAGTTCCCAATCACCAGTTGAAACTGTTACTCCTCTGTAATTGGTAGTATGCTGCAGATGGTTCCTACAGTGGTTTATTCTGTTTTATACCTTCTTCACTGTAAACTGTACCCTGGTATTGATTGGCAAATAGAAACATGACAGGATATGACCTAGGGTGTCAGAAACATCATCCTGTCATTGATTTTTGGATAAAACTGAATGTGATAAGAATTTTGTGAGAGGAGGAAAGGGAGGTAGTACCCAAAACTGCATATAAGGTGCAAGCAATTATTTGGATTTCTGTATTTGAATATATCAAAGTCAATACATCTTGTTCAGAGAACTGAAACAAGAATATTAATAAATAATATTAAAGTGATTAAAAAGTCAACTGGGACTTTTCTCTTCCAAAATTTTATTCAGTTCTTATGTTAACTATGTTCCTGCAGTTCACAAGCATTTTGCTCCAAATGACATAATTAGTCCAGAGATTTTAAAAACGTCTGCTTTATATCTTTATTTTGTAGTTGTCTAAGTAGTCCAAATTCTTCTCTAAAGTTTAGACCGCTGATCATTTCTAGAGGGGGAAGCATAGCCTTGAGCTGACTGCTTTAAGAAAGATTGCCAAAATTACAGTGGTAATGAACTTCCTTACTCATCACTTCTACTGGTAAACTGGACAAAGAACTAGACGACTTTTTGATTTTTGTAGACCACGTGAAAGATTTGGCAGTGTTGGGAGGAACTTGTTTTTATCCAAGGAACTGGATGGCCTTTCTAGTTCTTGCACATTGGGAGTAAGCAAAGAGGCAGGGCTGTTCTGATGCACAGCTTTTCCTGCTCCTGGTATAACTTCTTCCCTTTATTTTCCATTTCACTGCCCCTAAAGTGTGAGGTGATCATTGGAGCCGTAACAAGAGTGTTTTGACAAATGTATCTTCTGATACAACCAAAAAAAGAAATGACCCATTTCTCATGACTTAAGGGACTTAAGAACAGCTGCACATGTTTAAATGGGAAATTTTTAGTTTGATGTTATATGGAAACAAATAGAAATGGGCAGTACATGTACAACCGTCTTTCAAATATATACGAGCAGAAAGTATTTCTCATCATCCCCTTTTTTTAATGCAGCTTCAGTATACAAAGGTTTTGTTTTGCTATTATGGGGCAAAGTTAAATGCATTAGATTGGTATTATTTAGAGTGTTACGTATTATCTGTATTTATATCTGTTATGGCCCCTTAACATTAGTTTTAATTATGGAATAAAAATGATGCAAATTAATGTGCTTTCTGGTGCGTGTTTCTAATTTAAGAGTTCCTGACTGGAAGCTAGCTGCCCTTTTGTGCAAGTACATTGTGAAGAATTACATTCTAGTTTGAAAATTCTTATAAATGATAAAAATAAAAATTGGTAATTTACTGCCGTTACCATGCCTTTATCAGTTTTCTAGGAATAAATCTTCAGAATGGAAGCAGAGGAACATACAGCTATAGTAACATTTTGTATATCTGCTATCATTCAATTCCTCCACAAAATTGTCGATTCGTTTCTCTTCTTCATTCAGCATGATTTAGAGGGAGCCATAAGTTCATTCTGTTTAGGATCTTTTCTGATCTTGATATTGACTTCTGCAGATATTTTATTCACATAGCATAAGTCAGATAAAACAATTTGGTTTGACTTGCATACAGTGTTATTTTTTTCTGAAGGTCAGCCTGTGATCAGTTGGGAGCAGTTTCTCATTATTTTCTATTGCTACTCCAAACAGTCTTTACTGAAGTCTTTCAAGCAATGTGTGACCTCTGTTTTAATACTTCTCACAGATTTCGCAGGCTGTCACTACCACTCAGACATCACTAACACAGACAACTGTAATGGAAACTGTAACTATGGTGACCACAAGAGAACAAATCCTGGTTAAGCATGCTAAAGAGGAACTCCCACCGCCTCCACCCCACAAAAAGAGGCAACTCCTTGTGGATTCAGAAATTAGAAAGAGGTGAGAATCATTAAGAGACAGAGAGAGAATGCTGATAGAGCTTTGATGAGAATGCAAAAATAGTGATTTCGCTGCAATAGCTTAATGTGTAATTTTTTGAGATTAAAATTACATTCCTGTTCTCTATTAAGGTACTTCCTTTACTCAGGATGTGTTGCGGATTTTTTTTGTGCTTCTAGTCCAAGTATTTTGCAGTATAGAATACTAACCATTACGTCAACATCATTGTGATAGTAGTTATAGTCAGTAGAAGTCCTTGTGTATGGCATTGTGGGTATCCCACTTGACTATAGTCTTGAAAGTTGAAGGACAAGAACCATTCCATTGGTTATTAGCTTTTTACATTCTTTCAAAATAATTTAATAGTTAGAATACTGGTAGTGCAGGTATTGCCTGTTTTCTAAACTTTAAGTTGTGTTCTTTCTGGCTTGTGAGTCCACAGTAGAAATAACAGTTCTGGCAAGGCAGAGTTAATATTGGGTAAAGCATGCAATATCATTAATTTCAGGGTTTTTTTCCATATAACCCCAAGTAGAAGTGTCACAGGACTTTAGGCTGATATTGAATGCTTATTAAAATCACAAGAATAATATCTGATAGGTTTAAAGTAAAATTTGCTCAAGCACTAAATTTATGAATAAGATACTGAAAAGCTATACTTCAAACATTCATTGTAATGTTTGTTTTGGAAATGTTTTTTTCATATTCAGGTATTCCAAGGTAACAGATTCAAGGATTGTAAGGAATATGAAATTTCACTGTGTCTCATTTCTATAGAAAATATCTTTGTTTAGTTTACTGTGTTTTCAATGATATGTTATTTTCTTGTAAAATAGTTTCCAGCTTAATAAGAGTGAGAAGAAGAAGAATAGGAGCAATCTGACTTTAATTAAAGGAGTATGTAACTGAAAAAATAGATACTTAGGGACACCTTTTTTTATACATAGGCATCTAAATTGGGATTTATCTTATTCCTCTTCGACCCTTCTAAAAGTAAGTTTTCTAATTTAACCTCATTTAAGAATGCTGTATGTGAATATTGCCAGACTCAGAATTTTGAAGCTGTTCAAGGAACTGGTAGATGGCAATGTTTTACTTAACAGATATTTTGAGCATTAGTACTTTTGCTAATGTTTTTGTAGTGATGTGCAAAAATCTCAATCAGGATTGAGGACCTTTTGTCTTATATTCAAGAGTATATGTTAAGGCATGGTCACTGCCCTGAAAATATTGGCATTTTTAATTCTGAAAGTGAAAGATTGAAGTTGGAAATTCCCCATAAATTCCAATAATCCCAATTATTGGAACACATAAAAGTGTTCCAATAATTGGTGGTTTTAAAACTTTCAATTTTTTTCCCCACAACTAAATATTTCAGCAATGATCTTACTTCATAGTAAATAGAATGCTTAGAGTAGGAAGGGACCTTATAAAGATTATCTAGTTCTAACCTCCCTGCCACGGGCAGGGACTACTTCTGCTAGACGAGGTTGCTCAAAGCCCCATCCCGCCTGGTCTTGAACGCTCCCAGGCATGGTATAATCACCAAACTTGCTGAGGACACACTTGGTCCCCTCATCCAGGTCATTGGTGAACATGTTGGACAAGACTGGACCGAGTATTGACCCTTGGGGGGCACCACTGGTTACAAGCCTGCAACTTGACCTTGCTCCATTAATTACAACCCTCTAAGTTCTGTCACTCAGCCATCTCTCGATCCCCCTCATCTAGTCCACACTTCCTCAGTTTCCGAATGAGGATGTTGTGGGAGACAGTGTCAAAAACCTTGCTGAAGTCAAGATAGATGACATCTGCTGCTCTCCCCTCATCCAGCCATCCGGTTATAACATCATAGAAGGCCCTCAGATTGGTCAAGCATGATTTACCCTTAGTAAATCTGTGTTGGCCAATTCCACTACCTTCCTGTTCTTCAACGTGTTTGGAGATGACATCCAGAATGAGTTGCTCCATTGCCTTCCCAGGGACAGAGATGAGACTAACTGGCCTGTAGTTCCCTGGGTCCTCATTCTTGCCCTTTTTGTAGACTGGAGTGATACTTGCCTTCCTCCGGTCTTCAGGCACCTCTCCTGTTCTCCATGACCTTTCAGAGATCATGAAGAGTGGCTCAGCAATGACATCTTTTCAGAGATGTCAGCACTCACAGCTGTATCCCATCAGGGCCCATGGACTTATGGATNGAACGCTCCCAGGCATGGTATAATCACCAAACTTGCTGAGGACACACTTGGTCCCCTCATCCAGGTCATTGGTGAACATGTTGGACAAGACTGGACCGAGTATTGACCCTTGGGGGGCACCACTGGTTACAAGCCTGCAACTTGACCTTGCTCCATTAATTACAACCCTCTAAGTTCTGTCACTCAGCCATCTCTCGATCCCCCTCATCTAGTCCACACTTCCTCAGTTTCCGAATGAGGATGTTGTGGGAGACAGTGTCAAAAACCTTGCTGAAGTCAAGATAGATGACATCTGCTGCTCTCCCCTCATCCAGCCATCCGGTTATAACATCATAGAAGGCCCTCAGATTGGTCAAGCATGATTTACCCTTAGTAAATCTGTGTTGGCCAATTCCACTACCTTCCTGTTCTTCAACGTGTTTGGAGATGACATCCAGAATGAGTTGCTCCATTGCCTTCCCAGGGACAGAGATGAGACTAACTGGCCTGTAGTTCCCTGGGTCCTCATTCTTGCCCTTTTTGTAGACTGGAGTGATACTTGCCTTCCTCCGGTCTTCAGGCACCTCTCCTGTTCTCCATGACCTTTCAGAGATCATGAAGAGTGGCTCAGCAATGACATCTTTTCAGAGATGTCAGCACTCACAGCTGTATCCCATCAGGGCCCATGGACTCATGGATGTCTAGTTTGGCCAAGTGATTTCTAGCCCAGTCCTCCTCTACAGAGGGAAAAATCTTCTTGTCTCCAGGGTCTGGGACTCATGAGGGACAGCTTCAGCAGTGAAGACCGACATATCCTTCTTATGTTGAGGACTCCAGAGTACTCCAGGTGGATTCTCATGAGAGCAGAGTAGAGGTGCAGAATCACCTCCCTTGACCTGCTGGCCATGCTTCTTTTGATGCAGCCCAGGATGCAGTTGGCTTTCTGGGCTGCAAGTACATATTGCCAGTTCATGTTGAGCTTCTTGTCAACCAACACCCCCAAGACCCTTTCCTCAGGGTTGTTCTCAGTCCAACCTTACTTGACATAAACATAAGGTTAGCTGTCCCAGCTGTGTCTCCTCATCCCTGCGTTATCAACACTGTTTTCACCACAAATCCAAAACTCGTCCTCATAGTAGATACTGTGAAGAAAATTAACTCTGTCCCAGCCAAGACCAGCACAGTAATATTTACCTATATCTTCCTTCTTGCTCATACTCTTCTGATTTATATTGAAAGTGGAATTTGCAAGGCATGGCAGACTACAGACTAAACCATCAGTGAGGAAACTATCAGAGGGCAGGAATTAGCGGGGTTATAGGAATTGATTGTATTTAGAACTACCTCATTTAATATAAAATGAGAATTCTTTGAGTGTTTTAGCAATTGTCTGTCTAAAGTGTTGGAACTAGCAAGGTTGGTAGATCCTTGTACAGACAATATTATATACTATATATTATCACATTGAAGAGCATGATTGCTTGAAGCTACATTATTTGGCATATCCACTGCCAATTGTATACAAGGTTTTCACTATTTATATATATATGCTTTTTGTGCTATCTGAAAGACATTCATTCGCCATATAAGTTCTGTTTAGCTTTTAAATAAGAGTCAAGATATGAACCTGGGAATAATCAGGAGTTCTCAGTCTTTGTCTAGGATGACTTCAGATAATTGAATAAGGTGTGGTTTCTTATATATACTTAAAATTAGACTCCTTTTCATTGCTGCACAGATCGGATTTTTATTTTGATCTAGGAGGGAAGAAAGCTGAATTCTAGCAGGAAGAAGAGAGTTCTTTTTTTAATATACTTTAATATGGTATAATTAGCTGGAATATTGCTTTGGGTGCGGGAGTTACGAGATTTGTCTTAAAAATGCAATCATACCATTATATGAGAACTAGTTCAGTATTGCCTGTTCACTGAGTACCTGTGAATGGACCTACAGAATGGTAATGTGCAAAGTAAACAATGTTAGAAATATCCATGGCTGCGCAGCAGGATAAATGATGGTTATATTATCTGAAGGCTATGTTTTTCCATTTAGATAATTATTTTTGGCATTTCTAACTGAACAGCTGAAAAAAAGGCTATATACCTTTCCTGCCTGCGCCAGGCAGGTGTTCTGGAGTGGGAAGACCAGTCAACAAATAGCTTCAGAGAAAAGCTTTGAAAGGAAGCTTCAGGAAAGGAGTTTCAGCTTAGAATAATGGCTATTGTGGCGGCTTTTATTAAAACATAAAAATGCAGTTTTAGAAATTAATACATGTGACAGCATGCTACTGCCTTTCTCCGGTGTAAATGTATTTATAGTGAACATGTGCATAACAATGGAAGAAGAGAACTCATTATACAATTTGGGCACTCAGCTAAAATTCATATGTACATTGATGGCCAGACACCTTTTTCATCAATGCTTTTTTTTTTTCTGAGAGAACCTCATGGTTGTATTCCCAAACAGTCTGTCAGTTATTTTTATCATCCATTGTTGGTTGCAAGATTTTTGAGGGTTTTTTTTTTGTGTATTAGTTGTACCTACACCCAAGAACAACAAAAAAAGCCATAGTAGTGAAGAGCTTTTGGGTTTTGAAATAAACTGAGAGAAAGCAATTTCTCAACTTGCCTCTCTTACATCCTTTTATATTGTGTATGTGTTTATGTTCAAAATTTTCCCATAGCACTTAATGACTTAGAGTTGATGATTCTGTGCTACTTAGTTTTCATTTAATTAAGAAACCCCAGCAATTATTGAATACTTGCCAGAAGCTTTCAAAGGTGCGTAACCAGATTGTGTTGATTTCTCTTCACTGCACGCTGTTGCCTGAGGATTTTTGGGGGGTGGGGGGAAAAGACTTACTGGGGGCTGGGTTTTTTTTTGAGATGGTGAATAATGCTTCCACTTTTAGTCAGCTTTCATCTGCTTTCAAGCTTTAGTCAGCATTGTTGTTATAAAAGTGTGTGTATGAAGTAAATGTGTCAGGCTCCATTGCCACGTGTTTGGAAAAGTTTGTGCTCCAGATTTTCTTTTCTGTGATCTAAATGTTTTCAAAAGACTAGAAGCTGTCTCAAAGATGGGCTGCATCTGTATTGTGAATTGCTAGGTTCTTTGTTTCAAGAAGGAAGAAAGCGTAGTTTGGCTACCCTGTGAATATTGCATTAGTGAACTGGGTGAGAGTATGGTCTCCAGCTACTTAGATGAGGAGAAACAATGGATGGCTACAATTGAAGAATCAAGCTGTCTAGAATGCGTTTTGGTTTTATGTTTCCAAGATGTTGTCAAGGATTAGAAGTATGAAAGTCTCCATTTTTACTGAAGAAATTGAGAGAAGCAATTTGACTTGTAGACCAACAGCATATGCAGGAGTGAATACCACATTTCCATTGCCCCAATTCACTGTAGCATAAATGCATGGAAAAGGAGCTGGTGATTTTTCCTGCCTCCTAAAGCAGCTTCTTACCATAAGTGGTGGAAAGCAGAGATAAGAAGCAGATGACTTTTTTTTTCCCCTTCTTCTTCTTCCACCCCTCAAAAAAAAGTCAAAAACTACCTCAGAAGTAATGATTAAAAATGTCAGAAAAAATCAGGCATGTGCTTACTAGTCATAGGAAAGCTCCTTTCCCTGAAGGAATTAATTTGAAACTGAGAAGGGAAAAAAACCTTGGAGCTGTATAATAAAGGTCCTGAAAGTATGTATTAGGCATTAGGTATACAGATAAATGTAACACACCTGAAGTTTTAGGACACAAAAAAAGATGTAAATGGGAGAATGTTTTGCAAGACAATATTTTCGTTTTCATGGTATTGACATATTCTGGGAAAAACAGGTCAGTTGTGTAGCATAGAAAAATCTAAAAATGTCTCTCTTCATGGTACATTTTTAATTACCCAACAGGTTAGAGCTGCTTAACATTTAATTTGAACATATTATTAATATTATTGAATAATATCCAAAGATACCTTTCTTTGCCATTAAGTAAATAACTTTGTACACTCCCTAACGTTTCCAAGGAAAGTCTATTTGTTGTAACATTATTAATGATATAATTTTAATCTTCAAATTCAAAAAGAGTCTTTATACCCTTTGAAAAGCAAGACATGTTAAAATAGGATAGTTGCTCCATCTAGTGTTTTTTTCACTTAACAAGTGTCAACATAATTTCTTGGAGAGTAGCCTTTCTTTCTCTGCAAATTATTATATTTGGGATTCTAATACTTTAGAAAGTTTTGGATTTTTGTAGACAAATGTATCAAAGAAAAATTATAATGACTTATGCCTTAAGTGGGGTTTTGATAGTTACTGTTTAAATAGCCCACTGCTGTCCAATGAATGATGTAACCAGAACTAAGTGCTGATTTTTTTTTAGCAGTTTGCCAGCAATTCTGATGGGCTGTTTGGTCCTTATCTTCTTACTAAAATGCAAATTTTGCTCTTGTATTGTTATCTAACACCACTTAGCAAACCTGAAAATAGGAAAGCTTTCCTGGTGGCCCTTGGTTTCAGCGTTGAAACTGTGTCGGCAGTGCCAGAGGAAAGGCAAAGGTGACTGAGACACAACAGGATAGTTTTCTGCCATTTACAGGTGGAATCATTTATGAACATAGTGTAAGAAGAGGCGTGGGTATGTTGAGGTCTGTAAACATGGACATTTTGAAACTTATTAGTGCTCATTAATTTTTAATTCTTGATCCTATTTGTGAGGTGAGAAATGGCATAGTGGCAAATATACTGAGAATATATATTCTTTACATGTAGTGTCTGAAATTACCTCCTATATTACAGGAGTGCTAGCAGTTGGCACCCACTGAAAGGCATGGTGACTGGACGTAAAACTGCTGACCATCTCTAGCCACTGGCTATTTGCTGAAGGCAAATAGTGTTGATGAACATACTGTACAACAAGCTTTAGATTTTATTTTTCCTTAGCCATAAGTGATTTATTTACACATGAGAAATGTAGTAGATCTATCAAAATGTCTGCAAAACATTCCATGTTACAGTTCAGGAATTACTGCTCAGACTGGGGAAGGTATGGTTAGTAACAATACCTTACCAGTGGTAAGATGAATAGCTGGCTAAAGAAGGGATACTATGAGGATAATAAGATTAGATGGTGAAGATTCTGAAGGAAATTTACACTTGGGATCGATCTAGTATTTGATTTGATGCCTTGGTGTACATTACAGAGATGTGCTGGTGGTGATGTCAATGAGGCTTTTGGAATACTGTTTGTAGGTGTTGTGTTTTTGAAAAAGACAGACATTTCAGAATTTGAGAGCTTGAATAATATTTTAGATTCAGAATTCTTTTTAAGGATTTTTGCTGTGGAGAAGGCTACTTGCTTTATTGTTTGTCTTGGACTGCTGCACAGGAGTCAGATTGGTAAAAAATGCTCCTTTTGCCCCAAACCTACCTCCTAAATACTGCCACCTTCGCAAACCTTTCTGTATAGAAGGTAAAAATATTCAAAACTGAATAGCATCACAAGTATAGAAGGAGGTCCAGAATATCATTCAGAAAGAAGAAGAAATTATTTGAGGACTGAACTAAAAGAATAGGAAGGGAAAAATATTTATTAGGACAAATGAGCTGTTGAATTAGAGGATGAAAATAATACTATTTGTCAACTAATGCTCATTAGCTACAAATATAGAGGAGTAATCTAGACAGCAGGGAAATAATTCATCACAGAATATGCACATTGTATAATGGAAAGTTCTTTGATGTGCTCTAGGCAACAAAGAGTTACAAGCTGAGGAACACTGCTGGTGAGCTGGGCATTTCAGTCCAGTCATGGAAATGCAGTAATTCAGTGATGTGGTGGTTCTTGGACCCAAATTGTATCATTCCCTTACAGCTCAATACATAAGCAAATGATCTTAGTCTGCCCAAGGTACAAGTGGTAACATGCCTGGTGTGGTTTTGTTTGGGGAGGGAAAGGAAAGACAAATGAGCAAAGGACTGTATATAGTGATGGCCACATGACAGCAGGGTAATTCATGACATGTTTCTATATGAACTTGTACAATGTTTGAGCTGTTTGTGTAAATATATAGAAGGTTCATGCACAGATATTACTTCACCATCATCATCTTACCATGGCAGTATGTTTTAAAAAAAAGGCAAAACTATGAGTTTAAAATATACCTTTGTCTTTTGCTATATGATGTTAGCTGTAAGAACCACAATAGGTATATTGTGCTGATGGAAGGTTTATAGTCAGTTAGCCCTTTGTTTAATAATAAAAATTGCAATTTCTTAATTGCAAAATAGAAATTAACACTTGCTGTTGCTCGGTGGTTTGCAGAAAGTATTTGATTAGATAGGGGACCGGTGGTTTGCAGAAAGTATTTGATTAGATAGGGGACTTGCAGTATTATCATGCTTGAGTATCTGCTGGGTATTCGGGTTAGAAATTCCGTGCACAGAAACAGAAAAACAAAATGCAGCTAAGTTTTGAAATGCCTTAAGTTTTATCATATATTTGACACAGAAAAGGAAGAGAAAGTTAGAACATGGAATAATTTTTTAACAAGTGCATGTGGTGATCTCAGCAAGAAAGTTTGGAGTTGGAATCTGAACGGGGCATATGTCTTCGTATGATACAGAAAATCAGTTTGTGGGGCACTTCTGTGAAAATTTGAATGGCATGGGCTAAAAACGTGAGGAAGTCTTTTCAAACGGGCTCTGGAGAAAGTCGTTGAATTCAGTTGACATGTACAGGCCTGCCGAGAGAGGGCAGTGAGAGCAGTAAAGGATAGTATCTCTCATGTGGAATAGCAGAAGGAAAGACTGATTGGAAAACTAAACCATGAATGCTGCATAAAGAATAAGTCCTGTGCTGCAGATTGAATTCTTAGGTGGGGAGCAAGCTAACGTGCATGTTAGATAAGGTAATAATCTCTAGTGATTTGGTTTTAGTGTCTTCTATGGATTTATTTTAACAAATCCTACATGCACTTCAACTTTATTGGGTCAGAAAGGTAACACTGCATTACTTTTTTATGTCAAAAGGTATTTTTGTACTTAAGAGATTTAAAGACTATATTGATCCTTTTATATCAATCTAGAGTTAATATAGTTTGTAACTACAGCTGTGCTCAGAAAGGAAATGTCCAGTCATAATAGTGGAATGATTAAATACAGTATTCTACCTGTATTTCCTGGTTTTATACAAGTTGAACACAAGAGAATTACTTTTTTTTTTCAAGGTAATTGAAAAATGTCTTTATGTTAAGAATGTTTATGTGCTGCAAAAAGCTCCTCAGAATTAACTTCCATGTCTTTTAATCCTTTTCTGTCCCCTCTTTGTAGCCCTTTTTAGGGCAGGAGGCTTTGTTTGTGGAAGTATATTTATCTCTAGAAGAAACTGCAAGAGCAATCTGTTAGCTGAGATCAGCTCTGTCAAGATGCTGTCTGCTGCGGCTAATACTTACCACCATCTGATGAATCTCTGGCCCATGGGATGTGTTCCTGATTATTTTGTTGTACTGTCAAAACTGTCCCAAATTCTCCCATTCTCTTTGAGGAGGGATGTTGCAGAGGGTAGGGGCTTAGTCCCTTTATTTAAGAAATGAAGAAATGATCACTAGGAATCATTTTAGTCTGTCTATTCACATCCTATGCCAAGTTAATACCAGGCTATTCTTCAGAAAGCTGGTCTCCATGGTCCTACTTACCTCCACTTTGAGAATGACACAAGCATTAGAAGTAATACGATTTTTCCCGCAGTCGAGGGACTTTGATACTGAGGGACTGGTAAACTCATCTTCATTCTTATCAAATGCCAGATGTTTTGTAGTCTTCTGTAGTTAACTGATACTTTGTACCAGTGCTAACAAGCATATAGTTGCCACAATAGCTGATAGAAGAGACAGCCAGCTTTAGCTTAGCTACAGATTTAAATAAGGTGAAAGACGTGATCATTAGTTTCTCGTGTACTTTGCCTGGCAGCAGGAGTGGCAACAATTTCCTTAACCTGACCTGCTGATTTTGGGGGACTGGTTTGTACAAAGCTCAGTGAGTCTGAAGAACCAAAGATGGAGAGGGTGGCAGTCCCAGATAGTTGAGAACTTCTGGGCTGACAAAATTCTAGCTTGACAGTTAAAGTAGCTTCCCTTGTTTCTCATTTTGCCTATGTTGCTGACAATCCCTGAGCCTGGGTACTTGTGTAAAACAGAAGGCAGTACAGTGTTACTACTCTGGATTTTGGAAAAAATATACACTGGATTCGGGGGCTTCACTGTAGCTCAGCAATTCTCAAGTGACATAATAGTCCTTTGGTAGGTGCTTTAATTTAACTAACCTAATGAATTCATTACTGTGGACTTTTGGAACTCTACTTTGTCTGAGAGATTACTTCAGTGGAACTTTACGTTGCTGATTGTTCTTATATTGGGCAGAGTTGTGGCAATTTTCACTAGATCTTGAATACAGGTAATTTGTGAACAGATTTATATTAGGAAGATATATGAATTTGTTAGTTTTTATGTTGTAATCTAGTCCATTATCTTTAAAATTGGGTGTTCTCCACTTTAAGATATGTTGAACAGTCCTGTATCATAGTTGCTACAATATGCTTTCATCATTCTGCTAAATCTTGTTGAATACACAGTATTCCAGTTTTATGGTGTCTCCTAGTCTTAAAATGTCGTGAGAACTTTTATTAAATATACAGTGATTATATGCAGAACAGAGGATAACATCGTATTTCAAGAATTACAATTGATTTAATGTCATATAGGATCAGAAATAAAGCTGAGATAGGGAGCTCTTTACTGGCAGTGCAGTTCAATTTCAGGGATTAGAATCTGATACCAGCACAGAGGTTGCCTCAACCATCCATGAATTTACGATTCTTTATAAAATGAAGATTTCTGCACTTTTCATTACTTGGCGATCACATTTCTTCTCCTTTAATGAGAGTCCAAATAGTATTATTGGGAATTGCTTTATCAACAGTATTCCGAAGAGTTTATAATTTGAATATAGACTGTTGAGCTGGGATTAAGACAGTGTATGATTCTTTTTTCTTCTGCTCTCATTATTTATTGCTCAGTCTTTCAAATTGTATTGTTACATCAAGTCACAAAGATTACAACAGAGAAGTTAAAAAAGGGAGGCATAAATACTTACTTGTATTCTGTTTTCATTTCTGTATTTGTAGATTTCTGTAGCACCTGATTTTACATTACAACCTTGTATTTTAGTTCTTATGTATATCAAGTATATTGTTATAAAAGAATAAAATCCTCTACAGATATAATTGTCATTCAAGTTCTTGTTTTTAGAGATTTTCAATTACATGTAAATGATACAACCTGTATTTTAAAAAAACAAACTGAAAGATGTAGCTGAACCTTTTTTTTTTTTCTAGGTCTTTCTGTTCTGTTGCTTTCATTCTATTGCTGCAAAAGGAAAATCAATTATAAATTAGATATAAGAACATACAGTGCAATAGAGAGATGCAATCAAGAATGCAGTTTAGCACAACTGAGAAAAAAAATGTTTTAAATACTATATTACATACCGAATCACAGTTTGATTTTTCTACACAACAGTAATTTAAATATCTGCATATGGTAACCTTCATTTTGAACTGCTACCTTCTGGACAGATAACAAAAACCAAAAGATCAGTTTTAAAGGAGGTCATGAGAAAATCCAGACTGTAGGAGAAAAGGTTGTACAGTAAAAGGTAGTTTAAAAGTGTATGCAAAGAGTTGGAAATCTTAATTTTCGGTCTCTAGAGTTTTAGCTGTAGGGAAATGATAATCTACTGCTGATTAGTAATTACATTCTACAACAAAGTTGAGTCAATTTGAAGAGACTTTTATATAATGGTCACTTTTCCTTCTTGAATATCCTTCGTAATATCATCAGTACAAGCTGGGACAGAAATCTTACAGGTATGCAAGCTGTCTTCAGTGGGCCTTACACCCTCAGCTGAGCCAACAGAACTTGTGATACACTTTCTTCACTGAGAAGCACTTGTTTCATGTTTTCCAAAAACATCAGCTTGTAAAATTAGCATCGTGGAAATTGTTGCATCTGTTCAGCTGTCAAATCACAGTTTTAAAAATGAAAAAATATTTCTATGTTTCGAAGTTTTAGAATGAATAGTTCTATGAGCTATTTAATGAAATATGGGGGTTTTAAAACTGACTTTTGCTTAGAGAAACTGCTGCTTGTTCACTTGTTTAAACAACCAGTTAAACATGTTTACTGTCAATGCTATTTTCACAAACTTCGTGGAAATAAAATGTCTTACTGACCTTCTCTGTCTCTTAGGTTTGACTCGGATACAACAGAGCTCCATAGCTGGATGACCCGCTCAGAAGCAGTGCTTCAGAGTCCTGAGTTTGCGATATATCGAAAGGAAGGCAATCTCTCAGATCTCAGAGAAAGAATCAATGTAGGAGAAAGTACTTGTGTATATGTCTGTTAGTTTGTATTAGCTTGTCAAAGTGCTTTCGAAGTCCAAGTTTAAATGAGTTCAAATGTGGACTGAAGAGCGTTGATTGTCCATATATACAAGAGAAATTTAGAAGTGCTCACTATTTCTGTAAATTTCCGACTTTGGCACAAAAACTGCTACACAGTCTGTCTAAATACAGAGATTTTAATATTTTTTTTTATTCATCTATACTCATATTTAATTATGGTATTCTAGATTTATGGAAGTCTTTGGCAAAGTTGAATCAAAGCCTATATATTACTTAAGTACCCACCACCATTCTAAGCTAACAACATAATTTGATATTGTACATGCATAAATTGAAGAATATTGAAAAGTGTATTCTAAAGAAAATCTGTATCTAATTATTTGACAGTGATGTAAAATATACGTGAAAATCACTAGTCTCTACATGCTTTTTATGTTTATTTAATTAATTCTTTTTACTCTGTTGTAGTACCATGCCTAAACCAAAAATCAGTTCTTTTCTACTTTTGGCAAAATGAATGATTCTGCATGGCTTAAGGAGTAGCCATGTTTGTGTATGCGCTTGCACATACTATGAATCTAGCCCTTGAAAACTAAACTATTACAAATTTTCTTCCATATTTAAGTTTTGTAGATGGGTGCAAAGATTGCTGTCTTCTCCCAGTACAAGAAAGGGGAATTATATTTATAATTAGCTCTTAATAGTATATCATGAAACTTAATTAAAATGTATGCTTATACACAGTCCTAGAACACAAACAGATGGAACAAAGTCACTGTATTGTTAGGTTTCCTGCTTTTTCTCTCACTGTCAGCTTGTCTGTCATAAATCAGATATGATAAGATTGAGGAACACTGGGTTTCATGATTGTAAATATCCATTTTAAAATTTCATGTTAAATCATATATTTCTTGCAATAATTCTAATGCAATTGTTAATGTTGTTATAATGTTACTGCTAGTAAATACCCATTAGAATGTAATTTCCTGAATTTAGTTTATGTTATGTGAATTATACATAAATACATACTTATATAGATTTATAAATTATATATTTATATATGCATATATATAAAAATATGCAAAATGGATCAAATATGCAGAGATTTGGTGAGTTCAAATGCTGCTATACTGGGGTAATGGGATCTATGTAATACGTGAATAGATTTACAATTAATTTTCTGAGTGCCTCAAACTTCATTGTAGGTAAAATTAAAAAAGAAACAAAGAGGAAGAATAATAATAAAAAGAAATGCTGCTGTATCCCCTTCATATATTTCCATTTCAAGGAATATAACAATTTCAAGGATGGCAAATTAGCTTCTCTTGACCTATATGTTACACTGGGTACCTGCACTGTCCTAACCAATGTGATGTACCCGCTTACATTGTCTAAGTTTCTAAGACTTAATGAAGGCACTAAAGGACCCAGGAGCTATGGTTCACCTCCCTCCTCCTTTCTTTTCCTTGCTTCCAAGGAGGTGGTGATCACTATGAGTAAAGGGATTGAAGTAGGTGAACCATACCCCCTCCTCTGGTCCCAGCAGCTCTTGCCTTGCTTTTGTTGGTGCTGAGGAAGAACATTGGGGCTGGGAGGCCACTACCCACCACGTTTGTTCAGATCTCATTTAGGTTGGTGGAAACATACATCATACAGGAGGAAGAGGGAAGGAGGGATAAAGAAGTGTGGAATTTGGCCAGTGCATGGGCATTGTAAGTTTGAATGCAAGACACTACAGATAGGAAGAGATATTTCAGATGTTTGTTTGACCTTCTTGGAAATTGAATAACTGGACGGTTAAGGAACCAATTCCCAGCTTCTTTCCTGAAAAATAGTGCAGAAAAAGGATCTGCTTTGTATCAAGAGAGGTCTGGGACCTCTAAACCAGTAACTCTAAATAGAACTAAGACAATTTACCATTGTATCCTTCATTAACATTGTAAATGTTTTTAAAGACCAACGCTGGTTTTGATTTCATGTAGTATCTTTGCATTTAAAATGAACATTTTATTGAGAAAAGGAAGGTACATATAGAAGCTTTTAGATCTTTTAAGAGAGAAAACATTCTGATTGCATGTATTAATTTGATAGGGAGGTCTCTGGAAGGTGACTGTCAACAAGTACTAGATGAATTCTCTGTTGAGCATTTTTCAGTCAATTGAAGTCTTTTTAAAAAAATTAAAAAACAAAAAAAAACCAAAAATAACCAACAGCTTTTTAAAATGTCAGGCTTTAAAGCTTGTCCTGACCTGACTTTTCCTGATCTGGTCTCTGTCCATAAAACTAGTAGCCAGGAAGCACTGTCCAGTTCATTGATTTGAGCAGTTTCTTTGTTGCTTGTTAACGCTTTTTGTTTCCAGTTCCCTCAAATTTAGTCTCAGATCAATGCAAGGTAAAATTGTGTGGCGTTTAATATATTGCAATCTCTATAAAACTTGTAGGTGTATAAGAAAGAGGAAATGCCAAAAAGGAAAACATATGTTAGTGATAATTAAAAAAGATTGTATTCTACTGACATATTGTAGTGGTGTAGTCATACCCCAGTGTAGTACTTATATATGTGGGCATGTGACCATGTACACATGCATACAGAAGTCCCATCTTGCCTTTACTGGCTGTCGTTTAGATTTCCCCCTAGATGACTGCATATATATGTGTGTGTATCTGTATATACACACACGTGCACATACATATATACATATCTATTGATGGAAGCACAGAATACCTGTGCTTGTCAGACTTCCCTGTTTATTGCCCAGTACAATAGGCACTGAGTCTTACAGTGTTTTCCTAGTACCTTTCTTTTCTGCTGTTCTTTTGAGAACAGGTTACTAGTTCAATTACCTTTTTTTTTTTTTTTTTTTTTTTTTTTTTTNGTGACAGCTTGCTCCTACTCTTTATTTTTCTTGGATGAGAGGTCACTTCCATATGATATAGTAAAAATGCATCTGTTGCATGATGGAGGGACACAGACTTCAGAAATAACAGCCTCAAGGCGAGGTCTTTTGTCATCATTGATGATTTATCAGGTTCAAAAGCCTTCTCCTCTCCCAGCTCAGAGGAGACAGAGCCAAGAGCAGGCTCTATGAAATGCACTGACTATGTGTGCTAAGCCAACTGCTCTTCAGAAACTGGCAGGAAATTAGACTTTGGCAGATGTATTACATAGAGTGAATATATTAGACATGCACAAAAAGTCCATTCCTATGTCTGGGGAGAAGCAACAATATTTATAGCCCTTCCCTGCTACAAAAGAAAGATTTTTGCCTTACCTGGCCAGAGAGACTGGGTGCCATAACTATAGAAGTTTCATTGTGGAACAGCCGTGCTATGCCTAAATACTGAAGACATCCAAACACTAATGCTGTAAACATCATTACACCAAACCACACTGCTGTTGTTTTCCAGTTGTTATGTATATTTTACTAAAAAGAGACTTAAGAGTGACTCAGGTCTTTTTTTTTTTGTTTTTTTTTTTTTTTCTTTCTTAATGAAATAATGAGCTTTTGATATTGCAATTTCAAGTATATGAAGATTCAGGTGCAAAAAATTAAAATTTCCCTGATAGAAAATCCTGCTTAAGAACAAGCTAGATATGAGACTATACATCAATAAATTGGCGAGAAAACTCACTGAAAGGAGTTTTGGTTAGAACGCACCTAGCAATTCAGAATCAAAGTCAAACTTCTAAGGAACAGATGTAAGGGAAATGTCAGATATCCTAGACAATTAGATTTGTTTTCTTTCCATTCTCAAAAGCCCTATTCTTTTTTGTTTGTTTTGTTTTAGTGACCTTTCTCAGACATGCTTTGTTGGGCCTGGGTATGCGAAAGCTGAATCACTGTCAGAGCCGGTGATGATAATGTTGGCATCTCCTGCCCTTGGGGGTAATTGATCAGAGTCACGGGAGGTCAAGGAGTACTGCTACTGTGCCTCCTTTCACAGAGCTCTCTGAATAGGATGTTGATTTGATATGAATAACATCCAAATTCCTCGGACCGTTAGTAGTTTCTAGGTTATGAAGTCATTAACTGCCAACTAAAATTTCAGGGTCAAATAAGACGTTCAACAATGTGAAAAAAGCCTCTTCACCTTCTGCTGGCATTTAGCTAAAGATGAATTTTTAACATTATTCAATCGGTTAAAACTAGGCTACTATACATTTGCATTGCTAGTTATAAAGCAGTCCAGAAGAGAATTAATCCCCAATGAAGTGAAAGCCTATAATGGTAACTTTTTTTCTCATATTGACGTGTTGGTTTTTGGTTTTTTTTTTCTGAAAAATAATTTCTAGAAAGCAATACGAGTAGAAAAGGGGAAGTTACGTATTCAGAAATATTTTCGAGACTAGAGTCTTATCCCTTTTAGTAAAGACCAAAATGAACTGAACAGAGCCAAAGAGATAAAAAGAGGTGTTACAGGATCCCTGCTGCATTCATTTCTAAATGCTTTATATGTGCTTATGGATATCCTCTTCTGAGTGGCTTAAAAATCTAAGACACGATTTGCAGGTTTGGCAAACAATGGCAATGTGTAGAGTATTTGAAGGACAGTGTGATTAGCACTGTGAAGTAACTAGGGTGAAATTTCCTCCTTTCTCCCCAGATCAGGTAATTTTTCTTTGTATGAGGACCAAGAGGACAGTCTTTTCTCCTCTGGCTAGCACTGTGACATCTAGACATGTATGTCTTCCTGTAACCAGTGTTAGACCTTCATCTTTGTAATATATCCTAATTGAACAAAAACTGAATGGAGAAAAGTAATTGACAGAAAATTTGATATGTACCAAATTTTCAGGTTTATTTTAAGGACTTTGGATATAGTGCATATATTTTCTATCAAGAACTGGAAACTTTAATCTTTGGAGAGAGGTTGATGTTTATCCAGATCTTTCAGTTCAGTGCTACAGACTTCAATGTCATATCATTTTTGTATTTCAAAAAGCTAATTTTTAGTATATTTCGGGGGGGGGGCGGATAATTCATTTGTGCTCACTGCAGTTGCTCTCATGATAATTACACATCTGGCATTACAGACGGAGTAAAATTATTTTTGGTATATTTTAGTGTTTTTATGATTCCTTTGAGTTCTCTGTAGCTAGTCTCATGCTAATTGTACCTGGCATATAGAAAGAGTAGTATTAATCAAGATTCTGTAAGAAATTCTAGAACTCTGCATGTAATTAATAGACTTTTTTAAAAAAATTGGAAAATAATTAAATTGTGCAGTAGAATGGCAGAAGATTTTATTAACTTACAGAAACTATAAATAATTCATGCAGTCATCCTTAACTCATTGGGATTAAAATTCATAGTCTTGCACTGATGATTTAGGTGTATATTAAAGATATGTTTATAAAATTCAAAATGTATCTATCCTTAATTCTTCTCTAAATATCCTGTCTTTATATATTTTATTTATGCAAAATTGTATTATTATAAGTGTTTGATAGAAACTTTAGCATATTGTTACAAAGGCTGCTTTTTGATAATTTCTATATACAGCAATGAATGGCAGTTTTAAGTAGGCTGTGGAAATGCATGAATTTAACTGAAAATCTCTCTTTCTGAGTTCCAAATGTCTCCTCACCTAAGAAAGTCTTCCAGGGAGCTGCTGCTTGTTAAACTGAAGATGTATTAAGCATTACACTTTAAAAGTTATTTTAAGAGAGTTTATTCAAAGGTGTTTATATTACTTCCCCCTAAGCATAGCAATCTATTTGAAAAAAAAATCATTTTCAAGTGTGTGTAAGAATATTCTACTAAATGCATTCTCAGGCACTAAGAAACCTACTTGAGGTTTCTTTCCAATTTTAAGAAGCCTTTTCACCTGAAGAGTCGAGTCACACAGAATACATCTTTGCAGTGGAAATAAAAAAGGTGATCAGGAAACCTAAGGGGTCTGCCAGACTGAGAAGCTGTAGCCAGGGTTGTGTGTTGTCTTCCCATACAAGTTGTGCAGGCGTTGCATGGGCATATCTTTTTATATGTGTGTATCTGGTATGCTAAAGGGAGGAACTGTAATTTTATGGGAGACACTGTTCATCAGGATCTCTGGGAGGTATATAGTCTGTTTTATTTTTGGTATCAAAAATGGTTATAGCTCTATGCTGCTTCTTTGGTCTTCTGATTTAGAGCTTCTAAATTAGTGTAAAATCAATGGAATGACTTCCTGATGTTAATTATGAGACAACATTGAGGGGCTGTCAGATCTAAAATTATTTTACTTTTCGTCTGTATTGCTACCAACCCGAAATGAAATCAGAAACTTAAATTCCTACTATATCCTGAAACTTTTGAATTTAGCCTTTACCAGCCATTACCAGCTAGTCTGAGTGCCGATGAGAAATTTTTGAGCACAGAAAGATGAACTGAGAGTATTAAACACAATACATAACTAGAAGCTATATCTACTTTAATATGCATTTTACAGTGGATTTTTGCCATCAAAAGAGTAAAGTAAGCAATCAAAGGGTACATGGATTCAATACTCTGCTGTGTTATGAAACCCTGTGATTTGGTTAGTGTGCTCAATTCTTGCTTTTACCAATAGGAGCTGCATGAGAAATGAGCAAATCTATTCCTCCACAAGGAATTTCTGTTGAACATATATTTTTATTCTGAAATATTTGGCTTTGACTAGTTCTTAATTTGTATGTCTATTATTTCTCTGTAAAACAACGACATATATAATTTGTCAATTCTGTTGTATTTTGATTCTCAGTCTACATGTTTGACTTTATGACTGACTCCCTGATAGTGCCTAGTACTTGCTCCTTTCATTGCAAATTGGGAAACCAGCAGGGCAGTATGACAGGTTAAATGGTCTCAAGAAATCAGAAGACATCCCTGAGATTAATTACTTTCTTCTTCAAAATCCCTCTGTTGAAATACTCACCTTTCCTGTCATGCTGCAGGCCATCCAGCGAGAAAAGCCTGAGAAGTACAGAAAACTGCAAGATGCCAGCAGATCAGCTGAGGCCCTGGTGGAACAGATGGTGAATGGTAATTACATGGGAGTTGATTTAGATAATCTTCTTAGGGATTTGATAAATGCACAGGTTCATATTTATCACGAGAATTATATTAGCAAATACTGTCTAAATGGAACAGTAAAGTAATATTACCTTATATTTCTTTTATTATTTCTGAATGTTAAATCTGTTAATTAGAGAAGAGAAAAAAAATTTACCACTTTAGTACGATGAAAAGAAATGTGTGTAAAACGTGCTCACGGTAATGAACTGTATATTAACAATCTGTTCTGACTTAAGTTGTAATCTTATTTTCTGAGTATGCTAAGCTTTTGAAGGTACATTAACCAATCTGAGTTAGAAAGCTCTGAAGGCATTACTCTGAACAGTTTGGAAAAAAGTGCTTTCTGAGGTACAATATACAATGTATGTTTTGTAATATACATTTTGCTGTAAAAGTTCTGTATCACAGAAAATGTAAGATTTTATTGGGTTTTGGAAGAGATTTCTGGCATTCAGTTTTTCAAAAATAATAAATGTCAAAGATTATATAAGTCTTAAAAAAGAAAATTAGTTGTAAGTTTTTTACTGTTACTGATTAAAAAAAAAATGTTATGTCATTCTGTTGAACTCTTAGATTTTTTTAAGGGTAAAAAAAAAAAAGAAAGGTAGTGGGAAGTAAAATTGTAAGTTCTGCTATTGTCCTTGATATTAAAGAATGTCTAACTTTGCAATAAAATATTAAACACAGTCCAACACTTCTTATGCTGGTATGATAACCAGAAATATAGATGTTGAATGCACTGAGCTTCAAAACATATATTTTATATTAAATTGTTATAATGAAGAACCAATAATTTAATTACTAAAAATGAAGTATTTTGAGTTTGAGGTACTAACTGGCTAAGCTAAACAAACATGATGGAATTCCAATATTATCTTGCTTAAGTATGAATGTGTAATATTTTAAAAGTGACCATATTTAATGTGTGGGGCCTATTTAATTATCATTACTGTAACGACTGTTGCAAGGGTTCCCTTCCTTGGCTCAGTGGATAGCTGAAAGGAGTCTGGTAGCATTTGCATGCTCTGAAAGCATTTGGGCAGTTTTCCATGGCTGATCTTGTAAAAAATTTTGCCAATTTTTTTGGATGTGTTTTCTACCTGGGAGAACCGGTTGTACAGGTCTTTTGTGGCAGTATTTTAAATTCTGTGCTGCCACATCAAGGTTGTTATTTTGGGTGGGACCTGTCTAGGACACATTTAGCAGTGCCCCACTCTTCCTTTCTCCAAATGCAGACTTACACCTCAAGAATTCTAGCTTCAATGTATAGTGCTTCCTGATGACTAATTTTGGTTTTAGTTGCAGAACTCAGTAGCATATTTTATATTATTTTTCTGGTACTATACTACTTAACATGTTCAGTAGCAAGTAGATTATCATTCTATGTTAAATATTCTCTTGTGGTTTTAACTCAAGGTTCTCTTTTTCTCCTTCAATCTATGCATCCTTGCTTAATCACTGATTATAGATGTTGTGATCACAACTGTGGCTAGATGTGCATATGAATATTTCCAGTATCTCCCAAATCACAACATTTTTAGGAAGCACATCTTCCAGTTGGCCTGCAAACAGAGGGTAGACTAGCTAAGCCAGTGCAACTTTATGCATTTCCTATCAACTGCTTTGAGCTCAGCTTCATGCCATATATCATGGTAGCCTTGGTAGCAAGAATATCCTAGCAAGGACGACAGGTTAGTAACTTGTGAGAATGAAGGTCCATTTTTGTCATGGTTTTAGGGAAGAGACAATTCTTTTGAAAAGAGAAACAGTTTCTCTGGACTTGAAGCCTAAAATGTTTATGGGACTTTCAGCTACTCCACTGCTGCAAAGGCAATTTACAGAATAGTGTATGAAATGGTTAAATAATTCAGTAAGCACCACCAGGTGAGAGCAGTAGAGAGTAGAATTAAATAATTAACATTAGTTGAGGACAGCTGTAAGATACTTTCAACAGAAAAATTGCAAATAGAATATCTTACTAGGTGTTCAAAATTACACTTTGAGTGTTGAGGAAGTTAACTGCCATGTTCAGCCATTGTACTCTTAAATACAAAAGATTTTCTCTTTGTCTCTTCTTACAAATCATTATCATCTAATCAATTGCAGTTAATAGGATTGTATCTAAATTGCTATTGAACTAAAGTTTTGTAAAAAAAAAAAAAAAAGTAACTCAACTTTGACCCTACATCTCAGACTGTAATAAACTTATGCAGCTTTCTATTTTCCACAGTAATTCAGCTAAGTTTCTTTAGCCTTTGTGTGGCTTGTGGAAATTAATTTGGGGCATACGGTCTTCATCTCTGTTTTCTTAATCTTTTTTTATTGTTTCTGGATTCACTAAAAACAAGAGGTAAGAATACAGCATGTGAAAGTTTTGCTGAATCTCCAAAATCAGGTTCAAGAGAGCAAACTGGCTATGCCTACTTACCTTCCTCTTCTAATGCTGGAACTCTTTTCCATAACATGGGAAAGAATTGGAATTAATGTTCCTTTGTGGATGGGGGGCAGAGGGGGGAACATGTGCTGTTATAGTGAATGAAAATCCTTTTTAACTACCACAATTTACAAATCCCAAATGATGATTCTCCCATCTATATTCTGTGCGGTACTTTCTTTAGGGAGACCAATCAGTGATACAGTTTACGATTCTCATGTGTTTGCAGTGTGGTCTGTAATTAAAAGACTACACAAGACAAACAGATTTACGGAATAGATCAGTTGTGAAGTCAAGTGATGACGATTTTAACTGCATTGTTACTTTTTACTTATTGTGTATCAATTACATCTGGATTAATATTGATTAGACTCTTAAGATTCCAATTATACTGTCACTAAACTCTTGGCTTCCTCTTTGCTCTTAAATAAGATTCTGAATGTAACAGATGAAGAGCATAAAAAGATTAAGACCTCTAGTGAATTTTAAGAGAGTTCAGTGGTGGTAAATTTAATTGCTGTATCATTTATCTTTATTTTCTTTTGTTTATTTTTACTGTGATAGGAGGAGGAATGAGTAAAGAATAGGATTAAAATTCTGGGGATGATTGGATTGGTTTATTTATGGTTTCTTTTATTTATTCCGTAACACAGAGAAAAATATTCTGAGGAACTGTATTGGTTCCATAGCACAAAGGAAAACATTCTGAGAAGGTGTATTTATACAGGACACTATTCTTGCCTTACATAAATGCTTTCAACCATTCTCAACAAGAGTATTTTGCACTAGAAAGAACTGTCACCTCACACAGTATAGCTATTCTCCTGTTTGTAAGCAGTGTGTCTGGCTATTGCCATTTGAAGGACTATTCCCATCACAGGGGAAACCATTGATGATTTTGGTGGATGATTCTTTACCCAACCACCCATCTTCTACATGGGCTCTTCCTCTTTCCTCCTTACTCTTCCTCTCCCTGCCCATGCTTTTAAAGAAGTCTGATGATTATAATCAAGGAAAACTTACACCTTCTGTTTACCAGTGTTTCCAGGAAAAAAAATCTATTTTGCTTTTCTTTTCTAAACTAGAATAGTTTAGATAAATAAAATAGAATAACAAATCTGTTGATGCATGTGTGAAGCAGTTTAGCAGTTTGAATGAACATTCGACTATTATAGTAGTTTAGCCTAAAATAAATAGGGCATCAAAATTAATACTCAGAATTTTGATAGGCAGCATTAAAGTGAATACAAATGCATATGTTCTTATAAATCACATAATTGTTAAGTGCCACTGTTCTGCAGAAGAAATACATTATCTTGTGAGTTATCTCACATATGCTTATCAGTCAAAAGCTATAAAAACAGATAGTATTACATTATTGTATCACAGAACCATAGTAAAGTGATAAATGAACTCAATAAGATATACTTCATGTTAAGTGGCAATTCCAAAGTACTTGCATGTAAGGTGCTGCACAATTAAAAATATTCAGACACGATTTGTTATGCACAGTACACAAGGAAATAAAATTAATGGATGCACTTCAGATAATGATCTGTTTCCTCTGGGTACAATATATTTATTCACTGATTATATCAGTAGCTTTTAGTATGTGAAACATGAAAAGATTATGATTATTATTATTATTCCTAAAATAATATTGTTTTACCAGAGAATGGGTTTTATAATGTTTCTTCACCTGCTTGTCAAGTTTTTTGTATGTCTTGCTGCCATGAATGAAGCAGAGTAAGGGGGAAAAATAGTGGTTGCTAAAGATAATGAAGAAATCAGTACTCATAGTGGAAGTAAGTTTCAAATTCTTTATTTCTACCAATTTAATGAGCAAATAAACCCATTCAAATTATGGCCTGATTGCATCAACTACTCAAGTAGTTATTCATTTGTCATTTTCAATGTGATGGAGAACTAACTTTCTACAAAATAAGAAAAAATTTAATTAATTTGCCCAAATGATTTCAAATGCAAGCAATGGCCTTTTTTCTTGCAGCCTTCTGGAAGTGGCATACCAACATCTGATAGACAAGTTTGAGTTACCTGAACAGACTGTGAATTAAGAAAGTTTTAAAAATGCATCCTACGGAGACTTTCAGATGGGTCTTACTTTCAGTAGAATATTGTGTTGCCTGGTGTACATGCACCTCTCCAGTCTTTTATCAAATACGGCTCTCACACTCCAGTCTTGTACTGTCCACTTCAGTTACACAAAGAGCAAAAGCATTTATTTGTTTACCTATGCACTTGTGGGATCACATTTAGGCTCAGAGTTTAGATAATAAAGAAAATTGAATAATATTGGGTATTTTCACATATTTGAATGGTATGTTAAATGGGACATATGAGTGAAAAGAAGAAAAGAGGATCTGACAAATCTAGATTTTCATGTGAAATGCAGTACTCTCTAAGTCTTTGAAGAAAATATTACAGTGAAAAATATTATTACGTAAGGAGAATCCGTGACTGGACTTCCCCTGGTAATCATAATCTTGCCTAAGGGTACTTTGGAGACTGTGGCAGCCTGTGAAAAGACTGTGAAAAGTGTGGAAAGGAAGAATAAATAACAGTAATCTTTTTATATTTACTCTGCCAAACACATAGGAAGTGTCTTCCAGGTTCAGAGAACACAGCAGCAAAGGTACCTGCTGTCTGTTATGAGTATAAAGCATTTTTTATAACCATAGTCACAACAGAACAAAAGCAATTCTTGAAATATAGCTTAGTTAAAGGCTCTCCTTCTATATTTGTTGTTCTTGCTGTTGGTAAGATTCAGTATCTTGTGCCTGGTCATCTTTGTTTTTTTTCCAGACATGCTATGCCATTCAGGTTTATGCTGCCTCTTCATATATTGCTATTTGTTCCTGAGACATTGCACTTTAAGGAAATGTAGTTATGCTTACTGCATCTCCAGATGCAAACACACACACACGCATACCCACACAAAAAGACAGATCACTCTTGGATTTTACTGAGATGTATCAAAATACTAGTTACATCTTTATGCTTTAAAGTTCATTTTCTACCCTTACACAGCCTTTAAACTCTGCCATCCATTTTCTGTAGCATAATTTGCATGTATAGCTGCTCCAGACCCCACAGTTGCCGTTGCAACCCAGTAGTACTGGGCTTCATATCTTTCTGTTTTCACTGTAGTTTTTGAAATCCTGTACAATTTGTTTGGTGAGGGCAGCATCCTATAAACAGAGCATGTCCAGGGAACTGCTATCAGGTACTGCACAGTCTGTTTCCAAGTGAGTCTGAATGGAGTAGTCCTGAGCTGAATCCAGAATAAGGTTTGCTGGTGCTCCACAACAGACACGATCCCAGGTTATCATTAAGTGCAGTTCATCATATAGGATGCATTATTGTAATTCCTTAGAAAATTTTGTTCTAGTAAATTTCCAGTACTTTTTTAAAAGACATTTAGCTGTAATTAAGACACCATTCCCTATATCTCTACCTTCAAAAATTGCACAAGAACTTTGCTATTTATTGTCCCAGATATAGAATTTTTTTCTACAAATTGGGGGGACAGATTGCAAACAAGATAAACTATACTCAAAGTGTATCAAACGTCATGGAGGTATAGCACTGAAGACTTCTGTCTCATTTGCTTTTACTCTTGCATTTAAGAAATAGAAGCCACCCTAAATTTCATTCTTTTGATTAAAACAGAGCTTCTGTTTTACTGATTAACTAGTGTATGGCTAAGTGATGATGTTATTAAAAATTTTCTTAAGCAGATAGCATTACTCAATGGATTGCTAAGTTATTAAATTTGAAACCAGTATTGGTCCTATTGATACGTGTACCATTGTATGTCATGCCAGTACAAAACCTTAGGGATTAAAATAAAACTTCCTCTGAAAAATAAATGAGATGCTTAAGTTAATATTACTTGGAACTCAATCTTAGTTCAAGTTTCAGAATGAATTAAATTTATGTTATTGTAAGACACCCTTGCTTATCTTTGATATGTATTGCCTTACTTTTTTCATGGAATGTATAGACCTCTTATACCTTTAAATACTTCTAAATAATAGCCTTATCTCTAATAAATAAAGTCAGTTTTATGAACTTTCATTTAAGCATTATTATTGAACAATAGAAAGAAATAGGCAAACTATATCAGAGAAACCAAACCCTGTCTGAAAATAATTATAGATAAGTGTCACTTATGGTTTCTCGACTCTCAGTCTTTGCTTACTGTCTACTGATGGTTGCTGTTGGACACATGGCACTGGCCTAGATGGAGGTTTGATCTGATCCTACGTTTATTCCTCAGTGCTTATGATATTTCTAAAATAGCATGTAATGAAAAACTTACAGGTTGGATTATCAGAAACATCAAAAGAACTGCAGAATATAGTTCCCATTCATTTAAATTAGTCTTTTTTTTTTTTTTTTTTTTAAATACAAGTCTTAAACATTAAAATCTAATTACAGTCTAGACATAGTTTTAAAAATCCAGCTGTCAGGTATTTTCTTATTTCTTACAGCAGTTTTAATTAGCTTTATGTATTGTATCCCTACTTTCTGCTTTATTCCCATTCTTGTACTTTAATGCATTTTATAATTCATTCCCATAGCAACAAAAGTACCCTGGCAGCAACTTAAAATATTTTTTAAATGCCTTCACCACTAATGTGTAACATCTGCATGTTCAGGACTGTTATTTGATGATAAATCATTAACTGGATTTATGAGCTCTTGGATAAAGACATTGAATTGTTAAATTATTTTACTGTGATTTTTTTTTTCTTTTCTTTGTGAGTTACTTATCTTTTAAGTGTTGAACTTCTCTTGTTTTCTTTCTAGAGGGTCTGAATGCTGACAATATTAGACAAGCCTCAGAGCAGCTGAAGAGCCGCTGGATTGAGTTCTGTCAGTTGCTGAGTGAAAGACTGGCATGGCTGGAGTACCAAAATAACATCATTGACTTCTACTCCCAGCTGCAGCAACTGGAGCAGACAGCAATTACTGCAGAAAACTGGCTGAAAGCACAACCCACACCAGCAACAGATCCTGCTGCAGTAAAAGCTCAGTTGGAAAAATGCAAGGTTAGAGATTCTTCTCAAGCTTTTTATGATACCATACTTCACAGGGGTTCCAACAACGGGGCATATTGTGACCTACGCTATTTTCAGTTTAAAAGTGGAAAAATAACTCCTTATCTTTCCAAGGTGATTATTGAAAATATTTATTCAAGGAAAGGAAAGATTGGTAAAGAAATAAAGACACAATAGAACCTAGCATATGGATATTTAAGACTCTGCCCCGACTATGTTATTAAAATACTTAGAGACCTAAAGCTAGGGAACTGTGCCCCTAAACTTTTTTTTTTTTTCCTTTTTATTTCCTGTAAGAATCCATGCCTTTGACTCCTCATTAAGAAATTGTTGCTCATCATCTGTGTCACAAAGTTCTGGGCCAGAAAACTGTCTTCATGGTCAAGTCCAAAATTCTGCTATTACAGACCACTTTACTTATTACATACCCTGCATTTTGATGCAATATACATTGCGAACGGAGAAATATTCTTCTGTCATCATATGACAAAATTGCAATAATTGCACCAAAATGATCACACCAATTCACTTATTCTCCCTAAATGTTTTCATTTGTGTGCTGCACCATCATAGAATTTTTTTTCTCTTTCTTACTGTGGCTAAGCTTGTGGGTAGAGATCACTCACGAGCTAATATTGTTTGACAGGAATCTGTTGATAAGTAATAATGAGTTATAACTTGTATGACATACACGTAGAAGTTTGACTTTATGAAATCTTTGGCTCCAGAAACTCTCAAACTGAAAACAATTTTTGAAATCCAAATTTAGATCTATCTTATTACTTCTATTTTCAGACATTTCCAATCTGGCATTGTGTTTACAGGGGTTCTCTGGTTCATTGGTAAAAACTTCTCTTACAGTAGCTCTAGTATGAACTGCACATTTGGCTTCCTTTTCTCATTTCTTTTTACTTAGTAGTTGCAAGTGTCACACTGAGTACAAGATCTCCCAAAGGTATAATAGCACGACCCCAACTTGTAATGTGTTAGTGTAGGGCTGCTAGAAATTGCTGTGCATCTTCACCTCTTCTTTTCTACTTCATGCTGTTTAGCCAGTATATAATCTAACAGAGATGAGTCCAGGATTATGGGACACGTGGAGTTTATATCTTTCCAGCTTCACATGAAGAGGATGCTCCTTGGGCATGGATTTAATGTACAATCTATGTCATTTTCTTTGAGCATTACACTGCTAGCATGATAATGTTGTGTGAAAGTGGCTTTAAACAATGGTAAGAGTATTGGGAGCAGAGGTATTGATTTGTGAGAAATGATGAAAAATGTTGAGTTTGTTTTTATTGTAAGTGATGTAGTTGGAAGCAGAACAGTTGTGTAATGTGCATTGAAACAGGGGTGATTTTTTGGCACTAGTGATTTCATTTGTTGGACAACTTTATCTTGATTTTTTTTTTTCCTTTTTTATTCGCAAATGCAGGATGAAATAATTCGCATGTCAACCCTTCAGCCTCAAATTGAACGACTAAAGGCTCAAATTCAAGTACTTAAAGAGAAAGAACAAGGGCCACTGTTTCTGGATGCTGATCTTGCTGCTTTTACCAGCCATTTCAAACAAATTCTTGCTGACATGCAGACTAGAGAAAAGCAGCTACAGACCAGTAAGTGTTCATGACAAGAAGTCAATTTGTCTGACTAGCATGCAAAGACTAGGTGTCTATATTTTGCTTTCCTACTTTTGTATTTGCTGTTGTCATGTTAAACTGGTAGCACAAAAGTAGAAATTGAGTCTTTCTGAAATTATCAGCGTGTTACATATTTTATTGTAATAGGAAAACAGGGGAAGGTACACTATTAAGAAGCAAAGGTTATACTCAGTGTCATTCTACCAGTGGATCTCCTCTTGTTAATGTGTTTATGGACAGATTCAGTGATACTTTTTTGCAACATAAAGCTCTCTTTGTTTAGACAGGGCTGTATACCTTTGTCAGTAGAGAGGAGAGAGATTTTAATTGCAGGAGTGAATCTCCTCTAGATTTTCATAGGATAGAAATTTAACTCCATAAATCTCATCAAAGAGAACAGCTTCTTCAGGGTATCTAGTTTTTCATCATGTGGTGAACTGTTCCTTTTTTTGCAGCACAGAATATGTGGCTGTTAGTTATAATGTAATTTACAATATTTGTAATAAAATGCATTTTTCAGAAGGGGGAAAACGCTATACCAGAATAGAAAGCTGACTTTATTCCTTGATAAAGGTATATAGCATGTCCCTGACTGCCATGTGCTTTCTGTATTTGATTATGAAATTAGAAATGAAGTAGCAGCTAAAAATACAAATTTAATTTTTCTCAACAGCAAAGAGATTATTTGACCCTTAAACCAATGTTATCTGTGAGTGACTGCACTGTTTTGAAATTAGACATAGTGCTAGCTCCTTCTAGTGGATCTTTATATTATTTCTCCTAAATTCTTTCATGGAAAAGTTTGGCATGATTCCATCTTTAAAGACAAAATTTTTTTTTCAACAGCACTGTGTTTATTGTGGTGCTGTGGTTAATTCACACATGCAAACACAAAAACTGAGGAGGTGATGATACATAGGAGAACTCAAGAATAAAATGTAGGTGTGCCACAGCATGTGATGAAAGAATGAGATATAGAAATTTAGTATCAAGAAGTATGAAGTTTATTCGTGACTCTAAAGTCAGGTCATACAATGGATAAGATTTTAAAACTTATGTGCTGAAATACACCAATTTATGTGCTGAAATAAGTTACCTCTCTTCCAACAGGAAAATATGATAAATGATAAATGCCTGCTTCTTTATGATTGGAACTATATCCAGGTTTGTGTAATTGCTGGGCTTTACCGCACTGAATTTTACTATAGTGAGACCTTGTCAACTAACCAGTTGGTTAGTCCTGTAAGATGAGTAGTGTTCGTTGCCTGAAGAGTAAGTCCAGCAAGCAGGGGCTTTGGTCAAGTTCTTCCTGGCTGTAGTTGTTCATTCCCACTCCCATGCTGCAGTGTTCTCCTCCAGTGTCCTGGCCAGCCACAGAAGCAGCTGTCCTGAGATGGCAGCCTTGAAAAGGTTGGGGAGTCTCCTAAACTGCTAGCAAAGAAAAGGCCCTGAATCAACATTTTATGAAGCCCTGATCTGTTGTAATTATTTTATGTGGCTATTCTGCATCAGAGGCTCTTCATACAAATAGTTCAGTTGGCAAGATACAACTGTTCTCTTCTATACACTACATACCTGTAGTGGCATTTTAGGTGAGATTATGATGTTAATAGTATTTTATCTTCAGAAATATTATGCATAGTTTTGTTCAAAGTACTGACTTCCTTTTTGTAAGTCTGCTGTTGATGTGGACAATCATGCTTGGGATACTCTGCTAGTTCTATCCTGTTTCAGGAAATTCTTATGAATCAAAAAGTGTGGAAAAAACCTCAGAGCTGAAGCACAGAAAATTTGGCTGAGTCTGATTTTCTTCGCCTTTCTTCAATGACTGTTTTTCTGCCGTTGATCAGATGGAGAAAAGGCCATATCCCATGTCTTTATTTTAGCCTTAGTTTCACAGAAAATGTTGACAATTTCCTAGAGCATTTTAGATACTTCCATGTCTTAATTGCAAATACTTTATGCATTTTCTGTAGGTGGAAGAATTTCTTAAAGACTAAATGATGTTTTGAGTGAATGATGATCAGTGGTTGTATTTGCTCCTTTTTTTCTCCCCTGTACTTATAGCCTATGTATGCTATAAAGATTTATCTTTTTTTTTTCTTTTTTTTTTTTTTTTTTTTTTTTTCTTTTGGGTTTTTTTTTTTTTAAAGGAATTTTTGATTCATCATGAGAGGTTTGGGAGTTTTCATAGAATCATCCAGGCCGGAAGGAACCTCCAAAGGTCATCTAGTCCGACCTCCCCGCAGTCACAGGGACACCCCGAATTAGATCAGGTTGCCCAGGACTTCGTTGAGCCTCACCTTGAATATCTCCAGGGAAGGGGCCTCAACCACCTCCCTGGGCAATCAGTTCCAGTGCTCCACCACCCTTAGAGTAAAGAATTTTTTTTCCAATATTCAACTTAATTCTACTCTTCTCCAACTTAAGTCCATTGCCCCTCATCCTATCGCAGTAGGCCTTTGTGGATAGACCCTCCCCAGCCTTCCTGTAGGCTGGTGTTTGTGTGGTTTTGTTTTGTTTTAAATGTTCCATTACTCTATTACCTTTATTGATGAATAAGTCTATTCAGCTATTCTGTTCTCTTTTCCAAGAGAATATTTTCACAGCCAAATTTTTTTCTCAAATTCTAGGAGATTATAGCCTTCAAATATTTTTTGCTTTGGTGAGGTTTTTTGAGGGTGGGTGTGGTTTTGTTTTCAAGTTTTTTAGGTTGGGATCACTTACTGTGCAGCAGAGAGAGACTACTAGATTTCTTTATAAAATATTATTAAAGATTTACTCAGATTTTATCATTTTTTTCCTCCATGATTTGACTAGCATTTCCAGTTTTAAAACCTAATTTAAAGCTAATTTTAAAACTCTTGTGGTTGTTTTTTGCAAAGGTTTTATGAAAGAAATGTTACCTAATAAAATATGAAGAAATAATATGTCATTTTTCATAATTTATAGAATGTCTGTATATCCATATGTAAGTGATCCTTTTGAAGATTATGTATACATCATTCCATTTTTCTCTCTTCCTTAAGCACATCTGCAGTCATTCCTAGAATGCTGGTATATAGAATAAAAAGAGGTCAAAGTGCTTCAAACCATTCATTAATGTACACAAGGGAGTGAAATGGACAATCATGACAATAATTCAAATATGAATAATATGATTTCCCAAGGAAATTTTTAGTTTTATAATTGCCATTGTCAGTGATGAGTTGAACTTTATCTTTACTTGTCTTGAAATTAACTGTTTCTGTATCAAAGATATATCTAGGGAGCAGCCTGGTCAGCTTCCCATTCCCTCTCAGCACAGAGAGAGCTGTCAGTCAGTGTCAGGGGAGTACTCCCTGGCTCAAAGTACTTTCAGTTGACAGCTGATTCATTCCAGCACTCATCTTGCACTGTGACTGGACCAACTCCATTAAGGAGCTTCTGTTTTTCAGTCTTGCTGAGGTGAAGTCTTACCCAGCTTTAGTCTTCAATGAGAAGCATTGGATTTTTAGAAAATAACCAAAAGAAAGGGAAAAAGTAGCTTTTCACCTGCAGGTGAAAAGTCAAGATGGAGATGGCAAAGTCATACTTATTTCCATTTTCCTTTGCTTCATAAATTCATGCACTGTGCTTCCTTTCAAATTCTGATCCCGCCTTTGTAGGATCAGTAATTCCTGAAGAGGCAGCAATCATCTTTGTCACAGTCATTGTAGTTGCTATTATTAATTATTATTATTATTGATGAAAAGATGTCAATCTTCATTGTACTGATGTTTATCCTCTTTGTTTCAGGAAGGTCTTTAGAAAATTTTTACCTTCTGTATCAGATCAAGTTCCTTTAGACTTTTATTTACCCACCCCATGCTTACAGTAATTTTCTATGTACACCACTTTTCTCCCTAAACCACTAATAGGGTATCTTAAAGAGGGTTCCATTACACAGACTTCAAGCATCCCAGTCTTGATATAATTTTATAAGACAAGAAAAAGCAGTAACCAGAACAGTATGATGAGTATTTGGAATTTTAGTCTGTCACGTGTCTGGTTTTGCTTTAACTTTGAACTGCTAACTTATTTTTGTGGTCTAAGAACCTTGATTTTGAGGGATAAAGTTTTCTTCATTTTCTTTTATTGTGCTGAAGATATAGCTCAGACATGCATAAGAAAATATTATTTTATTAAGTAACATACAAGTAATTTCATTTTTGTTTTGCAATCGTTTCCTCTAGTAATTATTTTTTATTTAAATAAAGAGTGAAAGAGAGATAATGTCCTCTACCCTGTAGGCCACTTTATGCTTTTCCTCTGTTGTAAAAAAAAAAAATTTATAAGGTTGGGAAATAAAAACAGCTGAAAAAATCATATATTTTAAAGATATTTACTGTTAAATTAGATCTTGCAGAAGTGGAGAAGGGCTTCCCTTCTGTTTCTTTTAAGAGGTTAATAAATAAGAGAGTTGAAAGTGTTAAAGCACTTGCAGAACATTGATTATGTATTATACAGGATTCCTTATGATTCCACTTTGAGAGTTTTTGGTGAAGGATGTGGGAGTAGTGGATTGCAGCTTTTATGAAGTCATCAATATAAAGACTTTGGTAAATAGCTTCAAGTACTTGTATTACAAAATAAGCAAAACAAAGTTGTGAGAATATCAGCTTGGTTTTAAATGGTGCAGTTACTGCTGAGGAAATTTTTATGGGAAATACATGCTGTTCAATCCAGTTCATTCATTTCAGGGAATAAGTCTTTACTGAAATGATCCCATAGATTATGTTTATTGCCGTTCTCCTTTCACAATGATATGGTGAACAGTGGGATTTTTCCTGACTGTAGGAGATGCAATTGCAGAATATCAGTGTGATTTGATAGTTGTTGAAATAATTGTATTCTCTTTTCTTTTCTGAATTGGGAAAAGATTTTTGACTGGAAAATCTGGTTGCAAAAAAAGGAAGCTGGTAGGAAAAAAACAACAAAAAATACGTATTTGGAAAGCTATTTTCACATGTTTAAATGTTTCTACTTATTAAAAACATGCCCTAGCCAAATATCTATGTGCACATTGTAGTTCCAAATTTAAGCACATTGTCTAAAATAGATATGCAAATATAAATGTATTTGCCTGTCAGTTCTCAAGGGTTACAATATTAGTCACACTAAAATGCATTCCCTACAAGTGTAATAGATTAATGCTGCTGCATTTACTATTATGTGATTGGAACGGTATTCTGATATTTCACATATTTATATATTCTCCCTGTGATATTTCATTACAGTTCTTTCATGGGCCTAGCTCAGCTATAGCCTGGGTTGTGGACATGCTATATCTTTCTGACTAATAATTTGATTTTTCACATAATATAGCGGAGTCTGTGTTAATGCATTGTGTTTAACACGTGGCCTTTAATCCACAAACATTAGTATCACAAAGCAATTTATAGGATTAAAAAAAATAGATCTGGACGTGTGTTTATGTAATGAGCATGGGGAATGTAAAGATTCATACTACCCACAGAGTAAATGTGTTAAATAATTTAGACAACTAAAATTAGGTAATGTGAATCCCACTGTAGGAGCTTGACTGCATTATCACCACTGGCATCACGAGCTACAAAACCAACATAGGCTCTTGAGTGTCATCTGAAAAGATGCTAATATGATTCCTTGTAGATGAAAAGGCTAATACATTGTCTGTCATAAAAAAATACAACCCGCAAACAAGCACACCCCCTCAAAAACCAACCTAACAAACAAGTCCCAAAAACTCTATTGTCAAAAAGCATAGAAAAGTAGTATTCCACTACTAGTAATCTGGAAAAGTTAAATTGGAAAACTATTGCTTCACTGAATTTAAAAGTGCTTTTTAAATTGAATATTTAATGACCAAATTGGAAGACCTCTAGCTTGATTAGATCAACTTCTGTGACCTCACTTGAACTCTTATTTAATCCTTCAAATACTGGGGAATATAATTCATTAAAATTGAACAGAACATTTTAAAATTATTATTATTTCACTGGCAAGCTTTCTGGATAAGAATTTCATGCAGTTTGGTAGAGTTTGCTGTAACAGCAAATCTTGAGGTTTTACCTATTCCAAGGTACTCTTTGCTACTGCTGAAAATACCTAGTATTTAATATAGCTGCTTGAAGTCATACATTAGTCCTAAGACTTGTTTTTCACTTAAAGGAGAAAATTGTTTATCAAAGTCAAACATTGCATCACAATACTGAACTCCGTACTTGCTTCCAAGCATTGCTGTATGAGAATGTAAGCAGCTTGCACTTAAAATCTTTAACTTTGGTGTTTGTCAAAATTGCTTTTTGTGTAGCTATATAATTTTTTAGTAAAATTCTTTCTGAAACACCAGAGACGTACAGAAGATAGAAATAGGTGTAACAGTTTTTTGAGCTTTTATATACTTCATTATTATGTGGCACAAGTTGGAAATGTTTCATTTCCAACCAGCCATGCATTTGTCTGTGAATACCGGAATGGTGAATGAATATAGAAGCAACTGTTGTTGAGGGCAGAGGGAGTTTCTCTGCTAATGAGTTGCTCATGTGTGTGCCAGATGCTGTCTATTTACAGCAGCTGTAATTTTGGCACAATACACACAGTTCAATAAAATTCATCTTTAATGCAGAAGAAAGATTAATTTCCTAAGTTTTTAACAGATGTCTTAAACAGAAATTTTACTTGAACAGAAACATTAAACGCACAAACATGGGCCATAAAAGGGAATGCTACTTCTTACTGCGTTTCTGAAATTAGATTGAAGGTTAAGTACAATGGCTTATCTGTTGATCTGTAAACACATCTATTGTTGTCTCGGCCATAAAAGTTAATGTGTGACCTAGAGCAAGAGACATACAAATGATAAAATGACAGAGATATCACAAACATTAGAATGAGTGTATTCACTCTTCAAAAGTTTTTTGCTTCCACAATTCTTGGACAAATCTGATCCTGACATACTGGGACTGTTGAATTCTGTTGCATAATAACCATTGATTTCAGTAAGGCTCAGTCTTTTAACAAACATCTGTCAGCAAACCAAATGATGAAGCACAAAATTATTTTATTTCTTTCCTTTTTCTTCCCCATTGAATGTAGTTCTTGACAGTTTGCCTCCTGCACATTACAAGGAGACAATGAGCACCATACTTGTGTGGATCCAGCAGTCAGAAACTAAACTCTCCATGCCTCAGGTTGCAGTTGCTGAATATGAAATCATGGAGCAAAGACTCAGGGAGCTCAAGGTGAGTGTCAGGCTGTCAAAATTAATTTCTTAAACAAATAGTCTAGAGGAACAGAATACAGAGTTGTCTTGAGTCTGCTGAGGCCTACACTAAGATCTTGAGTAAATTATACCCATCTGGGTTTTATGTGAAGGGCTTCAAGAGATGGTGGATACTTACATCCATTCCTAAAGTTAAAGGATTGAAAGTGTTCTTTGCCATTAAAACCAGTTTTATAAAACATTGAATGTGTTAAGGAAAAGCTTTGTTTGTCCCCATAATAATATAAAAAATTCCTTTGATAATAGCTCTGGTAGTTAAGTATAGATTTAGCTCATTTTATTTTCCAGTGTTGACGTGGAAATGACTGTGATTTGCAAAATGTAGCACAGGCTTTGTCAGATTTCCTGTTGGATTTAGAAGCAAACGCAAATGTGGAGAATGTTTTACCAGTGGGTACAAGCCTTCCCTGCATTTCAATGATTGATACTGTATTGCTATTGAGTAGCTAATGAGCATGTTGTTTGATGCGAGTAGTAATGAATACAAAAAGTAGAGTATAGAAATGTCATGGTTTGACCCAAGCCAGCAACCAAGCACCAGGCAGCCACTTGCTCGCTTTTCCCTAGCAGGATGGGACAGAGAATAGGAAGAGTGAAAGTGAGAAAACTCATGGGTTGACATAAAAACAGTTTAACAGGTAAAGCAAAAGCTGCACATGTAAGCAAAGCAAAACAGGAATTAATTCACTGCTTCGCATTTGCAGGCAGGTGTTCAGCTATCTCCTGGAAAGCAGGGCTCCGTCACATGTAATGGTTACTTGGGGAGACAGATGCTGTGACTCTGAACATCTCCCTCCTTCTTCTTCCCCAGCTTTATATACTGAACATGTCATATGGTGTGGTATATCCCTTTGGTCAGCCAGGATCAGCTGTCCTAACTTCATCTCCTCCCAAATTTTTCTGCACTCTCAGCCTGCTTGCTGGTAGGGCAGTATGAGGAGCAGAAAAGGCCTTGACTGCCTACCAGCAACCAAAATCATCAGTATGCTAGCAATGCAATTCTCATCCCAAATCCAAACCATAGCATTATGTTAGCTGCTAGCAAGAAAGTAAACTCCAACCCAGCTGAAACCATGACAAGATGAAAAAGTGCAGCAAATTTGTGATAAGAATTGCAGACTTTTTCAGAAGTTATAAAAAATTTTAAATCAGAAACGGTTCTAAATTTATTCTTTTTCTCCATATATAGTCTGATTCTTTTGCAAGTGCAATCATTAGGGCCATAGTAAATTCGTATCTCAAATTAATGAAGTATATGTGGATCACCTCTATTAGCAAGTATAAACACCTCTGGTTATCTTCTCAGTTCAATTAAACAAATCTAATTTCTCATTTGTGTGAAAAAAGCAATTCCAAATTGCTCAGTGGAATATGTCATTGGATGTTTTACTCAAGGTGACCTACTTTCTTAGTTTTCAGTCCTTTCTTCAGCAGTGTAGCCTATGTTTGTGAAACAAAGAGAATTGCCCAACACACTATTCAGGATTCTATTTGCTTTTCATTAATAGGCTCTACAAAGTTCTCTGCAAGAGCAGCAAAAAGGCCTGAACTATCTCAGCACAACTGTGGAAGACATGTCTAGGAAAGCCCCTGCAGAAGTCAGCCAAAGATACCGGACGGAGATTGAGATGATCCTTGGCCGCTGGAAGAAATTATCAGCGCAACTGGTGGAACATTGCCAGAAACTTGAGGAGCTTATGACCAAATTCCAACGATTCCAGGTTAGCCAAACTTTCTCAGCCTCAACTACTATGTGGTAGCTTGTGGCTGTGGAACTAGCACAGAACACATTTATACACCTCAAGCAAGTAACATTAAAGTGAAATATCAAAACAGCACATAAAATGTACTAGAATGTTTGCTTGATTTTATTGGGTCCAAGATTTTACTTTGAATTCTGATTTTGTGGTAATTTCTGCCTATACTGTGTCCATAGAAAAACTTAACTTTAATTTCAGTTAAATTACTACTAATATTCCTCTACCTGCTTTTTCAATGAAGTATTTTTTCATGCAGCTGAAGTATCTGTAACAATATTGATTTTAATGAATTCACTTACATAATTAAAGTAATTTGTAATATGGTAGTATCTTGGCAGCAGCTGCTAGAAAGCAGAAGTGCATATGAGTTACACAATTTTGTGAATTTCAGGTGTTCAGAATGTCACTGTTGGAACCTTACATTATTTCAGCCATTGTGAGGATCTCCTGTTTATATTTATTTATAAATCACGTGTCAGCATTACAGGGGATGTCTATGACTTAAATGTTAGAAGATTTAAAATAAGTCCATTCTTAACATATTCCTGTTCCATTTCTATATAATTTCGAGGGGACAGGTTTCAAAGGAATTCAGATCAACTAGACACAAAAAATGGAGGAAGTATTTTTAAATTTTTTTGTATGTTTTTCTCTCTTCACCCCATGCAAATGAACACTTGCATATTCATGGAGAATATCACAAGGAAAATTCTGAAGGTTGAGGTCCTGCAGCCGTACTCAAAGCTCTGTCCTCCCAGCATGTTTCTTCTTAGTGTTGTCTCTCTGTATTTCTTCTACTTACAGCATCAAATATTTCTGTCCTTGGCTTTGGTTTGCTGGTAGTAGAACATGATATATGATTAGCTCCATATTGTGAATTATAATGCAATAGCATGTGAACTATAATTGTTATTTTCAGCTTAATCCAATAGAGTTGTCTGGTCAGGAATACATTTTCTGTTGAAGCATTTTTATACTTCTGCTTTTGTAGAGGAAAAAAACTTTTTAGAGAAGAAAAAAAAATACTCATTATTTTGTAATTCTTCATCAGTTTTTAGATAAGCAAAATGGACCGAAAACCAGGAGAAAATATTTTCACAGTGCCATTAGTAATTTAGCTACTGAAATATCACAGTACTCTAAATTGCAACTTTGGCTCCGTAGCTACATCTCTGTTGTTTGAAGCTGGCCGTGAAATGAAGTTTAATGGTATGTCTGCATAACCTTGGCCAGCAGCCAGATGCCCCAGCTGTTCTCTCACTTCCTGTCCTCAGCAGGAGAAAATAGGATGGAAAAGCTCTTGCTTTGAGATAAAGACAGGGGAATTGCTTACCAGTTACCATCATGAGAAAAACAGACAGAACTTGTGGAAAATTTAAATAGATCTGGGTAGTGAGAAACAAAGACGAAAATTAAAACAGCATCTCTCCCCCTCCCTCTTTTTCCTAGTCTGCACTCCATTGCTTTAATCCTGTATCCTCTCTCGCCAAGGGGTGCAAGGGGGGCGGGAATGGGAACTGTGATCTGTCCATACCAGCTCCTCTGCTGCTCCTTCTGCCTCACTCTTTTCACCTGCTTTGGTGTGGGTTCTCCCACGGGCTGCAGTCCTTCAGGAAATATCTGCTTCTGCATGGGACTGCACAGCCTACAGCTTCCTTTAGGGCACATCAGCTGCTCCAGTGTGGGTTCCTCCATGGGCTGCAAGATGGATATCTGCTCCGCCATGGACCTGAATGGGCTACAGGGAGACAACCTGTGTCTCCACGGTGTTCACCACGGGCTGCTTTTCACTCACCTTGGTCTTTGAAGGGCTGTTTCTCACTGGTTGTTTTTTTTTCCTCTCCTTCTCTTCCTGTTGGGCATTTTCCCTTTTAGTTGTATTATTACTAGGCATCACCAGCTGACAACAGGGTCCTGTGTCCTATGGTGGGTCCATTGGATGGACCTGCAACCATGTTCAGCACAGGGCAGCATCAGGCCTCTCCTCACAGAGGCCATCCCTGCTGCCAAAACCTTGCTACATAAACCCAATATAAATAGGAAAAACAGAAAGTGGTTTTATCAATAGCATAATGAAATATTTGCAATTTCACAAGACAGAGCAATATACTTCTCTGTTGCAAATTATGGACTGTGTCAGTGTGGGATATGATGAAATCAGTGTCGATACATAAAATGTATTTACAGTCTGATGCAAAATGCAAGTCATACATTTGATCTTCATTGGCAGCTGAGGACTGATCTCTCTTTAAGTAAATACCATCAGATCTATATTTTGCAGCATTAATGAACTATACTCATAGCATAACTGTAAAGATATTACAGTTTCATCATGAAGTATGATTCTGAACTATTTTTACTGATTGATAATAGAATGCATAGTAGACACTTAAACAGTGTTTTGGTAATTGCCATTCCAAAGTATACTGATAATTTCTGTATGATTATTTTTATTAATTCGGTTCATTTTCCATAGTAGCCTGTTGTTATATCAATATATATCAAGCACATTAGGAAAATGTTCCCTTTGGTTATCCATCTCATAATAGTTACTAAGGCATTATTGTACACATTTTAGGGCATAGTTTGTGTTCTAATGAAATGGCATGTTTTTGCTTTAATTCACCTTTGCATTCAGTATACAATATTGATATGTACTTCATTGTTGATGAAAACAGTTTGATAAACAAATGCTTTATAATTTGCCTTTCAATTTTTTGCCATTTATAATTTTTATTTTAACATGCATCTAATTATATACCTGAGGTTGCACTTTAAGATAACATTTTAAGTGACATTTTTTAAATCTCATTTTACCTTTCAATGTACTAAGTTATCCATTTAATGTCACCTGGGACTGGTAGCATTCCCTTTTTTCAAGCATTTGTGTTTAGCTTTTTTTATTAATTGCAAGTGTTAATTAGAGACTAGGGAAAACAAATTGCTGATTACAAATATTCTACTACTAGGACCAGTAACTGAGAATCAGTCTCTGAAATAACTCACTGAGTCATTATATAATTTTAGTTTCTGAAGTGACTCAGTTACCGGTTCAGTTACAATTATGTTTTTTTTTTTTTTTTCTTTCCTAGTAGTAAGGGAGTTTTTCTGTGTAGTGTTCTGTTAGAGAAACAGGCAATAGAGCATGCAGCTTCTAAAAGGAGCCTGAAATTTAAACTGAAGCACAGGAGGATTTGATAGGTGAGCTTGAATTGTTTGCCAAGTATGAGTAGTCTGAAGCCATACAAGGAACATACAAATGAACATGCATGCAGCATTTAAGCACAAATGATATCTTTAAGGCATAAGCTTGAGAGCCAGAAAGCTGCCTGCTGTATATACATTAAACTTGGGCAGAAATGATCAGAGTAGAGGCTACAAAGTCGATGACAGTCCCAGATAAAATTGACTGCTTGTTTGCTGTGTTTTTATTTTTCAGACAGTTCAATAATCTTGAAATTACATTGTGATGAGTTTTAGTCATAGTGCCAAAATGAATTACACTCTTGCCGCTATTCAGTGTGATGCAATAAAATGTCTTTTTAATAAACAGAATGACACTAAAACGCTGAAGAAGTGGATGTCTGAAGTAGATGTTTTTCTGAAGGAAGAGTGGCCTGCCCTTGGTGATTCAGAAGCATTGGAAAAGCAACTTGAGCAGTGTACAGTGAGTATTACCTGCCTGCTTGGCAATTATTCAATTCTCTATAAGCCTAGCTTATGCAGAAGTTACACAAATTATTACTGTACCTAAAATAAATTCACGTTGTAAGGGAGTTGTGTTCTGCAATTTATTTGAACCTCCTGCATTTCCTGGGTTTGAAGGAAAACTCTGTTAAAAAATGTGAAACTTTAAACAGAGGGGAGGCGTGCAGTGGCTGTATCATTACATATTTATAGCAGGAGCAAAACATAAAAGAGGGTACTTGCAGCAAACAATAAGTTAACAGCCTTTTAAGATAAATGTTTATTTACTTTGTTGAATTTACAAACATTGCATGTGTATTTGTTACAAGCTATATAGTCTGTGCTGGAAGATCTTTTTCTGTATCTGTTATTCACACACGATTTACAAGTTTTTCTGACTGTACCGAAAGAACCTGCAGATATTGTGAGTTATGTCCCTTTCTCTTTTTTTCACCTAAACATACAAGGTCCAGTATTCTGTGCCAGCAGAATTTTAAAGCATCACAAAGTATTGATATTTCCATTCCAAGGTTTACAAATTCTTCCGCTGGTCCCAACAGAGTGTGTAAGTGCAGTGAATCTTGTAAGCCATGATAGTCCCTGTCTGTATTTTCAGCGGAATTTACAAGTTCTGTAAACGTTCTGGCAGGATGTGTAAATATTATGAAACATACGTATTGATCTTAAAGAACTATCAGTTCCTCAGACTTTCTCTCTTAACCTTTATTTAAGTAAAAATAATTATATATTATGTAGGACATCTCTTATCTCTACAGAGCAGTAAGTTACATGTAACTCCTTTAAACTCTGTCACCTAAATTTATAACAAGTTTGCACAGATATTAGCCATTACTGTCAAATATATAATAAACATATCAAAATCTTCATCATCTTTTATGTATTTACACTTCCAGCCTTTTCTACTGCATAGGAAGCCCAAGTAACATCTACAGCACAAGGCCTTAGGAAAAACAATTGGAGGTGGCAATTCAGAACTACCTCAGAGCTTAAATAATACTCAGCCACAAATATCATTCTAATAACTAGGCATAACCAGAGAATATCACCGTTCAGATAATTTTAAGGAGGCAATGCTAGCACAGCTAACAAGATGCATTCACAATTTTCCACCATTATGATGGGATGCTTAACATTGTGCAAATGTCAATACAATTTCTAGCTATTGTAATAAATATAATACATATAATGCAGCACTATATGTGTATATGTATACTATATACATAACATTTTAAACTTTATAATATGTTTTGCAAATGAACTATATCTGTTATCAAATAGCTTGCCACGTTACAGCTGCTCATTCCTTTTGTATGTATTTTCATAGTTAAGTTTCATGTAAATTATGCTCATTTGACTTGAGAACTGAACCAAAGATATGTCAGAATCTTTTGCAGACACGTTTTGATAGGGACAGTATATCTGTATAATTGTATGAATGCTGCTTGCCTAATCTTCTTCTATTCCTTTAGGCTTTAGTAAACGATATCCAGACAATCCAGCCCAGTTTGGACAGTGTTAATGAGGTTGGGAAGAAACTGAAGAGTGAAGCAGAGCCAGAATTTGCTTCCAGAATAGAGGCAGAACTAAAACAGCTCAACATTCAGTGGGAACACATTTGCCAACAGGTATTAAGTCTCCCGCTGTGACTGGTTCATTTTAAAGTAATAATCATATTTCCCTTTGGTAGAATTTGTCCTTCCATGCATATCCAGTAGAAATAAAGCTAAATTTAATCAAATTTGGTTCACATTATTAAATTTCTATACCTGAGATTTTATTTAGAATGTAGCAATACGTGTATAGTATATATTAACATACAGTATCTTCTTATTTTTCTAACAAAATTAGGACTATCTTAGGTCTTAACAGCAATGTAATTTATTTCTCCTGTAAAGCTAGCTTTCTGAAAGTGGTATATAGTCATTTGCCAAGAAATCAAGTTCTGTAATTAGTCTGTAACATTTTATTTTGTGTTGTAGTTGTGTCTCTTTACTGTAAATGAAATAAGATCCTAAAGAAGTGAAGAATTCAGAATTCAATAACTTGGAATTAAGAGTGTGTGCACATATGCATGTGTATAAATTACAGTCTCCAGTGGTCACATGAATTTGAGAGAATGGGACATAACAGGAGAGGACCATTCTTCTATTTTAGTTTAAAACATTCTTAATAAATAATTATACAGATTAAGGAATTTTTAAAAATGCTATTATTTCATTGATGTTATTTGGCTTCTCATTCGTTATGGCAATTCAAAGGAAACATCTTTCAAGTTGTATTATTTTTCCTTTTTTTTTCTACTAGTTCTAGAATTTTCATTCTGTTGTATACTTTTTTTTTTTTTTAACATATATTTGTATAGCAGTAAAACCATTACCATTCAAGGTGGTCTAATGTTTTCTAAAATTATTATGCTTCACTTTACATGTGGAAAATAGCCTCCATATGTTTTTCAAAAAAGTTAATGTTTGAAATCTCTAAGACATTTTATTGATTCGTATACTGGTAGTCTTTCCTTCTCTACTCAGGTGTTTTTAATTGCTTATTTTTGTAATATTAGTAAGTCAGATATCTTTGCACTTCTCTCACAGAAATTTCAAGAAGTGTCTTACGATTTTAGAAGTCTGTTTACAAATCTGACTTCCCTGAAAATCTCCCTGTAATAGTTCCATTCAACACACAGGACAGATTTTTGCATCTCAGTGGGCACTTCTAACACAACTTCTTCAGTAATAGTACTAAAACATGAGTAAGATATATAAAAATTATTTTGGTTTGTGGGTATCTCTTGAAAGGATTTGGAAAATCAGCTTAATATACATGCAGTTAATAGGACTGTGAGAGCTAACAATTGTCATTCAGATACTGTTCTAGATGATGGGAGACTACCATCTCTCCTGGTGCTGTGATAGAGGAAAAGTGATTTTGAAGAGCCACGTGTGGTTCTGCTTTTATACTATATTGCTCTTTAATCGCTTCTCTGTTTTGTTGTATAAAACCATGTGTTGAACAACATTTAAGTTTAACAGCCAGTCCTTGAGGATGGGCAATGAAACCAGTAACAGTCAGAAAAACCAAATACTGAGACACAATTCCTCCTGATGATACCAAAAATAACATTTACTGAAGTGGCATTACAGTGCAGGATATCTGAGTGATCAACTCTACATACTCAGCTTTGAAAAAGACTTGCTGTTTTAGTTGCAAATGTCTTGATACCATTGAAAAGTGGCTTAGCCAATGACTTAATCAGTTATGGACAATTTTGATAAGTTGATTCACAATTCATAGAATCATATAGAACCATAGAATGATTTGCTTTGGAAGGGACCATAAAGATAATCTAATTTTGTAAAGGAGCTATATAATCTAAGTTGTATGACGTGCTCTGTAGTGCTTGGCAAAGGATTTAAGAAAAGTATTTTTCCCTTTAAGATAAGTAGCTTCTTACAGTACAAGGTTCCTTTTTCGCTTACCTCTCTTGTTAGGAGATACAGCTTCCTGAGAGATCCAATAATGACTTTGTCCATGAAAGAAAGATATGCATATTGCTTTATTCTCTAAAAGTTGCATTCAGACTTGTTAGAATATAATCTCACTTTACAGCTCAAAAGCATCTGGTTTTATCCTGGAGTGCACTTTCAAAATCTCCTGTTGTTGTTCTTTTTACATCTTTTAGAAGAGAGGTTGATGGTTGTTTTCATATTTTGTTTTCTGATGACCTCAGCATATGATGTAGAGTCTTGTAGGATCATTGAAAACTCATCCTGAACTCATTTAGCTAAGACTCACTAAAAAAAAAGGTGCATACATGTTGTAATGCTTTCTCAATTACCTATTATTTGTACCTATCTAATAACTTGTTAACATCTGCCTAATTACAGCAGTGTTATTAGTACAGGATTTAATTTGGTTCTTTTCAGGCTAAAGTATTGTCAAGTTTGTACAGTAGCCTTGCTTCAATTACCATGTAATGTTTTCTTTGTTAAAGGCCTATGCTAAGAAGGCAGCATTAAAGGGTGGTTTGGATAAGACCGTGAGTCTCAGAAAAGATTTGTCAGAGATGCATGAATGGATAACACAGGCTGAGGAAGAATATCTGGAAAGAGATTTTGAGTATAAAACACCTGATGAATTACAGAGAGCTGTTGAGGAACTGAAGGTAAAAGACCTTGTTTGAGCTGTGTTTAAAGTTATTTTTGAAGTTTTTTGTGTAAAGAAAGTTTCCTCTTTCATTTGTAAAGATGCTTTTTTAGATCTCCATGTTAGCCTTAAATTTAAAATAGGTTGCTTGAAGAAATTTCTATTTGCAATATGTTGAAATCTTTCACAGTACTGGATTCCTTTTTTTTTCCACTTTGCTTTATTGGATACTTGATTTTGATGCAGCTTCAGCATTATTTTACTTATGGTATAATTCATAAGAATCAGGTGTTAGCAGCAGTTAACTGATAGAGTGCAATCAATTTTATGTCTTCTTATACTAGAGAAAAAGGTAAAGATTTAGTTCTTCAGGATGCTTGTTGGTATGTACTAAGTATGCATGGTTTATTATTTTACTTAATATAGCAGTATAGGGATGGTATATTTTTGTTGCAAGTTTCACATGAGATGAATATGGCCTTTGGACAAAAAAAGAGGACTAATTTGTGATGCATGCTCAAATGTACTGTTGCTCAGCTACTGAATGTGGGCTTGACTTTTATTTCATGGATGATTTATTTGGCTTGTGTTATTCAGGAAGTCAGATTATATGGCTTTAACAATCTATCCAACACTTTGTTCTCAAACTCTTCATTGCCCATAGCCTTTTGCCATTGTTCAAGATTATCTGACTGTACAACTGATGATCTCTTTGTGCACTGACAGAAATGACTTAATGCTAGTCAGAATATGCAGAGTGCGTGGAAATATATGAACAAGCTGAGTTCATTGTAGACAAGACAAATATATCAAAAGTAAGCATCCCTGGAAGTATTCAAGGCCAGGCTGGATGGGGCTTTGAGCAACCTGCTGTGGTAGGTGGTGTCCCTGCCCATGGCAGGGGGGTTGGGACTCCATGATCTTTAAGATCCCTTCCAACTCTAATGATTCTATGATTCTACGATTCTATATGCTCAAGAAATACAGGGGGTTTTTAGTAATTAAATAACAAAATTCAAATTTATGCATTGCACTACATAATACAATAGGCTAAATAGTTTTAGATAACTCCTGTGGATTTCCTAATGAATATTCTGTACTTCCAGCTGAAGTAAGGGATGTTCAGATTCTGACACCTTGACCTGTGCAGATGACCCAATCGTTTGTTATGTGTCCCTTCTCCTGTTTCTGATGATCCTTTTCCATGACGGCTTGTAGAACAAGGGAACAAGAAACCTTGGGTACAAAGTTTCATTTTAGTGCCTTTAGACACGGAAGTTCTCCTGAAATTCACAGGAATCTTAAATTCCTGTGAAGACCAGTACACACTGATGACAATATGCATACCATCACTGTGTTTTCAGTAGTGATATGGCTCCAGTCATAGACACCATTCCATCGTCAGAGGAGATAATGCTAGGTATGACAATCTTGTGTCTTATTAATGAGGTGGCAACAAGAGGGAGAATAGCAAAAGGTAGAGGAGGAAAGTTGGGAATTGGATCGATCAATTGTTGTGGAAACATAGGCTAAAATGGGGAAAAGGTGGCAGGTTGGTGGTTCCAGATGAGGTATGTATGATTTGTTAATTATTGTTTTTAATTCACCATGAGTTGTGATTCTGCACTCCTCAGATCTTTGTTTCCTTTGTCTGTCTTCTGTTAAGACCTTAGGTAGAGAAGTCTAACACAGAAAGTGCTATGTGGGAGAATGCTCCCTGCTCATTTTGTCCTCCCTTCGTGTTGGGTTAATGTTCACTGGTAGTGAAAAATGACACTGATTTTTCTGTCTCTGTAAAATGAGAGAATGAATTCAACATTAATGCTTTGATAAAAATATAAAGTATGCACTGGAGAAAAATTGTCTTAATTTCTCTTTAAATGCAAGTTAATAGTGTCAAGGAGAGGCAGATCAGTCAGAAGTATTTTCTATTTTTCTGCTTGTTATTGTATCTTTAAACCTGTGTACATGAATTTGTAACACAACAGATACTTTTTGTCATTTGTTGCTCATAAGGTGTTATGGCAAAGATATTTTTAGCATTTCTTGGGAAAAAAAAAAAAAGAAATATCAAAAAGTTTTGCTATTCTGAGAGCTCCAGAAAACTAAATAGTTGTAAGAACATGATAAATTGTACTGTGTAGTGTGTATTGGCAATGAAATAAAAAATAAATTTGGATGCATTCAAGATTATGTCAGAAAATGTGGGAGTTAAATGACTCTTGATGTTTGGGGTTGGTTTGTTGGGGTTTTTTTTGTTTGTTTGTGGTTTTTTTTTCCAGTTGTGGGGTTGTTTTTCTTTTTCCCTCTGACAATTCTAACAGTTATTAGAAATAAGTTTCCTTCTTAAACCAAGACTACAATTTTTTTATTTTTTTTTTTCCAGAGAGCAAAGGAGGAAGCCATGCAGAAAGAAGTGAAAGTGAAGCTTATTACTGATTCTGTGAATAATTTTATAGCAAAGGCTCCACCTGCAGCTCATGAGGCTTTGAAAAAGGAACTTGAAGTTCTAATTACCAGCTACCAGCGACTTTGCAGCAGACTGAATGGAAAGTGCAAGACTTTGGAGGTTGGGTATCTTGTCAGCCATTGTATTTATAGCCCTTCTAACTGCAGAAATAAGGCAGACAGCAAAGATCTATTATATCAGATCATGAGTAGCCCAAGGCTGTCCTTGCTTTATGAGCCATATACCAAATACTGCACAGTGTGAGCCATATACCTAAATCCTAGTGAGAATTATGTATGCTGGAGAGTTAAATTAAAGGAGAAACCTGAGACATGATATTTAGGTGGGAGACAGCAATGGCTGCTCACAGTTTTTATCCCTCTAGAGATTAAGCCAAGCATTTGGCTTCTAAAGCAAGCCTGTGATGTTGTCTTCACCAGCTCCTCTAGTCTTTCTTCCAAGGCTAAGGATATTTTTAAATGACCCTGAAGCTGGATAGGTGGTATCTCAGCATGGGAACAGCATTTTATCTGCTGGCAAGTTGAGTTATGTCTCGTGTTTTGACCCTGATATTTTGGCCAACTCCGTCACTGATTCTTGCCATAGGACTGTTTGCATACTACACAGTGGTCACAGTGAATTAGGTATTATTTTTTGTTGTGATCTAATTTGTTATAGCTAGCTTCATATAGGACAATTATATACCTAGGTAAAACTTATCTCCTCTAAATTTCTCCATGGAAAATTAGGTATTACAGTTATAGACTACAATTGTAATCTCTGTTTCCCCTGATCATTGATGTTAGTTTTGTGTGACCAAAGTTAGGTGAGATGAATAACAACTGGGAAACTTGATCTATAAACAGCCTTATGTCCCTCAATAATATTATTTTAACATCTACTGACAAAAACGGAACAATGAAAAGATGATTTATGGACACTTAAATGTTTTCCTTGTGTATAAAGTGCCAGTTTTATTTGTTTACTTAAGTATCTTTGGGCATTGTAAAAATAAAATAATAGACAATAATTTAACTCCAGGAGAATGAAAACATAATTTCATTTTACTGCATTATGTTTAGTAATCTAACACTTAAGTGGTCTATAAATTGCACTGTGTTGTTTAGAATTAATTTTTGTAGATATTTCAGTCAGAATTCTAGAAAGGTGTGGTTTTAGGCATTATGAATCTGTGCTTTAAGTAATTAATATACAGAGTATATAAGCAACCTAAGCATATCTTGTAATAAAGACATAAGCTTTTAATATGTCTTGAAAAGTTCTGATAATTTGTGTATGTGTGTATAAAACAAGAGGACTTTACAGAAATCATATGAAGTGGATAATTCATGAGGCAGAAGTTTCAAGTTGTTTTGCAGCAGTGTTCAATTTTTCATGTTATCTTCTGTAGTTTTACTCTGTTTAATCAAAATGTTTTCATTGTGTATTATATTTATTTGGAGCATATAAATACTGGGGAAAAATCAACTATACAGCACCAAAACCATAAGATAGCAACCTGTTCTTTTGGGGATAAAGCATGCAATGTTTCAGATGTTTTAATAAGTCAAAGTTACCTTTGTAAGATTTTCAATCTCAATAAATATTTTTTTTACTTCATCAGGAGGTATGGGCATGTTGGCGCGAATTATTGTCATATTTGGATGCAGAAAATAAATGGTTGAATGAGCTTGAACTGAAACTCAAGGCAACTGAAAACATCCAGGGAGGTGCAGAAGAGATTTCTGAGTCTCTTGATGTAAGTGCTGACTTAAATAATATCAAATCACATGTACAGATAAATTGTAAATCACATGACATTCAAAACAAACTGTGAATCAACATTACACATAAGCAAGATGCGAGATATTTGGAAAGTCCTATGTTCTTGCTTGATTCAACAAATGGGGGCTTGAATTCAAATGCACCTAAATGAAATGGGGTAAATAAATGTGTAATGCCTGATGTCATAGACAATGTTCAGTGACAATAAAATACATTTTCTTAAAAATCGTGGCCTCATTTAAGGCAGTCAAAAACTTTTTGAAGACCTCAGAGAGCACAAGCTTTCATCTTAGTACTGTGACTCTGCTTATTATTGCTTACTTTTTTTTTCATAGAACCTTTAAAATTTGTAGAAATTAGCTTAATACTCTTATTGGATCAAAATACAAAATGTTATATTGATAATGTATTTTTACTGTTGAACTTCATTCAATTTATTGCTTTGGGAAAAATCTTTATATGCTTTTGGTAATAACTATTACAGAACTTTTGTTGTCAAGACATGAATAATTTTATCTTTTCTCTGTATATTTATTGTGTGTGAAATGTGAAGCTTCTTCCTTACATTTTCAAAGGGAATTCTGGTTGCTCTATAGAATCTTATTTGCCAGAAGGAAAACAAACTGCTTTTTTGACCTTGTTTCAGTCTTTGGAACGTTTAATGAGACATCCAGAAGATAATCGCAATCAGATTCGTGAATTGGCTCAGACTTTAACTGATGGTGGAATCTTGGATGAATTGATCAATGAGAAACTTGAGAAATTCAATACTCGATGGGAAGAACTTCAGCAGCAGGTATATCTTGTAATTGACCTGTCCTCCCACTAACCAGCTGACAGTCTAGCACTACTGGAAAAAAAAGAAAAGTTATTTCGTTGATATAGTTTATAAACAGTGAACTAACAAAGACTTATTTTAGAAGTAGACAGTTTGCATAGGTGTAGTAGGTTAACTCCAGTAGGTAGCAAAGCACCATATAGCTTCTCCCTCACTTCCGCATCTCCTCCTGTGATGGAAGAGAGAATTGGAAAAACAAAAGCAAGAAAACTCATGGATTGAAATAAAACCAATTTAATAAGTGAAAGACAAAAAAAAAAAAAAAAAAAAAAAAAAAAAAAAAGAAGAGGAAAAAGAAAGTGACGCAAAAAAACCAGCTATTTGCCCCAGGAGACTAGTGCCCAGCCAGTCCCCGAGCAATGGCAATTTGGGAAAAATTTGCCTCCAAGCCCCTTTTATTGCTGAGCATGACTCCGTGCTACATAATCAAATCAGGCCAGCTGTCCCTGCTGTGTTCCTTCCCAGCCTCTTGCCCACGCCCAGCCTACTTGCTGGGAGGGGCAGAGTGAGAAAGAGAAGGCTCTTGGCACTGTGCAAGTACTGCTCAGCAATAGGTAAAACATCCCTGTGTTATCAACACTGGTTTGGTCACCAGTCTAAACCACACCACCATATGGGCTACTGTGAAAGAAATTAAATCCATCCTAGCCAAAACAAGTACAATAGGTAACCCTGAAATTCCAAAATTGAAGTGGCCATCTAGTGGATATAATCTTGTTTTCAAAATTAAATGGGAGTAACATTCATTTACAGATATATTCTTTAGTAAACAATAGGTAAGTCTGTATCAATGAAAGATTTTATAAAGACAGTTCAATATATAAGCATGTATAGCACAAGGAGATTAAAATCTACCAATAGGCTAGATTAGCAATCTTTGCTGTGGAGCCCATGAAGGAAATTCTACTCATTCTTTGACAGATCCCACTAGCGGGACAGTGTATGAGCAAAAGTAGACTTTTTTGCTTGTAAATAATTTCAAAACTGTGATACTTTCACATGAATATTTACTTTTAATACCAGAAGTTTATTTAACATACATTTGTGTGTATAATAATATTAATTGTGTGTGTGCATTTATAATGGCAGGGCCAAACAGAATTTGATCGAATTTTAAGATAACCAAGGAAAGTTACATAAGGAAGATAACATAAGGGAATAGCTCAGCTACTAGTAGTTTACTGGTAACAAGGATGGGGACAAACTCTACATAAACACAGAACAACCTCACAGGACAAAGTAACAAGGCAGTTAAACTACGGAAGTACTCAGTGCAAATGCATGAGAAGTGATACTCATGGACCACTTCTGACTTGATATAAGAAATTGTGACTTTTGAGCTGACTGTTACTGTTCAGAAGGAGGATCTTGGAGTTATGAAGAGAAATATCAGGACGATGTCAGATCAGTACTTGATAAAGATCAGAAAGGAATTGTTAGGGAAGACCTTGTGAAGGACAGAGACCCTCTTTATGACTGGAATCAGAGCATGTTCAAAGATGAGCTACAAAGATAGTCAAAAGTTACTTGATTTCAAAGATATACACGATCAACAAGTAAAGATTTCTGGACAGCAGCTGCGTTAGAATGATGACAATCTACCATGACACTGGTAACGTTTTTGCTTTTTTCAGAGTGCTGAAAATGTACTTGTTCTTGAAAAACAGTACAAGTGAAAACACTACAATAAAAATTAAGGGTCTGAACTGTTCTGAGCTGAAAATTTGAAGGATGGGGAGGGAAAGAGTCTATTTCCTTCTATTAACTACCTGATGGTAGTTCTGGTGCAGTGCAGAAATTCACATAGTCCTATATTGATGGGCATTGTCATAAAAGAAAATTAAACTTAGCCTGCTGTATACCTACTTTCTTTTTACTTTTTTTTCTTTTTTTTTAAAATCTAACTTCTGTTTGAAAGCAGATGCATTCCCTGGAACTCTTCGTCTTGGTATCTGTTAGGTTTTTAATGACTTTGAGGAAAAAACTGGGAATATACAGAGGGCTTCCAGTGTGTGAAAAAAGGACAGGACTTTCAAATAGTCTTGCTGAGTGGTGGATTAATACTATTCAGTCTTCGCAGTAATAGGCATTAAATCCAAATTCATGCCAGTTGCAGGGGTTAAATGTGGAAAGTACCACATGAAGATGTGTTAAATTCTGGAGACAATTTGGATGACTATATAAGCAAAATATATTAGAAATGTATTGTGGCGAAAAGGGAAAAGGACTTCACTGAGAGGTTCAAATTAACAATTTATCTGGACTTCACTCGCAGGTCCAATACGCCGCTATAGCAGGTTCTATGTGTAGAATGAAGAATGAACTATTGCACTTTCAAATCAGTTGATGAAATACACTATTACAATCGACAAGTGATCCTGAAAAGTGACAACACAAACCACAAGCGTGCTAGATATTAATATCTTAAAAGAGTGTACCAATCACAACCTTAGCAGCATGTCACATGTCATACATATGTTTCTTAATCACTTACCCTCTCTGTCAGGTAAGGTCGCTCGATACCTGGGAAGTTACTTTGTACAGCAGCCTGGACAACGAGAGGGTATACAGGCCAGCTGTATCATTGCAGGATTCCCCATTTTTCTCCCCAAACCTTAAGTTCTATTTTCTGACTCAGTGCGGTGCAGGATCATGCCTGAGTGGATTACCCTATCTGGAGTATATATCTCTTGTGGGGCGATGGCTCCTAAATTTCTGATGCTAATTTTGTGATCTCTAGTACTCAAAGTCAGGGGAATAGTGATGGGATGGGACTCCTGTCATTTTGTTTCAGTTTCGGTTCTTATTGTAACGCAATCTTGAGGCAACCCCGGGCTGAACCGTTTTTGCAGCTCCCCCCAGGTCATCTCTGCATAGATAAGGCAAAGCAAGGCGGAGATGAAGCTTGGGTCAAATGACAGCCCCCTGCATCTCACCTGTTGTGCTCTGAAACTGGTTTAGCTGGGTGCTCCCACACATGTATTCCTTGCAATCCAATGTAATTTAAATATAGACAGAAAGCAGCCAGGGAGGGAGAAGCCCTCCCCCCTTCTTTGAAAGCTTGATCTGATTAGTCAAATACTAATGCTGACATCTGTATATGAAAGTAAGAGTTTTAAAGGAATTCCATCAATTGCAAGTGACTCAGTCACCCCACTTCTTTATTGCATGTTTTCTACAACAAAATGTTTTATTAATTTTTCCACTGAAGTGTCACACTTTTTTTCATAGATTCCCAACACTGAATTTTCTGTGCTATTTGTGTATGTGTAGCCCTGTTGAAATCCAAAAAGCCATGCACTCTTCTTGCATAAAATTACATTATAGACACATAACACTATTCAGCTTGTGCTCAAGGTCACTTCTACTTCAGACAGACTAATAGGATATCCTAATGTGGTTAAGTTATTTATTTTTATTTGAATAATTGCGCAGGTAATTACCAAAGCAATAAGCTTCTGTTTCAGAAGGATGATATGTGAAATATTTATCCATTACTAACAGAGCAACCGAACCAAACTGCTGCCATATGAATGATGCTGCAAGACAATTCAGCATTGCTACTGAGACAGAGATTCATTTTTAAAGCCAGATAATGGCTTTATGTTTGTATGCCTTATCTTCTTTGGTTAACAAAGACTGAGTGTGTTTAGTTTGCTTTTGAACATCTGGGGCTAATCGATAAGCAAAACATACCCTATCTTTTACTTTTCAAGGACTGATTCACTTATGACTCTGTATACTGGGTCTAAAAAACACTGTTGCCTGAAGAACTTCAAGCTAATATTGCAAATGACTATAATCCCCTATAATGCTGAAAGTGATTTAAATGCTGTCCAGCAAACTTTAAAAATGTCAGCTAGATTTTCTTGGGGCTATGCTTGTGAAAAACTGTATAAAACACTGCTGTTCAGATGGCCTTTACGCCATTCAGTTTTTATTCTTGGGACTGTGTCTTAAATTCTTTCAGGACTCCCCTCAAGATTACCTTATGTTTCTTTCAAAGAGCACACATGCATCATTTGACACTATTTTTCTCTTTTGTTTTCCTCTAAAAAGGGTAAGGAATTTTTCAGGCACCATCTCCATGTGACTGCTTTGAAGACTGAGAAGACACCTGTTTTCACAAGTTCTGAGGCACTATGTGTCTGCAGTGATAACCCAAAGAGATAAAGAAAACCTCCTTAGTATAGTTTGTGGTTTTGGAATTCAATTGATGAATACCCCTTTATGGCTAAAAGGTCAAATGTATCTACTCATTTGCTTTAAAAACACACTGTGTAATATTACTAGACTGCAGAAGAATTACTTCTAGCTGGGATATTAAGAAATCCTTGGCCCAAATTTAATGATTTAAATGTGACAAACGGTGTTTCTAGTTTAAACACTAATCCACTCTGATTCCAAACAAAAAAGCATAAACACACTAGCAGTTTGATTTGCGTGTCTGCAAAAGTGCAGACACTCAACCATTATAACACCAAGAATTAGGTTAAATTTTAAAGTAATTTAAACAATTTAAGAAGGAATCTTAAGGTAACATTTGTTAGCTTTTAACTTTTTAACTTTACCCTGCAGTAACATTTCTCAATAATTAGAGAGTATAACTGAGCTCCCCAAAAGAGCTAACATTTCTTCCTTTCTTAACAGGCCCTTTTCCATGAGCTGCAACTTATAGGCTAATTAATGAATTTGCCTCTATATTTTAAATAAATATTTAAATAAATATATCGTGTAGTAAAAGTACTATAATTTTTGAAAGGTTTTATTCTTTTTTTCTGCTGTAGCACAACTACTGACTACAAAAGCTGTTGTATCAACACCAAAACTACTTGGTTTTACTAATAAGACTAACCAACATCTTACTAACTGCATGTGACTAATGTAATTAAATACACGAAATATATTATTAAGAAAAAAGTGGCAATGTCTCTAAATATAGCTTTATAACATTCAACATCAAAGAACTAGCTATAGTCATAAGCAGCTCTTTGAACACCTCCAGCTTTCCTGATACTTGATCGTCTCTTGATGCAACCTTTCTCTTATTATGGCATTTTAGATGGATAATATGAAATGTTACCATTTCCTGTGTTTACCATTGATCTTTTGTTAAAATGTAAACAGATTTATGCAATATTCTACATCACAAAAATTAAATGTTATACTGAATCCTAAAAATAACTAAAAATCTATAAAAACCTGTAGAGATTTTAATAATAAATTCAGCCCATAAATATTTTTTCTTTTTTCTTTCATTCTGATAGTGCCTAACAGCAGATTTTTGTTGTTTGTTTTTATTTTCCTTGACAGCTGTCAACATTTCACAGGCTCAGAAATAATTAAACAGTTGGTTATTTTCCTGAGATTTCTTATTTAGCAATTAACTGTCAGACACTTCCCTTTAGAGACCAAAGCCTCCAGCTGTATTGAATATGATCTGATAGCAGGGCTAGAACTTTCTGTTATGTCCTCAGACCCATTTATACATTGTGATGTTAAGCCACCTTTTTTTCCACAGATGAATAGAAAACTCATAAACATTCAGAGAAAAATAAATAACCAAAAACCAAAACAACCCCCACAAAACAGAACAGCGAAAATTGCGGTATTTTTATATTACAGATACATAGATTTGCAACTTTTGCAAGTCTTTTAATAATACGCATATATAGATTTTCACACTCACAGACATGTACGTTTTCGGGATAATTTGAAACTCAGATTCACAGATGTAAGTGTATAGTAAGTTCACCCCTTTTTGTAAAGCCGCCTAATGCTTACCTTCATCAGTAACTCTCTCTCCTACAAAAACAAAGGAAGAAGCCTCCTCTGTGGCAATTCCCTTGACTGAATTGATAAGTGTTCTGCAATGCCAGTGATAGTGCCAGGGGCCTACTTAGTGAACAGGATTAGGTTTTGGAGTCAGCTGTTGCGTACTGGAGAAATATCTTACATTAAATGACTGTATTTTACCTTTTAAAAAGTCATTGGGATGACTTTTTTGTTACATTTGTTGTGTGAATTGAACAGGGTCAGGGCAGGGACTTGACTAGAGGTGGGTGCGGGATGGGGTCTGTTCCCAGTAAGCGATACAAACAAAAAAATCGAAGCAGCACATGTTTATATCTAAGGAAATCATCACAACTGTAGAGGTGCTATTTCCCAGCATTCAGCCCTGTGGTTCTGCTCCCACTGGCAAAATAATTTCTCTCATGAACCACTGCATTCACATCTTGGTTTGATCTCATCCATTCATTCAGCTAAACTGTTCAGGGTTTTTTGGAAAAGATGTATTTTCACCTCATTTGTAAGTATACAAATGTCACATAGGTTTCTCTAAACAAATTCTCTGAAGACAATGAAAGGGGAATGTTTTGTAAGTATGTGTGTACATACTTTGTGTGCATGTAAAGATATCACAAGCATACATATACATTTATCTGACTTCATATTTGTTTCAAATATAGCCATAAAAATATAGTCGGACTCAGGCAAGGATTTATCGTAATTCTTTCTTACCTTTGTCTGATTTAATATTTGATCTATGAGTTTGGGAATGTTTTCATTTTTCCAGTTGTATTTTAAAGTGGGATTTAAAGTGCTGATATCAGCACAAAGATGACAATTTTTCAATCACGACGTATTTGTCATACAATTTTAAGACCTTTTGTGAGTTTCCATGCAGTGATAACTACTTCATGGCATGCATGCAAGCTGCTTCTGAGGCTGTCAGCAAATGTATCTATACTTAAGCAAGTGCCAAGCTTCAAACAATAGTAAGTGTGGGTCAGCATTTAACAGAAGTTCAAAACTTCAAGTATTGCTATAAATTAGTTTTTTCAGAAGGAATTAACACCAAATTTGTGTCCTGTATATTGAATTTTCCAGAAAGTGCAGACACTTATTTTAATGAATAAAAAGAATAGAACTTTCTCAATGTCTTTTCCTAAACAGCAGGACACTGCAGCCCTCAGTATGAATGGACTTTGTATGTAGGTTAGCCCTACCAGTTATCCAAAGAGATCTGTAAAGGCAGAGGTTTTCTTTCATGCTTCTGGAAGGGTGCCCTTACCCATGAGGTGTAGAAAGCTACTTATCTTGTTCCTGATCTAATGTGTCTTTCAGTCTGCTGTATAGTGATGCAAAGGGGAAGGTAGAGAGTGTTCCTAGCCAGGCTTACAAATTAGCAGTAGGGATTGCCAAGGTAAATGGAAGCTGTGTTTTTTAACCCATCTGTTTTGAACAGCCTGAGAACATTGTAATATAAAATCTCAAACCAGATGAATCATTTAAATAGCAAGTACCGTACCATGAAGTTACAGTTATTAGTAGTTCATTTGGTAGAGTAACAGTACCTTAGTGGCTCTGACAGTGTGGGTCTGATATGGAAAGCTGTTCAGTTCTACAGAAGGTTCCTGGAACTGGCAGTGATACAAGGTTATCTGATCCGCTGTTTTGAAATAGCACAAAGCAGCTTACATATACAAATATAGTAAATACTGTTTGGATCCCTATCCTTTAACTCACTCAAACAAGAATGCTCACCAGAAATAATCTTTTTTATTTCTTAAAAGTGAAGCTCTATAAGCAACTGAGTTCCATGGAGAAGGTACAGTTATATCAAATATTCTCACTGAATTCCTGTGAGAGATTTTTGTTCAAGGCAAGAATTTCCTAAGAAGTACGAAATCAAATTAGAGTATAGCTAGCTCACCAAAGAGAAAGAGTGTGTTTTGACTTGAAAAATGGCAGGGCACCTAACAATGTTATTTAAAGAGTACTTCCTTGCTTTCTCTCCTCCTTTGATTCATGTCAAAGAAAGGTAGTCTCTTTATTCTGTGGTCAGCAGTATGGCTAGGCTTGTACAGGGAAAAATTGTATTACGCTAAAGATCATTGGTAATTAATGTGTGCTTTATATAAAGCTGAAACTCTGCTAGGCAAAAGCTGTCATCCAAGTAAAATATGAGTCTGCAAGTGAACACAGAGATAGAAGAAAGTACGGGCTAATTTGTTACCTGGTAAATCCCATATTAAACTATTACAAATAATCATAGAATGCTTACAGTTGGAAGGGAATTTTAAGATCATCGAGTTCCAACCCCCCTGCTACGGGCAGGGACACCTCCCACTAGAGCAGGTTGCTCAAATCCCCATCCAGCCTGGCCTCGAAAGCTCCTAGGGATGGGGCATCCACAGCTTCTCTGGGCAACCTGTTCCAGTGCCTCACCACCCTCACAGGAAAGAATTTCTTTCTGATATCCAATCTAAATCTCCCTTCTAGTTTAAAACCATTATCCCTTGTCCTATGACTACACTTCCTGACAGTGCCTCTCCTGCTAACCCATTTGTGTCAAGTGTTTAAATATAGGTATGTTTTAAGGAAAACTTGGAAGGAGAATGTTTTGTTCTGATTTGGTGAACCATAAAGTTGAGGTCCTTGGAAAACAAAGCATCCTCCTCAAAAAACAGATTGTGTAAAAGGTAATGGTAATCAATCCACTGTGGTACTGGTGGTGGAGCAGAAGCAAAGTCTCAGTGTCCTAGGTTTAAAGAGGCTATGGTAAGGGTGATAATAGATTGAGCAAGTCCACAAACACAAGACAAGGATCCATCCCTTTTGTTCCAGAGCAGGCATTGCCTCTGTTCCAGACAGCTATTTATACTTTGTATAAGAGAGCTCCTTCTCAAGAGAGTCTTTATCCCTCTCACTTACTGAAATGGATTGTCTCAGATGGGATTGTGATGACAGTAACCCTATTCTCGGTAAAGAAAATCCCTTGAACTGTATAATAAGATCAGAAGGACTGCTATGCCTCAGAATGAAAGACTGCACTATCAGGATGGTTTTATTATGTGGCTGTGCCAACTTTCACTCTGTATAGAAATCCTCAATGCATGCATTGGTTTTTCAGGGTCCTAGAATTTTTAGAATTTGTCTATGCAATCTGAGATTTTCTTTGTTTCTTACTAAAAAGAACTGCATGGGTGGCAAAAAGATACGCAACTTGTCATACAAAAAGGTGGATGAGCACAAGTCAGGAGTACTGGTTTTGATTCTTAGCCTACATTTTTGGGGAAGAAAAAGTTGCGGGTAAAATGTATTATATATGCATTATTACTGTGAATATTGATAACATTGTCATTGCTTTTAGGCTGTGAGAAGACAAAAGAGTCTTGAACAGAGTATTCAGTCTGCCCAGGAAACTGACAAAACCCTCCGCTTAATCCAAGAGTCTCTTGCTGTTATTGACAAACAGCTGACTGCCTACATTGCAGACAGAGTTGATGCAGCACAGGTCCCTCAGGAAGCACAGGTAAGCTATATACAGGTTGAACTGATGTCGTGTTCTCAAGTCAACCAAAGAGTGTTTCTTTGTCCCTCTGCCTCATGTTAATAACTGGCACTTGCAACATGATCGGTATGAATGTGCAAGTAAATTTTAGGTAGGATTACTCTCAGAAATTCAAGCTAATCTTCTAGTAAAGTCATACTTTCCTTCTGATTTATACTATATACCAGTTCAGAAGATGTAGAGGACTATAGATGTCACAGAAGACTACACAGTAGTTTCAAAATGACAAAGATAAACAGTGACTGTTTAAAATCCAGTTCTCATCCTAGAAGGAAGAAACTCATAATCTTCAATACTCGTAGATGGCTCCTTTACAAAGTCTATTACATGGCCTAGGGATTGTTACTAAATTATTGAAGCATAGGCAACTTTATTATTTCATGATGTGCACATAAATGTACTTACATTTCCATTTTTACAGCTCACATAAGTTTAACAGAAACTGCTTTTCCCATTCTTCAGAAAGTATTGAGTCTTTGGAACAAAAGTGCACATCTATTTCTTATTTTTCATTTTTCATTCTTTCTTCTACTTCTGCTTTACCGCAGCATTAAAATGGTAGAAAAACAAATTAAATAAAACCAAGTGTCTCTGGTATAAAATTATTAATAGTTTACAATATTATGTACAGCAACTTTTCTGTAAATTCCATCTAAATTTAGGAAGTGAGACTACCAAAGTGAACAAACAAAAAATACTAGGGGGAAATTGAAAATTAATTCTTTATGATTTTAGAAGAGGCAGTCAATTGGGTTTTCTCTGACATGTCAGTAGAGTTTTAAATCATTCTAAATTAGTGTCTTGTATGGAGTGTCTTAAATGATCTTAAATCTATATAGAGCTAAATATATGTGGCCCTGAAAATCATTTTGTCTGTCCTTTAAAAATAAAGGTTTTTATGTCTTCTGAATGTAAATGTAGGTAGAAGTTCCTTTCAGTTGTTCTATGTGTGTGTGTATTTGTAAATACATCCAGATCTTTTTTGGTCTGAATATGAATTAAAAACTATATATTTAGAAAGCAGGATTGTATTTATATTCAATCTTATTTAGAAAGTGATTCTAATTTATTTTTTTCTTACTTACCTCAGTATAAGAATGGGATCAGGTTCAGATCAATTATTGTTTCAATTGGAATTCTAAACTGTTAGCTATCAGTTGACTCTCTTGAATTATTTTACCCCTTCCTTGAAATACAAATAATTTAAATAATTCTTCTATGAACTAGGATACAAATCAGCATTTGTTGAAGGTGTATCAATTTAATTTCTCATCTTGTAATTATATAACTCTAATACATAAGAAAAATTTGATATGAAAGTATTCTATTTTGTGGCATATTTAGACCCTTACACTGTAGCAATTTTTTATTGTGCTTCATCTATACCATGGGTGGATGTAGTTTATGTGTCCCCCCAGGTACAGTACTGGCAATGGTTATAGGCTGTGTAAAAGGAAGTAATTCAGAAATCAAACAACTGAAGCAGCACAAAACTCAACTAACCTTAATTAGCACACTTTCATGGGAAAATTTCAGCTCAGTGCTTTTGCAGAACTTGTTTTTTTTCTTGACATGTTATTGTCTGATGTCAAGTTTACCTGATTATACTATATCCACTGTGGGAAAACTAGCATAGAGGCTGCTGAGTTTTTCCCTTTCATGTTTTTATTTTAAGATGCCAGTGAGACCTAATGAAAAAAAACTTAATTAAAAACTGAACAGATTTAATGCAAATATTGCAGTTATCTGAAGTTCAGCCGTGATGCTCTTTAAAATCCTTAGAGGGAAAGGGAATAAACAACAACTTTTGTGTGGGTAAATATACTGAGTCATTCCTTTAGTGAATGGCCATGCCAACCGGTGCCAGAATAGGCACGTACTGAATGGCCATATCTCCTGTGGAGCTTCTGCTGGCACAGTTCTGTAGAACTAAACAGTTTTGTAGAGCTAAAACCGGTTCACTCATGGAAGACACCCTACAATAGCATCTGCACAGCTGAAATAGGAATCTTTCAGTCAGTGATGTTGGTTTCTGGGCAAGGGTCAGTTTATCCATGCTGAGGGATTTAGCACACTGTTTAGCAATATGTGTTGCATTTCTAAAAGAACATACAGGAGAATTTATATTCAAAAAGCTGTTGAAGGTTTGGGAGCTCTGTGTATTTGCTTCAAAATCCAAATCTGTTTAGAGCATTGGTAGGAGGAATAATATTTGTTTCAGATGATTGGAAGTGAATGTGAAAAAAAAAATTAAAAAAAGAAATTATATTTGGCTCCTCTGTTTAAGTGAAATGATCAGTTCATTCAGAAAGTAAACAGAAAGAAAGGGGAGTTGAGTATGTGCTGGTCAGCTTCTCGTTTGGATCATCTTTTGAATGTAGATACTGTGTGCTTCTTACTCCACCATGTGGCACTGGGAATTTAATGCTAGAGAGCCACTGCAACCCAACTGATTTTGAGTTCAGCTAAAGATGTTTTATTCAGCCAAAACAATCTAACAATGGCATTGATAAATCAGGTCAGATTCCTCAAGGTGTAATGATGAAAAAAGCTGTAATGAAATTAAGTCTAAAACAGTATTTCAGAAGGAAAGATTATTTTTTTGTGTGCTTGGTCTCATGATCCCAAGTGAAAGCTTTAATTTCTCTACATTTACCAAGAAAATACAAGGAATGAAGTTGTCATTACAGGAACTGTTGTTTACTTTCTTTCAAGTACTCTCTAACTGACAGGAAAAAAAATAAATCTGTACTGAAAATATTACACATAGTAATACAGATAATTATTTGTAACTTTGTTATTAAATCACTTCTGATAGAAGAGAGAATCTCCACTTTGTACTTAACATAGTCTGAGCAATTACATAGGGGACTTTATATTATGGTGCAGAAAATACACTTATTTAACTTATTAGCTGCATGCGAAAAATCAATTATCTGTTGTTGACCCTATAAGTTTATGTAAAATGCAATGTCAAGAATAAATGAAAAATATTGTGTTGCTGAGAAAAGCAAAATTAATATGTTTTACCTTTTCAATAAACGCATTGAAGAATTTCAGTTCTGTAGTGATAAGTGCTACATGCCTCACTATTTTCTACGTAAAAATGGTTAATAGTCTGTTTTTAAAATATCATTGCACTATGTTCAAAAAAGTTAATGTGATGATATAATGGAAGAGTTGTTCAGTTGTGCAATGTGTTGCTTGACAAGAATAATGCCATGCTTCATTACCTCTAGACTTAGTATTTTGGGACAAAGATTTTACACTTGTCTACTTACCAAAATGTCTAACGTTAAAGGTATTTACATTTATTTTTCCTTTGCTGGAAATTGTGGAAATTATTTTGTTCAGCCATGTGTAGATCAGTGGTCAAAGAGGAATAGCTGATAGTGTTATTCAGAAGGGTAAGCTTACATTTAGTTACGTATTAAGTTAGAATACCTGTGCAGATTTCCATACTATACAGATTCCCAAACTACACACCTCCACAACATCTGCAGACTGCATTAGCTGTGTTTTTACTGCACAAACTGCGTTTGTTGTGTCCAATTTACTCAGTCTTGCCTTGTCAGTCATGTTTCTATTCTCTAAGCATTTGTTCTTCTCATCTGGAATCTTCAGTGAATCTTCCTTAAAGAGTAGTGTCCAAAACTAAGTATGCTGTTCTTTAGATTTACCTGCATGTTGTGCCTGCTATAACATCGTCTTTGATATGTATTATATGGCTTTCTTCTTTTTTTTTTTTCTTTTTTTTTCTTTTTTTTTCTTTTTTTTTCTTTTTTTTTTTTTTTGCAAAGGTGTGACATCATTGGCACATATTCTTTTTGTGCTTTTAAAGATGGATACTGCAATTTCATTTTTCTAATCTTCTGGTACTTTGCTTATCTCCTTTCAAAGTTTTCAAAGGTAACCACTAACAGTTCTGAAATTGTTTCAGATTTTTTTTTGTCTGCTAGAATCATGATATTTCCATTTACAAAGATTAATTTACCAGAATGCTCTTGAAATACTTTATTTTCTGCATGCATTATGTTGAGCTCTGACTTCTTAAGCATTGGTAGCAATGACAAAATTAAGCAAAAATGAGGGTAAACTGAGCACCATTCTCGAGATCTGTTGGCCTAGCTAAGTAATATTTCGAGAAATAGAAATCAGAAAACCTAATACACCAAGGAGAGCTGGCAAACTGTTCTCTGCAATTCAAGAGAGACAGATCTGCAAATTGGTGTCCAAGCATTTTTGATGTAAGAGTTATATAAAGGACTCATTAATTACAAAGGTAATCTAGTATAATTTATGTTCATAATTAATTAGTTTACAAAAAAAACAGGGAACAGTTAAAAGTTCACTGCTTTGCCTGAATCATGCCATACTGTCATTTTCTCCTTGTGACACTGCAATAATCATAGGGATCTTCGTATGCAACAGATCTTAGTTAAATCCATAATAGAAAAATTATGTTCTAGGCTAAGTTTAGAACCGTTTTCCTAGAACAAGCAGTGGAAGAAACTTAAAGTAATGTAAGTGCCCTTGACACCACTCACTGCTAAAAGATTTACTACTCTGGCTATGTAATTTTCAGTTCTTGAAAACAAAACAGCATTCAATTATCCAGTACTAATATTGCCTGTTATATTTTGTTGGAGGATGGGGAATATGGCAGATGAACATGGATGTAGTAGATTATAGCGTAACAGTTTATTTTGTGTATTTTGCATAACATTTTCTGCTTTAAAATGTCTATAAGAAGGGATCAGCATATTTATTTTCTGTTGGTTTGCTGATTTGGCGATATAGTCAATATCAACTGCAAAGTAATTCCCTCCTGCAATATGAATTACTGCCAACTAATACGATACAGTGAGGTCTGGCAAGATGAAATTAAGATGTCTTGGAGAATAATGTGCCCTATATTATATATCTGCTGTGACCGTACCCCATTCCGTAAATGACAGAACCAACATACTCTTCTTCCTTCTCAAGGAGCAAACAAGAGACAAGAAGTTTTTCCCAGTTCTGGGGTGGAAAAGGGTATCCCTGATCTGCCACGAGAAAGCAGTTTCACCAATATGTTTTCTTTCAAACTTTTTTTTTCAACTTCCTGAGACTACATCCACTTGTAACTGTCAACTGTTTTTGTAGTATGGTCGTTTCAGTGTTACTCATGATAAAATCTGTGTTTGCATATTAGATGTACACTCCTTCTAATCTTGTCTTTTCAGTCATTATTCCACAATATTAGTTCTAGGTACGGTAAGGGTTTGTATTTTTAACCTTTGTTTATAAAGAAATCATTTTAATTAAATACACGAGGTTGGGGGTTTTGGTTTGAGGGTTTTTTCCCTTCCAAAAATACTCTCCATTTTGCTGAATATTGCATTTCTTTTGGGGTTTAGACTGATTTTCTAACTATGGTAGCAAGTATTGATAGGAAGCAACATATAATCAAATCTTCTAGTTTGATTATCTGTTGCAAATAATGTGACATGAGACAAGTAGTTGTTTTGGTTCTTTTGGCTTTCCTTTCTGTGATTTGAGATAGGAAAGCTTTTGCCAAGAACTGGCTACACTGCCAATTCTCTGCATTTTGCTGTCACTATAGCAAGGTTCTCTGCTTTTCACTTTTTACCTTTATAAAGCTAAGACCAGTAATTAAGAGAAATAATGTGTTGCATTTTTTTCTCTAGAAGTGGTCCTCATGAGAATAGGCACAATCGGGCACTGATTTGGTCTTGTAACTATCATTATGTTTCAGATATAGTTTATGTGTATACATATATATATATATAAAGAAAAGTTTTGCAAATTAATAAACTTCTGAAAAAAATGCCAGTGATTCATTGGTAGGACACAATAATTTATGCACAGTTGTATTTATTAGTTACATACACTAGCTTATACTGTGGTGTTCTAGAAATGAACTGAAGAGAGTTTTAACTCTTTATTAAAAGATAAAATAGATGGGAACCACCGAGTAAAAGAAAATTAGTGGGGTTTTGTAGATGTTTAAAAGAATTCAATGTAGTAAATTTATGCATCAAAACAGTCAAAAAAAGTCATGTCAAATTGAACAAAAAGGGGTATCATAGGCAGGTGTTAATTCTTTTTTTTCTGTTCAAGACTACTTCAGTCTTTCTGCCTGTGAACAGCAATGTCAAACACACACACACACAAATCTTTTATTACTTCCTTACTAACTTTCCTTTTAAGCTTTACTCTAATGTGTGTGTTGTCTCTGATTCTGCATTTTAATGTCAGAATAGGTGATGCTTCAACTCTCTCCTGTAGAGCAATTTTAAAGATAGGACAATCTCCATGCAATGCCCCGTAATACCTAATTGTTAGAACACTGCTTTTATCTGTACTGCTCTGTTCTGACCTATGCAGATAAGAACCATTTGATTATATGCTTTCCAGAGTGCCTCTGAGGTTGAACAAAGTAAACTGGAAAATACAACCAAAAATGAGTTAACTGATCAGATGCAGAAGCAAATGGTTGAAATACTAGATGTGAATAGCATATTTTTCTAGCATTCAAACTTGCTTCTTCCTTGTATATACAGTTCTGATTTCCAAAACATCAAGAAATTATTTGACTTCAGGAGCTAACTATTGCTGGGTCAACACAATCAATTTGGTCCATGCATATGGACCAAAAAGGAGGATGATCCTGTTACAGTTCTAGTACACATAAAGGAGGAAATTTTAAAAATTAGAGAAGGGGAAAATAAATACGCCCAAATCAACCATTAAATAAACCTTCCCACCTTGATAGCATTGTCTGTTTAATAGACTTTTTTTTTAATAGACTTTTTTTTCCTCAAAACTAAAATATCATACTCAGACAAATTCTATTACTTGCTCCCAATACTGCTGCCATTCAGTAAATAGCCTTGACAAGGAGAACTCAAAATATGAAAAATAAAACATAATTATAAATTGAAATGAAAAAGTCATCTAAATCAATAGCTTTCTTCCAGTCACTTTGCTTTTACAAATTACTTGCTTCAGAAAAATATTTTATTTCTCTAAATAGCATTGGATAGTTTACGCACAGAAATATAATTTTGCAGTTAAATTTAGTAATGACTTAATAGTTTCTGTATTTTTGTTAGTAATTTTCTCTTAAAATTTACTTCAATAGCAGTGAAAAACTGTGTTTGGCATGATATTGTAATATAACAGATGTTATAATGTTATAAACATCATTATAAGCATGTAATATCCCTATTAAGTAGAAAGCATACAGTGTATACAGCTTTGTACATAATAACCTATGAAAACATGATTAAAAATGCCTATTTCTTAATTTTTGCTTATAATCAAACTTTAAAGGATCAAATTGTAATTTGAAATCCCCTTTCCTTCATTTGCGTAATTCTTTGTAGTCTTTTGTACTACACAGTTTTCGTTTTTTACAAGTTACTGTAGTGTAAGATAAATGCACATGCATATGTTTAAATTTAGTCTTTAGAGCATCTGAGAAATGCGTTTATACCATCAGTGGGGAAAAAAAAAAGGATTAAATCTAAAATCACTTTTTCATGCAGAAGTAATGGCCTCAAATACTTTTCCTGTTGGGAACATCCCTTGTCTTTATTGTTCTCTGTAGTACTTGCCTCACAATTCTGCCAATAACAGTTCCTCATTTTCTCAAAATGTAAGCATAAAAATGTGAATCACTCTAAATTACATTGTTTCAATATACTTTATGGGAATTATTTTCCATTACATTGCACTAACCAACACTGCTTAAGTTAATTGTTTCTTCTAAGGTTGATTTATGGTGAACCAGCAATGCTGGTATTTTTCATGTGGTGTTTTCATTGCACGTGGCTTTGCTGAAAGAGATAAAGAGAAATGTGTGTTAGAAAATGGATTAAGTTAGTGTATTAATGACCTACATGTCAGTATGCATTTAGCATATCTACAAATGCTGGACATATATTCTGGTCAGTAATATGCCACAAATTGTGTAGATATAACACTGCTCTATGAGATGCAGGTGTTGTTACACATACAGGATATTTTGATTGGTTTTCTCTGAATTTGCGTGATGACACTGTGAAAATTATAAGAAATAAGAATAGTGAAGTAGCTCACTTTTCTATGACTAATTTTTTGTTTCCTTCCCAATGAAAGCAGTTGCTTTCCTCCAGAAGAAAGAAATCTATATTTTTTTGCCTGCAATTTGATCACAATTTCCTTAGCAAACTTATGTCATTAGTGTCACGATGTCAGAGTTATATATGTTTGAGCAGAAGATTTTATTAAGATCAAGAGAAACTAAATTGAATAATTTGCAGGGTATTGAACAAGAAATTCATTGAATAATTTCCTCTAATGATCCGCTATATCGTAGTTGTAGTACTTGTATTTAATAGCTTTCAAAATGAACTGTTCCATGTATTAGCAACGTAAACATTTCCTTCAAGCCCTGATGATTACTGTCTTTGTTTTTCAATAGAAAATGCAATCTGAATTGACAAGCCATGAGATTAGTTTGGAAGAAATGAAGAAACGAAACCGGGGTAAAGATGCTGCCAAAAGAGTGCTTTCCCAAATTGACGTGGCGCAGGTGCGCAAATGTTTTTTTCCTCCATCTTTTCTTTGCTTATGCAAACAAACAGCAGGAGTAGTAGTATTACTATGATATGAAGTGTTCTTAAGGTATCTCTTCTGTCTCAGCTGCTCCTTTCTAGCCAGGAAATTAAAGGGGATCAAGCGTACCATCCACATCTTCTTGCTGCATATTTTTCTATTCCAGCCTTCCTATCTAGTTGACAGCAGTTCTAGAGTACACCAAGCTGATGTAACTGTTAGGGACGCTATATAAGGGGGTGTTTTGAATGTGCTGTGTTTTCAAGAAATAAAACTAAAGGGAGGCTTTTTGGTATACCTTTTGAGGTATTTGAAAATATTTGTAGTTAAAATCATGTTAAAATACTTGGAAGTATTTGGTAGAACTGCATTTGATAGACAAATATATGCTGAGCAGTGCATTGAAGTCATCGGTTTAAAATGTTAGCTAATACATTATTTCATCTAGCTTCGAGAGAGCTATGTGAAATTAAAGAAGACTTAATTAGCAATTAGGAAGAAGACTATACATTTTTACTTCTTAATCTGTGATGGGTTCTTGACTGTTTTGCTGGGGTTACAGCCAAAGTTCCCCAGGCTGCAAAACAAATTGTCAAAATTCATTAGGAAAGACAAAGAATTTTGTTAACAGCAAACAAGGTCATCTCTTTCTTCATCTCTGTCAAATATTTCTAGGGATCTTAGCTTCAGTTTTATATTTTATTATGGGTGGCATTAATGGCTTTATTTAACAGTTAATTAATTAATTTGAAATTAGCAGGTTGATTTATTTTTTTAAAATTGTTTCCTCTAATCTAAATGAACTAGCTTTTTATTGTCGAGAATATTTATTTTTCCTTATTTTTCTGTCTTCCTTCAACTATCTCACCTTCTGATGGTCTCCATGGCAGGTGTGATGTTGCCTGTATTTCATCAGTGAAATGCATGTATCAGATGACTTTGTATCTAAATGTTTATGAATTCAACAACATGCAGGGGAGCACTGCGCTTTCTAGGTGCCTTTTTAAATTATTATTATTTTTCTCAATCCATCTTTGTGCAGATATCTTTTCTTCAAAAGGCTTCTCTGGATGACCATATGCATCAGTTTGAGCTTTAACAAATTGGTGGGGTCATGTTGAGAACCTGTTTTGCTTACATTAGATAAAATATGAACAAAAAATAGCAAATCAGCATGCATAGTATGGCATGAATTTTGCCATCGGTTAAACTGTTGGTGTGAAGTACATTCATCTGACTAGACATTTTAAATATTTAAGAATCTTGATGTTACTTCTCTCACCAAAGATCTGCTTAGCCCAAAACCATGTCTTCAGTGGTAGCCAGAAGACAGTGATGAAATACGGTAAAGTGAATACGTAGTGCTTCCCAGTGATTTGCAGATAAGTAACTTGTGAGTCAGAGGTACTTAAGCTCATGTTAAATGGTTTCTGAAGTCTTGTAAATTGCTGGAATCCTCAACTTCATTTAACGGCAAGTTACACAATTTACTTGAGGACAACTTTTATACTTTATACTTTTATACTGTGACAGGTAGGTTTGTTGGTTTGGTTTTTTTTTAGTTTTTGTTTTTGTTTTTTGTTTTTTTTTTTTAGTTTAGCTTAGTTTTGGTTTTTGGTTCTTTATTTTCCAAATAATTTAAAATACCCATTTTGCTTGTTTGGCTGCTTTTAAGTATTGAGCAGATTTTTACTTTTTAAAAAAACTTTTGGAGGTAGCTTTTATCTGTTATAAATCCCGCTAATCAATAATTTGGAACCTGCTTCTATATCAAGCTTTGTCTTTTGTGATGTTAATTACTTAATTTTTAGATTAATTAAATATAATTTGCTTGGGTTTTTCCTACGGATCCTCAGTGCACAGCAGTCCTTCACTGACTCTTCATAAATGGATTTAGATTTTCTCTACTGTTAATACTTTTATTAGCTTTTCTAGACCATGTTTAATGTATTGGCAAAAAACTGTAACCAATACTGATACGGCATTATGAGCGCCCCACTGGACTTGATATTCATCAAGTTGAAGTGTAACAGGAGACTGGAAAACTAATAATGAATTTAGTGTATGCAATCACAGTGAAGAAAAATAAGACCACTTATTCCTACCCTTTGTTTCCTATTTTTATTCAATTGTTCATTTACTTAGCTAGGGAAAGACTTCCTTTCTTACCTCATCGGATTTTGGTTTTATTATGAGTATTTGAGGAAAGTTGTTAGAAGGAGCTGCTGTATATCTATGAAGTTTTCTGTGTTACCTAGAATTGTCTTCTGCTCATGATTCCTGCCTCCTTCACAGAAATCTGATAAATGTGGCAAGTGTTTGTACTAAAGTCCATTTACAGGCTAATTTTATTCCTTATTACATTCTTTTTCAAGTTTGTATGCTACGGACACCATTGTATCGGTATACAGTGTCCAGGATTTGAAGATAAAAATTCAAAAGTGTGTTTGCAGATGCTGAGTTCCTGTTTAATTACTTATCCATTTCTTAGTGACATATGTTCTTCTCTTTTTTTTTTTTTCTCTCTTTTTTAGTTTGTTTTTTTTTTTTTCCAAACAGTGAGAAAACTTATTCTACTGGTACTTTGTCCTGTACTTCTACAGAGAAATTAGTTCTTATTCAAGCAGATGATTAAAATGTCCTTTCTTTGCTTTATTTTCGATTATTTCCCCTCCTGCTGAGATAGTGATCATGTGAACAAGCAATATAATTAATGTACAAAGATAACAGATGGTGAAAGTTGTGAATTTAGAAGCCATGCTTGTCCTAGATTTTTCTGCTTTCAAATTGTTTTCTTTTTACTCTAGGTTTTTTAATTGAAATAGAACTCAGTTTTATACTTTAAATCTCAGGGGGTGTTGGTAGACATAATTTCTGGCCCAGCCATTTTATTTGGGTTTCTTTGACAAACTAAAAGATTCACTCCTCATACCAAGAAGCAGCATCACAGTAGAGTTGATGAGCATCTATCTGGAATACAGATGTGTATTGGCTCAAGCCATTAAACCTCCATGATTTTGCTTATTGGAAAATACAGAAACTGTGCCTTTCTTTATACACAATCTGGGCTCTTCTGTCACTGGCTGTCCTGCATCCAGTGTGCTGAGTGACACAAGATTATTTTTTCCTGTGAAGACTAAGATTCTGTACTGCTGGTATTTTCCCCAAAAGTTTTAAATTCTTTAAATAAGAAACTGTTGATTGATAATGGATGCTAAGTGTTCTGAAACATCTACATCTAAGTCTTGTCTTCAGCATTGACTTAATTTCACATTTGCAACTCACCCATGCTTGCTTTTCAGAAAAAGCTGCAGGATGTCTCCATGAAGTTTCGCTTATTCCAGAAGCCAGCAAACTTTGAGCATCGCCTACAAGAATGTAAAAGAATTTTGGATGAAGTGAAATTGCAGGTTCCCAAGTTGGAGACAAAGAGTGTTGAGCAGGAAGTAGTACAATCACAGTTGGATCATTGCATGGTGAATATTAAAGATGCTTTCTGTTTGTTTCCTGCCTGTTCTGCCATCCAGATTTAGTGTTTTCAATGACAATGCCATTGGTTTTGGGGAGATATTAGAAAAGATTTAAAAGCAAATTTTCACAATGGAAGTTATAGGAGTTGTTTTAGGTTTTTTTCTTTTTGTTTTCAAGAAATGGAGGACAGAAAAGGGGTTGATCCTTTTCCTACTTCTCTTTTTTGCATATAAGGTTAGAAGGACATTGTACACTTAAAGCTGTATTCAATTTCAAAATTTCTCGGCATATAATAACATGGTAAATTGTTTTAACAGTCCTACAGTAATTTTTCCTTTCTATACATTGTTGTCTTCTGTTATGGCAAAGACCTCTCAGAAGAATGAGATGCCAATTAAATAAGTGAAAAATTTTGAAAATATGGATTTATGTGGAAAAAGCTAAAAATTGCAGAATGTTTTGCTGAATTCAGGATGAGAAACAAAGTATCAGTTACATTCAGAATTTGGGAAAAAAAAAAATAAAATATCAAGACATTCTCAGTTGGTAAACTTTCAAACAATGCTAATGTACTTTCACTATGTGAGAAGGCCAGTAGGGATATGAGTTTATCTCCCTGGATTACCTCTATTTTCCACAATATGCTATGGCCATGGAACTCCGTGATACAACCAAAAGACATGTTACAGTGCACAGTTCTATTCTAGCCAGGAAATATAAAATATAAAGCAAAACCATAGATGACATGAGATGACATGGTGTGATTGTCTTACAGTTGAGGAGCAAAAGATGCCTTGAATATGGGCTAAAGAATATAAGCAAAATTTTTAATATCCTTGTAATGTGATACCCCTTAAGTGTTGAATGCATGTAAAGATAACAATGAACATCATGTGTGCTTGATGATAATAAAATGGAAATTAATTGAAACTTCAAGAGCAAGAATCAAGACAATCAGATCCTTTTCTTCAGCTGATTCTGTGGTTTTTTTTTCTGGAGCAATGACATGCCTGAAGGTGGAGTTTTTTTTCCTCCTCAACCTCTTTTGGATCTAAATGGAAGAATTTAAATTAGAAAATAAGCATGGAACAAGTTGATGTTACTTCTTTACATCTTGTTTTTTTTTCTTAAACGCAATTATCCTTAAATTCTCATTCTTATCAGAATTACATGATAATTAGAAGTTCTGTACTGAATTAAAGTATCTTCACTCAACAGCTAGCTTTTGCAGCTATGGCATATTCTGCAGAAGACAGTGTTTTTAGAGCATCTTTATCTGCAAAGAATCTCATAATCTTTCTATTTTAAAAATCTAGTCATAGTATCCTATCAGATGCTAGCCAATGTATATCTTATAAAAGTTTCTTAATTTACTCACAGGTTTTCAGTGATGAAGAAAGCACCTCAACAGCAGTTCTGCTATATACATACTACCTTTAAGAAAAGAAAATAATAACCATGTTAACAATTGGCTTGGTAATTAGCTTTAGATTATGGGGAAAATGCACCTTGGTTTTCTTTGTGTTCAGATCTGCTGGTAAAAAAGTCTTGTTTTACTGTCCAGATGTACTAGGCACAGATTTTACATTGCAGGAGATACTGCTACTAAAAGAAACAAAATTACAGTGTAATTTGTATTGCAGTTCTGTCTAAGTATACAGGACAGTAAGTTTACTTTCCAGTGCATGATGGCAAAATGCTGGAACACAGAATTAAGCTAGATGTCTCAACAATAAAGCTTCTTAACAGCTTCATGTTTGCCATTCTTCACATATCTGTGTGGTAACACACACTGTGTTTCTCTCTGGAGTCTTTTCCACTGAGGAGTTTAGTGGAATTTCCAAGCCATGGCAGAATTTATTCTTAAATTTAAAAGAAAAAAGAAATTCAATTTCTGCTCTACTTACATGAATGTTAGTTAATTCAGCATGTATGTGACTGTTACATGGTTTGAGTTACCAAGTCATACATTTAGATGATGATACCAACTTTCTGAATATGGAGATAAAGATCACTTTTGTTTTTCTTAGATTCATACAGTTGAAATATTAGTGAAATGTATTGTGCTTACAGACTGATTGCATGCTGTCAGTTACTGAACAGCTGTTTATCCCTTTTTTTTTGCTTAGTTACTGAAATACTGCATGGAAAAGCAATGAACTATATAATACATTTTGGCTTAACATTATTATTCTACTATTTTTTTGTTTGGGTTCTTTTTATTTTTTTTTCTAAACCACATTACACTTAGTAATCATAGGGGAATTCCTCAATCCTACCAGTCTCTTGATTCAGTAGTATGAAAAACTGTTAGATTTTTAGATGAGTTTAGTGGCTATTTGTAGTTTAAACACATCCAACAAACTGCATGGATTGACAGAAGACATCTGTTGTTTTAAATACTGCATTATCTAAATCAGTTTGAAAACAACCTTTGTCATATCGTAAAACAAATAATGATGGCACATACATTCTTATCTATAACACTTCTACCATTGTGTTTGGTGACAAGTCTTTGAAGCTGATATTAGTAATGATGGGCTGTTCTGAATCTGTTAATTTGAATTCTGATTTAAAAAACGATGAATTTTTCGAACAAACTTTTTTTTTAGTACAGGCGCACAGTCAGAGTGTTTTCTCTATCTTTCGGTTACATACTTCTCAACTTCTTTAACTTTCAAATGAGAGTGTACAGGGGCATGCATGAAGGTGTTTTTATGCAGTAAACAATGCAAAGACTTCTAGAGTGCCTTTATAATACCTTCAGTACTCTTTTCTGTTTTACTTACTGATGACCTTTCACTTTCATATTTCTGTTTGATTAGAAATTATATAAAAGCCTGAGTGAGGTGAAGTCTGAAGTGGAAACAGTGATAAAAACTGGGAGGCAGATTGTTCAAAAGCAGCAGACAGAGAATCCAAAAGAACTGGATGAAAGGCTTACAGCTTTGAAGTTGCAGTATAATGAATTGGGTGCAAAGGTAAGCTCTGATTTCTGTAGGAAACTACCATCTTTTAACTGGCAAAGTGAAGGATAATCTTAGTATGGTCAGTAAATGTGGGTTTTTATTGGTTGCTTTCAAGGCCATCTCATAGATAGAAAGAATGGAGGCAAGGGCAATAATCAGGATGTCTCTTCAGTTGCTCTGAGAAAAAATAATCTTCTAGAAAAACATACAATTCCTCCATTACAATTTAAAATTTTACTTTCTTAATGTTTTAATTTATGCTTTTTTTTCTAGTAGTTCATTGTTTTTTGAGGGGCCAGAGGTAGGTGTTTTGTTTCAATGCCTCAGTCATTTGTTTCAAAACACAGGTCAGAAAAATACTTAGATTTTGTTTGTGATTTTTTCACATTTTGCTTAAAGAGATACTTCAAAAAAAAAATTCTGCCTTTTCATTCCCTTCTGCCTCTGACTGTACAGATCTTTAGGCAGATCATTTCTATTTGTTGCTATTCAAAATTCTGTTGACCAAAAATTCTTACTACTGCAGCTTTCCTCAGGAGGCGTTTATGTACTTCTCTGCTTTATTGCTTCTGCACTCTTGACTACATATGTCTTCAGTTATTGTCATAACTGTTCCTGGGTTTAAATGTCATGTACAAACCCAACTAACCTTTTCACCGTATCTTAATGTATAGGTCACATACAATATTGTTTAATTATCAGTATATGGAATAATTGTCCCTTTGTTATACATCTCAGATACCAGCGAGCCCTTGAATTCAGTCATTTGCCATTATCCATTCCATAGTGATTATCCAATTTCTTCCTGTTAGGCAACAGTAAATCATCATCCTTTGAGCTCTGAAATGAGCAATGTATTGCCATTATACATTACTCAGTTTGACCACTTAGTGAATATCAGCATATGATTATACTTTTCCAATATTCTTTTACATAATCTCAGCTTCATCTCCATAAAAGACAAATAGTTCTTAAAATGTGACAGACTTTTATGTTATGATGCCAATGAGAAGTTAATTATATGTAAATAACCTTGTAGAATTGATCCCTGTTAACTTCCCAAGCACTGTCATTCCTTGTGTAAAATTTCCATCAGTACATCACTTATTTCTTTATTGCTTCATATACACTTAAATGCTGTTATGCTTCTCAACAGGAAAATGTTTTGTTTACTCATTTTTTTCCTTAAAGCCAACTAAACAGACAGTAGAAAGGGCAGACCACCAACCACTTTTTTTTGGGTCTGCATTATCTATGGAGTCTTTCTGCTCGTCAAGTATGGTGCTCTACAAGGACCTTTGAGCTCTGAAGAGGAGTTGTGGCATTGTCCTGAAGAAGACCACACAATAATTCAACTAATGACTATCTTTCATTGCTCTGTTTTCTTCCTTTTGCCTTCATTAGGACTATTCACAGAACTTGTAAAAACTGTAGGATTAGAATAAATTTGGTGTTGTAACTGGCTGGATGAAGATTGTGAATGACAGATATAGCTGTCTGTTTAGTTCTAAAATGTATACATTTCAAATATACAAAACAGAATGAAAAGTCTTTATTTTGTCAGATTATAAATTATTGAAACTATAAATTATTACTAGCTAGGAAAACAAGTCCTTGCTAAAACTGGGAGTCAGTATGTGGTTTAAACACATAATGATAATCAAGTCCCACTTACTGCAGTATGATAAAACAGTAAGAGTTGTGTTACTTTTGACAGAGATAATATTCATTTGGGAACTTACTAGAAAATAAAGGTATTAAAGAGACATCAATCCTTTGAATGCCAGTAACAATACAAATCTGCTTCATTAAGGTGTGGATAGCTATCATTTGAGATTAGGTAATATATTTGGGTTTTCCCTTATTTTAGAAAGGACTGTAGCATTTATTTCTACGTTATGCTTAACATAACAGCAAACAAGTGCCATTGTTAGAGAAAACCCCTCTTAACTAATGAAGGGGTAAAAATGTGCCATTAGAAAGCCATTATTGATTTGAAGTGAGTCATATTGCAAATTAATGTCTCAAAAATCTGCAGTGCTGTGTTTAGCTTTGTTGTCCTAGATGCAATTTCTCACATTTACTTTTACATAGCATGGTAGTTAACAGTTTTAGGGAGAGTCACAAAATCCTAGAGTTATAGAGCTAAAAGAATCACTTAGCCATTTTCAGTCCTAATTGATTCCATTGAGTCAAAGTCTTTTTAAGAGAAAACTGTTAAGTAATAGGAAGTCTCAGGACCAAAATGTATAGTCTCGGTGAAAAGCACATCACCAAGCATAGATTCACTTCTGTGATTTCATAGGTACTGCTTCTGCTTCAGGAGGTCCCTCCATGTTCAAACCAATCCACAAGCACATTTTGAAGCATATGAAATTTAAGGTTTAATTTAAATGAGTTGAACAATGCTGAAGTGTTTTGCTCGCAAATGGACAGGAAAATTATGATTTCTGATAATTTCTGTACATACTCTGTTTTTTATATATATATTTTAGGTATCACAACATTAGACACTCTGAGTCTAGAAAATTTTCCCCTTAAGAAGAATGGGAAGGTGTGAGGGTGGTTTGTTTGTGTTGGTTTTGGTATTTTTTTGTTGTTGTTGGTTGTTTTTTTTTTTTTTTTTTTTTTTTTTTTTTTTTTTTTTTTAGTATTTAAATATTTATATACATACCCAGGAATAGTCCTAGTTGCTTAGATAGTATCAGACCTTAAACCTTACTTCAATCTAGGAATGAGTTTTGTCTGTTCAGACAAATCAAATTTTACCCTTCATTTTAATCAAATGTACTTTAAAAGCATGAATGATAATTTTGAATCTTTATCTGTGGTCTCAGTGTGCATAGGTTTGAGATGAAATTGCAAGAAACCACAATGTCTTTTGAATATCATGGTGTAGTGGTTGCACTTATGATAAATATCTTATGCCTGTCCTTGCTGATGCATTCACTTGCCCACATTCTCCTTCTCTCTCTGACACAAGCACATATGCATACATACACACGAATAAATGTATTACTTCGGTATTTTCTTAGTTGTGAGTGGCTGCATGTAGGGTCTGTAGCATATTTGTGGCAAACATCTCTATGGTAATTCATCAGTACAGGCAGCTGGACTATAAAAGAAAGTGGCAGTAATAATGTTCTTTCTGCTATACTAAGGGCATTGTCTGCAGTAGGGGGCTATTACAAGGTCAGATCTCTCCTCACAATCCCACTGCTGCACAGAAATTTTTGCCTTTAAGACTAACAGGTTGTAAAATAACTTCTGTTGCTTTAAACACCTGTTTTTCTCAGTTTCATTTATTATATCCAATAATTCTTGCAAGTAAACTATTTAACATAGCTAAAATAGCTTTAAAATATTGAAAAAAATCATGGAGATAGCGTTTGATGTCACTTTATGATGCAAAAGGCCTTTAGAGGGCAGTGTTTCCTATTTTTCTTTAGGAATACACATTTACATTTGAAGTACACACAGAAACTGCTTAATAAGTAACGTCTGGATATCTGCAATGCATATGGGAATACTGTAGTATTTACTGATATTATATACAGAATTTAGAGATGTATATAGCAACACAAATATTTCTGTGTTTGGGCATGTATGAGTAATTTCATTTTATAGTGTACCAGGTATTCATAACTCTTACACAGGCAATCCCGCTTAGGGTGACTGTGTTTTATTACTGCTAAGTACCTGCAAATAGTTATTTATAATGACTAATAATACTCAACAGAAAAAGAAAAACGTATACAGTCCTTGCTCCATGTGTGAATGGAACTCTACAAATCCGAGTTTTATAGGATTTAGCTCTTGGCCTGACTGTAAATTCTGAGTTGTTTTTTTTTTTTTTAATAAATTTGGCATGCAAGAAAGCACATAAAGCATATTCAGTGAGAAGAAATGTTCTGATTTTAATAGTAAGCCTTTACAAAGTGTTAAGGTACCATCAGGGACATTTATTGCTTATTTCCTGGGCAAATCTGATCTGCTTACTGAGGGACAGCAAACCCCAGTTACCTAACCTTGTCACATCCTGGTACATTTTAAAACTTCAGTCTCTCCTTGTCAGTAGAGCTCGGAGTCAATTTGATCATTGCACCCCTGCTTGTACTCAAACAGTGTGAAAGCCCAAAAATACTGTAGATACAAAGATACTGATACTAATACTAGTGTAAACAAATATTTTTCTATTTAAAAATTATTAATAAAAATTGATGGCTATAATCTCACTTGATTACTAATTGATATGCAAGGTAATTAATACTTTCTTTTAAATATTAGTGACCACTGCAACACATTTAATCCACCTTCTTTGACTGGGCTTTTTTAAAGCACAACATAATATATTTGTTTGTATTTTCTGACTGTTAGTTGCCTAATGTCTATTATGGTGTAGGTTTGCATCTGAGATCTCTTAATTTACGCTTCTGCCTTCTCTACTAAGTATGTGGAACCTTCTTACTCTCTCTCCCTGAATATGCTCATGGGTTTGTGGGGAAGACTGTATTTCCCCTATTCCTCCAGGTTACACCAAAATGCAGTGTAAGACAGTCAAGACAACATACTCAGCCTTTCCAGGTACCAGGTAATGTAAGTACATTACAAGGTTCCATGTAAATTCTTAAAAGAACTTCACAAATAAAACTGAGATTGTCCATAGTACTTCACATCCAAAACATTCAGCAAATTAAAAACTTAAAGTTAACTTTAAGTTAACTGTACTGCCCTAGTTAGACATTTTTAGTGACTTTTGTATTTCAAGATTTTGCTGTTTCTTTCCCAGATGTTTTTATTTCTTCTATGTAGTGTAACTATATAGATAAAACCTTGAGGATTCAGTATCATGATGTGGCCATCTGTATGAAAATATACTCTTTGAAGGGTTTTGACATCTGTGTCTCAAGGAAAGCCTGTAAATTTAATTGTTCCAAATAAATTTGCTATGCAGGAGGAGGTTTGCACAGGTCTGCTGCTAGTTCAAATTCAATATATCTTTATGCACATATTTTTCTTGTAGGTGTTTGCATTCTAGCACCAAAATTACAAAAAACTATTGAGACAGCTAAGGGAAGACATAACTGTATGAGAAGTGCAACCTGGTTTGTGAAATTGCAAGTTCAGCTTTTATAGAAAAGTGTCATATAGAAAAGGATATGTAAAAATCATTAAACCTGTATGACTGAAGAGCTGAGAAACATGTTTTCTTTCTGCAGGTGACAGAAAAAAAGCAAGAGTTAGAGAAATGCTTGAAATTGTCCCGGAAGCTGCGAAAAGAAATTAATGCTATGACAGAATGGCTTGCAGCGACAGATGTGGAATTGACAAAGAGATCAGCTGTGCAGGGGATGCCTAGCAATTTGGATGCAGAAATTGCCTGGGGCAAGGTAACAATGGAACACACAGCGTACCTTTATATATCCCTGTTTATGCATATTACAGAAGGCTAGATTTCTTTCTTGAAGAAATCTATGGTGTTTTAATTAGTGGAACTTTGTAACTGTTAAAACATTGTCTCACCCTAACATTAACACTCAGAAAAGTTTAAACTAGCTTGTCTCTGCATATATCAATAGCACAGTTCATCACCTTAGTGCCGGCTAGGATATTTGTTTTCTTACCCTTTTTGGTTTATATCTCCTTCATTTTCATTCTGGAGGCTGCTTACTTCCATGAGACTTCACCTTGAACTATAATTTTAGATTAAAACTCAAAAAGCCTTAAAATGAAACTTTCCTCAAAATTACTACATGTGCCACAGTTAAGATAAACATTTCTCAGAATCACTGAATGCAAGAGTTCTATATTAAAATGTGTATTGCTGTGTGATGTTAAGACTTAGGACAGTATCATTCATCACTAGCTAATCTAGTTTGTAGAACATAGGCAAGCCATCATCATTGTACACACATACCAAACTCTGCTTTAGTGTAAACTATGCTCAACATTATCCAAGGTTTGAAATAATTATGTGCAGGCAGTAGCATTTTGGATAAATGTTTCTATATAGTTTCAAAGCAAAAGAACAAAAGGATCCTTAAAAAGCACTGGGGGTTTGTGCAAAAAATTTATCACTTCTGCTTTGTTTAATAGGAAAACCATTCATTATAGAAGTAGTAATGAATAATGCACAGGCAACCTTACTAATTTTTTAAAGGCTGTGCAGATTAAAGGCATTGAAATAAAAGTAGTATCCGAAAATATATAAAGGTCAACTTTTGCTATTATTGTCTTACAATTACTGCTTTGAGTATTGCTGCTTAGGCTTTCAAATCAAAGCCTCAGTCCCTAAAAATCCCATTGCTGTTTGATGTTCTCTCATTTTCACTTGTTGCTTTTCCCACAGTAAAATCTTTGCAGTTGCTCTCATTACTTTTGATTGATATTGTTTGTGATCTTAACACCCATAATAAAGGGCAAGTGTCAGATTTTTAAGAGATGGTTTAGGCAGTCATATGGTTGTAATGTCATCAAACTAACTTGGCAGTTATTCAGTCCTTTTATCCAGTCATGAAAATACTCATCTTACCTCATCTTGGGTGCTGGTAAGCTACATTCCTGCTGAAACAGAAATGTGCACTCTATGTTCCTGCATGCATATTCAGGAAAGTTATTCCAGACGAATATAGCGTCAGAGCAGTTTAAATAGAAAGATTTGTCCTTAATATCATTTACTTGTTAGATACAAACTTTAATGCTTCGGAAGTTACATAATTAGAACCTGAAGCCTGATGATCAGTGCAGTTAGATAGCTGGAAGTCCTTGTTATGTCATACAATTGCTACAAGTACAACATATTTTTATCTCACGACAATCCAAATCAGTATCAAGAGCTAATTAAAATAAGAAATATTAATGTGGAAATTATATCAAAAAGGAACCACTCCAATTACTAATCTTAAAGAATGTCCTTGAGTATTGTGAATTCTCACAAGAAATTGATGCATAAAGGGTTTCAGGAGAAACTTGTGAAAAACATATTTTGCCTTCATACCCTGCCCAAAGTCATCACTAACCTCAGCTCTTCTCCTTTATTCATTTTATCACTAAAATGAGAATAAATGAAGTTTGAAAGAGAGCAGCTGCCTCTTCTTGAAGTATGTATGTACTGAGTCAATGGCTTTCAGAATTCTTTTATTAAGATTCTCTTTAGAAAATACAAATATTCACAAAAGCAGACTCTTATTTTTGAACAATTTAACAGATCATGTAGGTGGCAGATACTAGCCTTCCAAATATAAGTATTTGCAGAAATTATGTGGAGTATACTTTTTCCTGAAGAACCTGCTACCTACCACTAAGAGGCAGGAATTGCTGCATGTTATCCTGGACAATATAAAATTCTTGTGAAGACTTCATAAACAAGTACAATACTGATTCTTCTATGTGGATTTCGATGAGGCATCATACAAACCTGCACATCAATAATTCAGTCCCCAGGACGAGAGTCTTGCAGTATCTGATTAATGTCTCAGCTTTGGGTTTTGGACTTTCCAGGTAAGTGGGTTGCGAAAGACAGTAACCAATATAATGAAATGCACTGGGAGATGAAATAAGCCCAGCAGATCCCTATTGTGAGGAATGTCTGCAGAAAAACTGAAATGGAAAACGGAAGGGGGGAGAGGAAAACTCAATAGTGTGAATGAACAGAAAATTGGATGTGTGCTGCCATTGACATAACTAAGCAGAGCACTTATAATCTTTTTTCTATACAGCACAAGGAAGCAGTTATATTTATCACTGCACTTATTTCTAATTCATTTTCTGTACCCAGGACTTCTCAAAAGTAAAAAGAATTTGAGCATTTAAATGATAATTATAAAGGTTATAATAAAAAAAAAACCATACACGTGAACATTATTTTCAAGGTATAAACACCTAGAAATAAAAAGGAATGTCCATCTTTAGTAGCAAATTATGTTAATAAGATCTAGAGTTAATCTACACGTGAAGGGAAGTGTGTTATTTATTTGTTCATGCCTAGAATTTGTCTAAGGATGGAAAAAAATACTTGGTGTACTTATAAAATGAGATGGGCAATATACTGACAATTGCAAATCCTGCCTTTTTACTCAGAAGAGACAAGCTAAATCTTTCCATTTGAATTCAGTTCTGTTATAATAGATAAGAAAAATGACATGCGGGTGGAAAGATAGTCATTAAACATTGTATATTAGAGATCCATTATAATTAGAAGTCATTGGTTTAGTGAACATATTTATCACTGAAAATGTTAACCATTGCAGTTTATTTGTCTTTTAGTCAGGAAGTGGCATGATAAGAATTAGATTGCCAGGAAACCACATTCTGAAAAAGGAAATGGCAGATGGTATTACCAGGAAAAATTCTTTATCACCCCCTGGTATTAGCAGTATGAGTCTGCCAGTGATTTAATGTAATATTTTAGCGCAGTGTATACCAGTGAGTAGAAAGTTGACTTGAAGTACTTAGAATTACATTAGCGAACACATTTAACAACATATTTTCTATCAGTAAAATCAGTAAAAGAAATTAATCTGAAAGCTGATTCATAGTCAGTGGCCAAAACACAATAAAAATAAGAGATGTGCTGTGAATAAACAAATAAATATGTATAATCAGCCACTGAGAAGGCCATAATGTCAGCTACTGATTAATTCTGTAATTCTACCCATGAGAGCTGAGACACCTAACAAATTTATTTTAGAGACATTCAAATTGCAGATCACTTCCAAGTAAAGCAAAGCATACAGGCAGTGTGGAGGTGCACAGAACTTTTCTTCAGTCATTCGTTGGTGTTGAATTTTTTTAAATCTCCATATGTTAATGATCCACACAATTAAAATACTATCCTCTGCATTTAGTCACGATTCTGTTTTGTTTGAAAAAACATCAGCATTCACCATGTCTTGGTTCTATTACAAATCCTCTGTATTTGAGAAAATTGGTAGAATGTGGAAAATTTCTCGTACTTACATGAAGTACAAGTGTAAAATCTTTTCTGTGAAGTAACCTTGCAAAATTAGATCACTAATTCTGTTATGTCAAGTAAGTTGGAGGTACTATTAAGACTGTATTCTACCAAAAAGAGTAAGTTCTATACTATCTTTATTGCAAACTGAAATTTTTACTTTCTCTAACAGCACATTGTCAACAAAATTATACTGATGTGTGACTTTGAGAGATGTGACGGTGTGGAGGTGTTAAAGGTGTAGTTCCACTGCGGTAACAGTGTTGATCCTGAGATGGAAGAATTGTGATTCCAGTTTGATTAGAAGTGGTTCTTCTTTTAGTGTATTCAAGTTGTCTATGAGAAGTCTGTCTTTAGAGACTAGTGGTTCCTGCTTTTCTCCCACCTTACTTCTCTGTGTGTTCATTTTGGACCACTTGATTTCTAGTTGAAGCTTTATAACCGGAGATCATACATACCTGGATCATTGCCAACAGGGGACTAGGAGCTCAGAAAAAAATTTCTCCTAAGAATTATCACATGTGATATTAGGTGTCAGCGATTTGTGCCTCTCCTTGAGTATTCAGCAAGGTTGTTATACTTGGTATTGTGTTATATCAGTATTTAGTATTTAATTCCTGCTTTTTTACACGTTTTCTAATTGTGTTGAGATTTGCTCCTTTTATTAGACTTCTTGCATGTCGCAATAAATATTAAGACAGGAGTAATAAGTACATTATGTGGCCTTACATATAATCTAATATATTTATAGAAGGTAAGATAGCAGTGGGTGAAGATGCTGGAAATCTAATGTTGTAGCACCGCACATCTATTTTGGTCATTCAAGCTTAGAGATGCTATGGAGAATAGCTTATTTCAGTTCACAGAGTGAAATCCCAAGTGAATGGAATGAAAAGATACATTTCTACAGTTAGGAGACAAGAAAGCTAACAGAAAAAAAGAACATGGTTTCTGCTGAGAAAGATTGCATTAAAAATATTAAAGGGATATTAAAATATTTCATGAGTGGAGTTGACTAAGTCTTAAGATGTCATCATTATGCTTTATTATTGTTTCATTTGTTATGTAAGCTTTATGTGCTATTTGATATCTATGCCGTTTTCTTATATGCAAAGTAACTTTAAGCAATTCAATATAAATATTGTGAAATGTGTATTCTTGTTTAATAATTAAGTATTAAAACTTTATTTTGAACACTTGAAGGAGATGTAACTCACACTTTTTAAAAGGAAACTATTACCAAAAATGATTGTGAGAATATGAAGGCCATTTACAATTTTATCAGCGCTAAAAGGGATCAATTTACTTTTTACTTACTGCTCTTTGCAGAATGCTCTCCCTTCCAGTAGGAAGCAAGATTGCATGCTCCAGAACGAACTTACTGGCTGTTTTAATATTTGATGTTCTTAGTGTGGTGTGTTTTCAATTTCCTGAACTTTTATTTTTTGTCCTGCTCATGTAGGCAACACGGAAGGAGATCGAGAAACGCCAGGTCCATCTTAAGAGCATCAGTGATTTAGGAGAGAATTTGAAGACAGTCCTGAAAGGAAAGGAAAGTCTAGTGGAGGATAAACTCAGCCTTCTGAACAGTAATTGGATAGCAGTTACTTCTCGCGCTGAGGAATGGTTCAACCTTTTACTGGTAAGGAAAATGCATTTGCTCATGTAGAGGACATGTTGGTGTTCAAGTTTTAGAAGGGTGCTTCTTCTGGTGGCCTGGACTACACTTATTGAACGCATAAGTACACAGACAATCAGATTGATTTTTCTTTAGTACATTAGGTATATTTTAAGAATCTGACTGCTTACAGAGTGATGGTTCTGTGGAGTCTTCATTGTTACAGCTTGCTGTTCTTGTCTGCCTTAATAGGTCCTGGACTGGTTTTTGTTTGTTTTGTGTTTGGGTTTGGTTTTTTTTTTTTTCCTAATGAATAAAATGCAGTTTCTCCCCATGGACCTAGACGACAGAAATAGTCAACTAAGTTCCGTAAGCTTTGGTATTAACACCAAAAACCTCATCTGCATTGGCATGTCTGCTTGGAAAAGTACAGTTGGGAAGTAGGTTCCCCACTTGCGTATTTGTGTGGTCCACAGGATGGTTTTGGTGTGTGTGAACTAGATGCATTTTGGAGACAGCTAAATCAGGAGTCCTGCTCCAGGTGCATGCCTAATGTCTATTGGGCTGCCAGAAATGCTTTTGGTAACCTTGTGTGCTGTTTCTCTTGCTGGGAGCATGGGAATGCAGTTTCAACCCAGGAAAATGGAAGTGATTCTCAGGGTTGCGTTAGCCTTTATCATGACTTTTCAGAGCTTGATGTGTTAGAGCTCCTCTGGAGTTTGTGTGGCTACTTTACAAATGCTTCTTTGACAGATATACGGCATCAGTACAGGGCTGCCTTGGCTGTATGCAGTATACAAATGAAAACATTTAGTTGTACCTATTCTGTCTGGAAAACTTAAGCATTTAATTCAGTGTGATATAGGTGCTCAGCTTCAATGTGGAACTGATTATAAGAAAGATATCATGGAGTTTATAGACTGGTCTAGTTATGCATTACATTACTCTCTTTTTTTGCTTTTGATTCTTTTGCTAATATTTACTATTAAAAGGTATTAGAGAGGAATTTGTTCTTTTACTGATTTTAGAGCAGTATAAAATAAAGGTACATGCAAGGGGGCCAAAAGGACTAGTAAAATCTTTGATTTCAGGTGTGTGGTACACATATGTATTGTGTGGATACCCATAGGCCTCATTTGAGAGAGCTCACCAAGAAAGACAAAATGTTTTCAAATTCAGGAGAGAAAAAAAAGATTTATCATAATATCAAATAGAACAGCTTTTTAAAAAGCAGAGAAGGTAGATGAGATGTAAACAAGAATTCTACATACAAGCTCCTATTCTTGATTGTGACTTTGCAGGTGTATCCTTGTTAGTATCGGGGTTTCGATCAACTTAGTGGCTTTCCAAAATGAGTTCTGTAGCTGGTTCTTGCGAAACTGTTCTTTCCACCCCCAGTTGGTCTGGCTGTCAGCTTCCTGTTCCTCTCAGCAGTCTGGCCAAGCTGCAAACACCTGCGTCTTGCTGTGACTTTCTTACCCTTCTGCCTGTCACTTTGGAAGCTTCTCTCTCTCCTAGAATGTCTCTCTAAAGAAACTTAACATATAAAGCGAGAACAAGCGAACAACATATTCTACCTGTCACAAACCAAGCAGTTAGTGTGGAACATAAACTGAACTTCATAGTGTATGCGTGTTTGCCACAGTTGGCATAATTACGGCTATCATTTCAGTTCTTGTTACATTTTTTGTATGCAGTATTTACCTTTTCCACATACAGGAATATCAAAAGCAAATGGACGCTTTTGATCAGAATGTAGCTAATGTCACAACTTGGATATATCGTGCTGAAATACTGTTGGATGAATCTGATAAACAAAAACCCCAGCAGAAAGAGGAAATTCTTAAGGTAAAAAAAAAAAATGTGATTTTTCTGGAAAACATTAATTTTATTCTAAAAAGGACTGTGTCTTGTATTTTGGAAGGTATCACAAATTGATTAACATTCTTTTTCTCTGTGATAAAGCTACCCTCTGGCAGCTTGCAGATTACTTAATAAATTTGTACTGCTTTACAAAAGTTAAACCCTTGCAGAAATAAACCCAGATATGTTATTATAAGTCTTTGAGAATTCCTGCTGAGTAGAACGGCAGTATATTAAGCCTGTGTTTGCTGGAAAATACCCTTTAAACACATCTGATTGAACAAAATCCTTTTTTTCTGTGTTCTTAATTTTTAATTGTTTTTCTGATTTTCTGTGATACTTTTCTGATATCTGTGGTATCTGCATTTGATATCTCTGTCATATGATTGTTTTAATTCTATAAACACTGTTTGCATTGAGTCCTGACAAACACCACAGACAAGAATATTATACAGTGAATTAGATGTATAATAGCGGGTTAATGTATTGATCAGAAAGTTTTATCACATCGTTTGACCAACCAATGAAAAATGAACTTGCAGGATAGATGTGCATTTTGAATTTCTGAAGCATCTCATTTAAAATATGTTTTTTGTTAAGATTAAACATCTTCAAATTATTATCTATATGGATATTTTTTTCTTCTGAACTCAGTGGGAATTTTTACTTTGTATTGGACTCTATAGTCAAAACATACTATCTGAAGAACAGTTTGCAAATCAAAATCAGAATTGTATTGCTGACACTAACATAATGGTACCGTTTATGAAAGAAAAACAAATTCCAAGGCAGAGCATACATCAATGCTTCATTGATCTCAGCAGGATTGCAGGACAGACTTTTGTAGCTGAATGAGCAATTTTGCCATCATCAGGTACAAAGTACATTTTTCTTTGCCATCAGTACATATATATATATATATATTTGGATTGCACAAAGGCATTTCATACAGACAGTGAAATGTAATTCTTAATGCCCAACTGTGTTTATGATTCTTAAATGCCTGGCTATCTTTTTTGCCCTCTGCTACTGGGATCTACTGTTAAGATTACTGTGGCAGAGGAAGAAGGTATTTGCTTTTTGTAATTTGTGGTAGATTTATAGAAAAAAATTCCCACTGGCTTTCATCTGGTCATTTTTCTCTGTCTCAACTATGGACATGAACATAAATGAAAGCAACAACTTTCATTAATATAACATCCAGTTCCATAATACATGAATTAGCAGCTCTTCTTTGCTTTAGGAACATAAAATAATTTAGCATATCCTGAAATATGCTGAGGATTGTATTATTGCAGATAAGAACCTGCCTAGAAATAATGTTCACCATTAATTTCCTCTAGGAGATACTAAAACAGACATGTAGATACATTCCTGCTATAAATTTGAGGGATGTGACTGGAAATGTTATCTAATGTATTTCTACTGGATTTACACACTCATGCATAATTATCTGAATTTGCTTTGTGGTTTTGCTCCCTATTCTTTTGCACACTCTCTCTCTCTCTCTCTCTCTTTCTCTCTCTTCGCATTTATTACTAACTTCAAGCCCTGTCTCTTGCTCACGGACTGTAGCGCTTAAAGGCTGAGCTGAATGATACGCATCCAAAGGTGGACTCTGTGCGTGACCAGGCAGTAGACTTGATGACAAACCGTGGAGATCACTGCAGGAAAGTAGTAGAGCCTAAACTGTCAGAGCTCAACCAGCGATTTGCAGCTATATCACAAAGAATTAAGAGTGGAAAGGTAGGAGGACTTGCTTCCTTATGGAGATGCATACAAAACGGTATTTATGTAAGGTGCAAAATTACAGCTACATAGGAGGCTGCTCTTTTCCCAAAAACGAAGCTTTTAAAGGAAAAAAAAATGTCAATCTTAATGATTTTTTTTTTAAAGTGGTTTTTATTTTTTTGGCATTAAGGTCTTTTTTTACTATTTCACAGTTTGAAGTATTCTCTCACTTTAGGTGAACCTAGCAATGATTACTTCGTTAACTTAGAAAGAATGAGCAACATCTGGAAATGAGTAAGATTCTTAATCTTCTGAAAGTATGAATAGCTTTTTTTTTTTTATCTATAGATTGGCTTTTGGGGACTAATCTTTTATTCAGTGTACCCAGTCTTTTCCTATGAGACTGTGACTCACCAAAGTTTGAGAGATGGATATAGATATAGATGTATAGATAGGTATAGATTATATGTATATATACATACAGACAGATTCTATCAATTACACTTCAGCTACTCATCTGTACAACTGGTTTGACTAGTGAATCTGAATTCAATATGGATTATGTAATTTTTAATTGTGACATCTGAATTTAAATAAGGGAGGACATAAGCCACCTACTTTTGTATTTGCTGCCATTGTTGCTGAGAGTTATTAGGCAGATTAAAGCAGGGAGCTGTGCAGGTTGGTGCATAAAATAACGGGAATGCATGGATCTTGATCTTAACCTTTTTGCTGGCTGATGCAATAGCACTGGAAATGGGTGCACAGAAGATCACTGGCAGAGCAGGAAGTAAGCTTTGCAAAAAGCAAAAGCATAAGCAAAGACACATGATTTTATTGGGCTTTATGAAGTGCAACCACTATGTTCTTTGTGGACATTTAAGTTTATTCAGGTTTCATTTCTGGAACAGGAAAGGATATATCCTATGGATAAAGGTCATCCCTGTTTTTGTTTGGTTTTTTTTTTTTTTTCCTATTGGCCATCAGTAGTACTTCAGCCATTCCACTGTGCTCCTCAGTTACTTCTTCTAGAAGTACAGACTGCAGACAGAGAACATATTGGCACAAAGCCCAGACAACTGTATTGTGTGATACTTCTATTCTGAACATCTGCCACCTGCAGTCTGGATTTCCTTCTCAATTTCTTTGCACTTCCACAACAGTGTGAGCATACAGGGCTGGTGCAGCCTTTGCTAGGGTTGTATGAAGTTATTTATCAATTTAGGGAACAATGGAACTGCCTGTAGATGGTTTATCAGGGGTTAACTGCATTGCATGTTGCGGGCTCACTCAGAGAAGGGGTAAATAAAGCTTATCAAGATGAAGTGTCTTCAGGATGAAGCCTGCAAACATCTTTGACCTGGCAACCTTCTCTCGCAGGTATTCTCCCATTTATGACTGTATAAGCAATATGAGCTGGAATGGCAGCACTTCACTAGGCTTTATGCACTGTGTACCTAGAAAGAATTACTACAAGCACATAATTTTAATGGTAAATTAGAATTTAGGGTACATTTTCCAGAACTTTGGATTATGGACAGCTAGAGTATGATTCACAAAGGATATCTAATGCAAGAGGTGTTGCACAAGATAGGAGGCTAAAGCTTGCTGTAATTTTCAGCAGTTCTACTGACTTGTTGTATGCATTTGGATAAAGGACTAAGTTGCTGGGTGCCTCATTTTGTCCACCTGTATAATGTAGGTAACTGCACTTCCCTTAGTCATGATTTCAGTTTCATGGGCTGAAAAATCATTATTCTTATGGGGCAATATTATGCTTCCTAAGTGTTTTGAGTTTTTTTCATACTTAGGTAAAATTACTCACTCATCAAATAATAGATTTAAAAATCTATTCAAAAGGATAGTAAGTCTTATAAGCTGTTTTCAATCAATTATCATCTGTTCTCAAATTAGCTATATTTTTTTGAACTACTAACAATTATCAGTACAACAGCAAATAGGAAATGACCTGTGAAGTCAGTCAATGGTAATACATAATCGTTGTGCCCTGAATTAACAAAATTATCACAGTGGGCTAAAATGAGATTTAACATTTTCAGTTGCTCTTTGAACCTCATCTTTGAACCTTGGTCTTTGAAATTGGAATTTCGTTTGATATTTTTCCTTGAGTTTTTCTTTTTGTTATATTTTTAGTATTTGTCAGAGATTAGTAATTCTATATTCCCATTTTATTATTTGATTTGTCTTTTAATGAGATTTAAGCATTTTTGAAGACATCCTTCAGAGCATTTAAGAAGAGATTACTGTGTAGTTTGCTATTATTCCTACCTCAGTTTGAGTGCTCACTGTGCTTCTTGATGAAAATTTGCTACATGGTATTATTGTCTATAAATATCATACATTATTATATTTCCATTAATGTTTGTAACTGCACTATATCTTTTTCATTAAAACAATCAACCAGGTACAATTAAGGCATTTTTTCCCTAATTCTCCCAGGTCATCTGTGTAACGGCTGAGAACAGATTGTAGTTGATATCCAGTCTCTTTTTTTAACTGGTTAACTTTTTTACTCTTTTCACTACAAACTTTTGTTTTATAATAAATACCAATGGGATTGATTGGTTATAATATAATGATCTTACGTCTTTAGCAGGAAGACAGTTGTATATCTAAGAGTTCCAAGATCATAAAACATTAATTACCTTTAAATTTAAGTTTTATGCAAGACCCATCAAGAATTTGTTGCTTTTTCTTGCACTTAAAGCTTTGAAGGAAGAAAGATTTTTGCTTTGCTATGCTCTTAATCAGTATACTGCATAGTGTACGTTAGACTATCCAGAGATGTTTGGATATCGGTGGTGTGTCTGTAGTAAGTGACACTTCCTTTAGAAATTAAAACTGAATGCTAAAATAAACCACCATAATTATACTGTGATTCATTTTGGGTAAATTGTGTCTGCTTGGTTTCATTGAGAGATTTTTGGTCCTTCAATTTTTGTGGAGGTATTTTTTTAAGCAGAAGCTTTTTTAGTGAAGCCTTGTTTTTTTTTTTTTTTAATTTGTTGCAAAATATTGTTAGGGGAGTGTTTTACACAAAGATTATGTCTTTTGTATAGTTCATCTGGCATTTTTTATGTTCTTTGTGAGACAGCAATGATTTCAAAATAGTGAAACAAATTATCATGAAATTTTTCTCAATTGGAAGTTGTAGGTGTTTTTTCATCTGAATGAGTTGCTTATTGCTGTGTGAATAATTTCTGACAAACCAGATTTAGCCAAAATTTAATTTTTTAGACAAATCATTATGTTACACTGTTTAGCTGAGCCTGTTCTTACACGCAAAAGTGAGAATATAATTTATTTTTTTTTTTAATTTCATTCACCATAAAATTATCATGTTTTCTTAAATGGAAATTCTACAGTATCATTAAATACCTATCTTTCCTGTATCTTTGAGTAGTTTAAGTTGTATGGTGTAGATATATTTCCACATGATGGAGTCTACCATTGTTTTAGTAATAGGAGGTAAAAGAGATGTCTCTTTTCATTTATCTTTCTGGTAAAAATATTAAGTATGTGATTTAAATAATCTTTGTATTTCTCCCATTTTAGCCCTTCATTCCTTTGAAGGAATTGGAGCAATTTGACTTTGATATACAAAAAATGCTTGAACCACTGGAGGTTGAACTTCAGCAGGGGGTGAATCTGAAAGAGGAGGACTTCAATAAGGATATGGTAAATATGAAATGGAAGTCTGACTGAAGTAGGCAGGGAGATTAAAAAGCCTGAGGGAAAATTAGAAACTTCTGTATTTGTGTTAGGAAGTTTAGATATGAATTGGACAAAATTTTACTGTGCTAATATATTATAAAATCAAAAGTCCCAGGTTAGCATTAACTGAAACTTTTAGTGATAAGTTAATTGTTGATTTATTTTTCTACCCTTATGAAATAACTAAGCAAAACAGGAATATTATTTGCTGGTCCTATACAAATACCAGCAATATTACAGAAGAGGTAATTAATATTAAAATCTGTGTAGCACTGTAAAGATGAAGACAACGAAGAATGATGTATCTAAATGGGCAATATAGTAAAAGGTGACATTCACTAAAAACAAATACTAGGCAATGATCATTGAAAGAAATGCTACCTGCCAGTTCTTATTTATTGTAAATTTATTGTAAATAGTTTTGTGGCTGTGTTTGCTCTTTGCAAGTAGCAAAACCATTTATGCCTACTGGGGAGAAAAAAAAAATTAAAAAAAAAAGAGAGGAGTAAAATACTGCTGTGTTTAGCTACTGTTGCCACTATGGTGTGTTTTTTTCAGAGTGATTTTCAGAGGGGTGACACTTCTTGCCTCTGAAAAAAGAAGGATTCATCTTTAGGACCCTCTTTTTGGGAGCCCTCAGCAAGATAAAATGTATATTTCTTTACAGGCATTATAAAGAGTCGATATTCTTTTCCCTTTAAGAAATTCTTCAAAGATGATTTTATATGAATGGTGAAAGGAATTGTTCCAGGACTTCTTTTCTTTTTTTCCATTTTTTTTTTTTATGCAAGAAAAGTAAAATTTAAGGCAGTAAGTACTGCAGTGGTAAATTTTAAGTGAATCCGGTTTGATGGGGCAGTTTTCACTACCTAAGCATATTTTTGTTCCCTTTCTTTACATAAAACTTCAATTGTGGTTCAAGAGATATGCTCCCAGAAGCTATGGCATAGATAATTAAATATACGTTAAATCTATAGTTAAACCTATTTCACATAGTAGTTAAACTATGTGAAAAGTACTTAGTCGTATCATTTTTCCTTGCCAGAACAGCTGTGTTGTGCATTGTGTTGATACATGAATATGGCCTTCTAGTATACTCACAATTTAAGTGACTACAGACAGTAATTTAGAATATTTTACATATAAGTGAGATATATGATACCTTTTTACCTTTAATGTTTTCATCCTGCTGTCTTGGATGCTGCATAAAATCTAAGATCAAACATCTACATTAAACCTACAAAACATAGGTTTTCAAGTGCCTTTTTAGTTTTACCCCCCAATTGTCTACAGGTATTTTAGAAAGCAAGTACAAGTCACTTTGTACTCAGTACAAAACTGCAAGTAGCTGTTAAATGGTTATATTGGCAGAGATAGTGAAGTTTTATGTCTGCATCTCCTAGTACTTAAGTAATAATTAGATTAAAATGCCTGTTACACTTGTTCTTTTTTTTTTTTTTTTTTTTT